>CM053588.1:197809505-197840995 GCA_028646515.1 Pseudochirops corinnae
TTCTACATCAACAGGGGAGTTCATGCCTTCTCAACAATGGGACAGAGTTTGCACCTTCCACACTTAGCACTTAGTACTGTCCATCCACTTAGTACTAAGTGCTAAGTATCTTGCTAAACCAATTACTATTACAGAATCCCAGAGAAACAATTTGCTGTCACAGGAAGAACACTAGACCTAGAGCCAAGTGGCTTGTATTCAAGTCCAAACTCAAATTCTAATTTGCTTTATAACCACAACCAAGAGACAGCCCCTCTGAACTGTGATTTCTTTTTGGCAGAATGAAAAGAACATTGAATTTGGAGTCAGGAGACCTGGATCCTATTAATCAGGTGCCTTTTTCCTTCTTAATTGTGTGACCATGAGTAAGTAATTTAATACCTCTGGGTCTCAGTTTTCTAAGTTTTGAAATGAGGAAATGGAAGCTGATGACCTCTAAGGTTCCTTCTATCTCTAAATTCTGTAATTCTTCAAAAATGGAGGTGATACCAGCACTACAAATCTCATGGGGTTTTTATAAGAAAAGTGTTTTGTTAACTTTTAAGAGTCATATAAATATGAACATCATATCAATACATTTAATGTCCTATAATTTATCAATGATCAATACATTTAATAAATATTTGTTCAACTGAATAGTCATTCTCATATTTCTTTTAATTAATTCAATCGAACTTTTTTCTTCCTATATCTAGTTGAGAATCTCTGTCCTAAAGAAATTGAGTTTTTTATTGAAAGAAGGTGATAATTTTGGAGAACAGAAGCTTTGGTGGAGAGGGCTGATCTGAATTAGGTGCTGCAGTAGGGAAATGAAGCATTATCAGAGCATGGGTACCCAAGGAATAAGGAAATGACAATTGAGGTAAGAACTAAGCAAAGAAAAGCTTATAGAAGCATATCAAAAATGCTATCAATCAAAAACCAATAAGCATTTATTAAAAGTTGGGCATTGTGCTAGGCACGAGACACAAAATCAGAAATGAAACAGTTCCTGCCCTCCAGGAGCTTCCTTTCTTCACTTATTTCCAAATTAGCCTAGGATTTGCCATGTGACCAGAGAAGCAGGAGAGAAAACTCCTTTCCTCTTTCTTCACCGTTTCTTGCACCATATGACTCCATGAACCCAGAACTAGGGATAGTGTTCTTGCTATGAAAGTGGCTTTTAAAGTTCATCAAACACATTAAAGAGAAGTCTGACCAATATGGAAACTCCCTCTACTGAGAAAAATCAACAATTTGCCTGTAATTTAGAGGTTTGTAGTATGGCCTAGGGAACTGAGAAGTTGCTGTCAAATAACCAGTATATGTCAGAAAAAGACTTGAAACCAGGCCTTCCTGACTACGAGGCCTGACCCACATCTATCTACAAGTAATTTATACTGCTTCTCAGTACGATAGCTGTTGTATCACAGATTAAATAGGTTTTTGTACAGTGGACTAGGAACTTACCGATTTCTATGGAAAAATGTACTTTGAGGTTTGCACTATTACTACATCATTAATATTTGCTGCCACAGGTAGACACATACATACAAAAAGACACATACACATATACACAACTCCACCCACCACATAGGTATCACTTCCTATTTTGAGCTAATACAGTTCTTCAAAATAAACAATAAAAAGTGGTCCTAAAATTGTCTAAAATTATAAACATGAAATAGTGTCCTAAAACACCTATTACAATTCTATGAAAGCTAATTTTACTCAAATACTTAACATTTCCAAGCCCAGCTGAGTCTCACAGCCATCCCTTTGAGAGAAGTACTGCAGACATTATCTTCATTCACAGATAAAGAAACTGAGGCTAAGGAAGACTTTTACTAGATGACCTCTCAGGGCTCTTTCTTGCCCTTCCCATATGATTATATATTTTATCCATGGAAATTCTCGAGTTTCTGTCCTATATTTTCCTATTTGCTGGATGATGATTTATTCTGCTAGCAATAAGGTCACCCAGCATTAAAATGCCCCCATCTGTCATGGGCCCTTGTACTTTTGAGCCTTCTCCTACTATTTATACTGAAACCACACCTATACCTAGCCTAAGGGAAAAGCGGTGGTCTGGAAGTCACCATGACTTAGGACAGGGCCCTGTTACCCTGAGTAAGCATCCCCCATCTTTGAAACTCAGTTTTCTCATCCTTAAACTGAGATTGGACGAATCTGTCTCTATGACAGTCTATCTTCCGCATTCTGTGATAATAAGTTAATACTTATGTTATTAATACTTATTGAATGAATACTATGTACTTAGCCCATCATATGCTTCCTCTAAAGACTAGGTTAAAAAATTCTGTATGATGATCAATTCCTTTCTGAGATTATCATTCAGACTCTATCCATAGCAATTCCTGTTTAATGGCCTGAAGGCTTGGCTTGCCAAGAAAGAATACAAAGTAGCTAGTTTGGGTGTTGCTGAGTAATGACTGAAGACCTAAAAGAGCATTTTTGAAAGTAGACATGTTAGGGACTTTGTCATTTTATTTCAGACCCATAATAACTAAGTGCCAATGAATTAGAAGTCTAGAAGGCATACATTCTAACCAAGCAGTCAATATGTTATCTAATTAGTATGCAAGAGAATCTGTATGTGAAATTCTGCTTAAGTCAAATGAAACCCTTGAGAAACAGGCAAGAGGGGAGAGGCTTTCTATATATATTAGCCATGGTTCAGCATTGATGAAAAAAACAAACAAAACTGCAGTGCTTATGTGACAAGTCTCCAGAAAGACAATCTCATCTATGGAAAAGTCTCCAGTGAAACAAGAGTTATTAATCAATGAAGTCAAAATGATGTTATGTCAACAATATTCCCCAGAGTTACTCTTTCCCTGAAGAATGCCCTTGGGGAAACAAATAGAGGCTTTAGCAGTGCTGATTTCTTGAAATGTTGTTCATTTTCCTTAATGTCATTGGAGTCACGGAAACCTCCAGACCACTAGTTGTTCCATAAGCCAAATATAGGGGTGGCTTTGATATAAATAGTAGGAGAAAACTCAAAAGCACAAGTGCCTATGTCAGGTTGGGGCTTTTTAATGCTGAATAGCCTGATTGCTAGCAGAATAAATCATCATCAAGCAAATAGGAAAATATAGGACAGAAACCCAAGAATTTCTACAGATAAAACAGATAAGTATATGGGAAGGGCAGGAAAAAGCCCTTAGAGGTCATCTAGTAAAAATTTTCTTTTGGCCTCAGTTTCTTTTTCTGTGAATGAGGATAATATCCGAGGTACTTACCTGAAGGGGCTGTTATAAGACTCAAATAAAGCAACATGTGCTCTTTTTTTCAAACTTTAAAGTGCTGTATAAATGTCAGTTATCAATTTCTTTTACAGATGAAGAAACTGAGGCCCAGAAGGTTAAATGATATGCTTAAGTTCACATAGATAATTAGTGGCAGAGTTCTGAATAACATGTAGGATTCCTGATGCCTTGCTCAGCAAGTCTTCCCATTATACTGATCTGATTAATATTAGAGTTAAAAATATAGCCCAGAGTAAAAAAAAAAAAATGCAATTAAGGAAAGCATGAACCCCTGTGAATTTATACAGACTCACTCAATTGTGTAGAAAGGAACTGCTTATGTTCTAGAGTTTCTAATGCACCTAATTAAATTCTTCTGTTAGATGCTAGTTAACATGCAATGCTTAAGAGACTAAAAAGCACACAACAGAGGGAATTCTTCAAGATACAGAGAAGAAAGCTCGAAGGCCCAAATGACCTTTTGCTGTTCCTGAAATTCTTCTGTTATGATGTTCAAAAATGAAGATTTCCAAACAGATGGAGCTGTTAAATAGTTTTGAAAACAACATGACATACATGCAAAAAAGCTTTAGGGAGAAACTTAATTTCAGATATGATGCTACAGGTCAGTCATAATCAATTGGAAATACAAAGGGAAAAAACAGTAAAAGGTTCAGTTCTATTTTCATTGCTGTTGTTTTAATAAAACAGGGAAAACAGGTTCAAATTAATTGTAATTCTTCATCCACAGATACCCCACTAACCCTAGTAGACAGAAGATGAGGTGAATGTCTCCAAAGAAGGGAATTAAGGTTGGCAGTTTGATACTCATGTTCACTGCCATCATTAAAAAAAATACTGTATGTAATGAATAAGTGAAGCCAATTAAATCCAATGAGAGCCTTAGGAAATGATGCCAGCAGTCAATTACTGTTTGAGAAAATGGTGTTAATAAATCCGGATTTTCTTTCTAATATATAGGAGGAAATTCAACATCACTCTTACCCCCTAAACTGAACCCTTAAGCAAATTTTTACAGAAAGTTTTCTCCCCACCCCCTCCCTACTCTTTTCTCAGGAAGCTAAACTAGACAGTTTAGATTTTCACAGCAAAACACTTCCCTCTTTATTACTTATCAAAGTTCTATCACTGGGAAATTAAAACACATGCACACACACATACACACACACACACACGTTAGACATCAGCTTTGGCCAATGGACCTGGTTCCACTCAATTCAGACCTGAGCTATGCAGCTTCCTAATACAATTGTAAAATTTGATCTCACCATTTAAAATATTATTTTACTAATATCATTAACTAGAAGTACCTCACCCCTGAAAAAGTATATTTATTGCTATTTATTCATTTATAAAGTTTGCAGACAATACAAAGTTGGGATGAAGAGCTAACAATGAAGAGCTAACTTGAATGACCAAGTCAGGATCCAAAAGGATTTCTAGAGATTATGATGATGGGCTGACTCTGATAATGTCTTACACTCAGGGTTAAAGAATCAACTCTGAAAGTATGACATGAGGTAGGCATTACCAGACAACATGAGAAAAAAAATCTGAACTTTCATGAGAAAAAAAAATCTGAACTTTTTTGTGAACTGGAAATCTTATAATGTAATATTTGTATAATAATATATAATATTTAATATATGTACAATAGTATGATGATGTATAATAATTAAGAGAGGCAGTAACGGGCATAATAAGGAAGGTCATAGTCTGGTGAGAACAGAATTAGTAACAATGGATGCAAGGAGGTAGCTTAGGCTTTAGCTCAATGTAAGGAAGATGTCTCCAATTAGAGCCTCCAGAAGTAAAAGGGGAACCTCTGAGGATAGTGGGCTCACCTTTATGTAAAGTCCTAAGGCTAAGAATGTTTGTCTACAAATTTGGAACGCTACAGAGTAGATTCCTAGTCAGGTAGGTACTGGTTGCACTAGATAACCTTTGTGGTCTCTCCCAATTTGAGGATCTTGTTATTCTCTGATAGATTTGTTCATACTTTTCTGATATATACCTCCATGATAAAAAATTAAATTAAATATATTACTATGGGATCTCAAGTCTAGACTTGGAATGAACCATAGAGTCCATCTATTCTACTCCCTTCATTTTACAGATGTAGAAACTGAGGCCCAGGTAATGAAGCTACTTGCTTCAAAGTAACACAAATATTTTGCACCAAAAGCAGAATGAGAAACTCGGTCAATGTGATGACATAGGGTTTGGGATATTTAGGACAGTGAGAGACAATCATATTACAGTCGATACTGTGGAAAAGTAAAAAATGCAGTCTCCAACTGGTATGGCATGTGGGCAGGGGTAGAGTTGACTTCAGGATAACG
Organism: Pseudochirops corinnae; assembly: GCA_028646515.1. Taxonomy (NCBI): domain Eukaryota; kingdom Metazoa; phylum Chordata; class Mammalia; order Diprotodontia; family Pseudocheiridae; genus Pseudochirops; species Pseudochirops corinnae. The sequence goes on from CM053588.1 coordinate 197,815,120, forward strand.
ACAACAATTTAAAAAAAATCTGACTTGCTGGAGTTTTTTTTGTTTCATTTGTACAATAATGTAAATGTTGTTTTTTGCATTTCATGTATATGGGATAGCATTTTTATTTTGAATTATAAGCATGTATTTTTTCATTCCATTTCATTATAGGTAATGTAGGGAAGTGAAATGGAGAAGAAAAACATGCCTTGGATATATTTGCCTGATATGATTGAAATAAGGGAAGAAAATGTAGCTATAAAAATGACTTGGGGATACGTTAAAAAAAATAGATTAACCTTAAACATTATGTTTAAGAAATCTTTGCATTTCTTTCAGATTTTCAAAGAAAAGTAGGAGTAACAGAGATTATAGCTATGGGTGAGGAATCTGTGGCCTCAAGGACACATGTGGCCTTCTACATCCTAGGTCCTTTTGACTAAGTCCAAGTTTTACAGATCATTTTATTAAGAGGATTCGTTCTGTGAAGTTTGAATTCAGTCAAATGGCCACACTTGAGGACCTAGAGGGCCACATGTGGTCGCAAGGCCCCAGGTTCACCACTCTTGGATTAGTATGTACTGATTTGTTGTTCAGTCATTTTAGCTGTGCCTTACTCTTTGTGACACTATTTAGGATTTTCTTGGTAAAGATTTTGGAGTAGTTTGCCATTTCCTTCTCTACATCATTTTACAGATGAAGAACTGAGGCAAACAGGGTTAAGTGACTTTCCCAGGGTCACATAGTTAGTAAGTATCTGAGGCCAGATGTGTACTCAGGAAAATGAATCTTCCTGACTCTAGGCCCAGCACTCTATTCATTGAGCCACCTAGCTGCCCAATATGTTTTCATCTTACCTTTAAATTTGCTTAACTGGTTTTCAGTCTTTCATCTTGCTACACATTCTATCCTTATTCATGTATTCATTAGGAAAAAAATTAAGTATCAATTGTATTTCCACACTAAAATCTTTGGAAATCTATTTATAATTGAAATGTATGTTTCAAAAAGTGATCCAGATAGAGTCAATGAAGTGAAAAACCCCATGTACATGTGTAAAATAAGAAAGTAGGAGTGCAGGGCTTTTAACATGATTCCTGACTTAACAATAAATGTGTCTCTCTGACTTAGAAGAAGTATCTTAACGATGTAAGCGTATTACATAAAACACTGCCTTTTGGGCGATGAAAAATTCAATAGATGATTAATCATACCAATTGTTTTAAGACAGATATTCATTTTTAATGCACAATTTGAATGAAAACTACCAAATCAAAGAACTAACACACAAAATCTTTGGCTTATGTGCATTTGGGGAAAGCTAAAGCTCTCAATGAACATAAAACATCCGGAAAGATCACTTTGAAACCAGATTGGCTTATGGGACTCATGTTAATGTAATTCTACCTTCAATTCCCAATTCTCCATACTCTGCCCCTTGGGAATAGGGGAACAGGGTTAAGTAAAAAGGAGAATGAAGAAGAGGAAACTGCGAAGCAAGTTCTTAATATTATACCAGTACAATCCAATTAAATACAAAAAACCTCTATTAAGATGCTGTAGAAGAAACTGAGAATGTGGAGACAAAAAAAGAAAAAAATCTTACTATCAAAGAGCTTACATTCTTAGAAGAAGTGCACACCACTCCCAACCCATCCCATCCTTGAGGCAACTCAGAAGTCATCCTGACATCCTTGCTGGCAGAAAGCAGAGGCCTCAGGTGTGTGGACAGCTCCTTTGAACATATACACAGAGTTTTAACTTAGCCAGTTAAGAATTTTCATCAAACCATACAAATGATTCATCACATTTGACACAAAGCAATCAGAGGATATTTGCACATACTCTGAAGTATGCGTATATTGTGGGGTGTGAGTGGAGGTTGAGAAGGGCTGTTTGTCCAGAAGCAGGACCACCCCAAGTATCTATGACCCTCAACTGATTGGAATGACAACTGATAATATTCCAAGGGGGAAGAGGAGACCAAGGAGTTCTAAATTTGTATGCTACAGATTGCTAGGTTTTATTTTCTTGTTCCTTTTGCCATTCTCTTTCATGATATTGATAAGTATAGTACATTCAAATGTAAGGCTATAATTATTATTTGCCAGCATTTATATAGTCATTTAAGATTTGCGAAGTGCTTTATATATGTTATTTCATTCCATCCTCTTGACAAGTCTGAGAGGTAGGTTCTATTACTATTCCAGTTTTATAGATGAGGAGGAAACCAAGGCTAGGAGCAGTTAAGTGACCGGCCTATGGCCTCATAGTTAGTAAGAGTCTGAGGTAAAATTTGAATTCAGGCCTTCCTACCTCCAAGTTCTGTACACCACTGCTCTACATGGTTGCCTAATTAAGTTTTCTTTTTCTTCCATTAAATTCTTTTCTTTTTCCAAACCAGTACCAGTTCCTTTTATTATTACTTTTTCTTTTTTTTTTCCTTACTCTTTAACATATTAGATAAGAATCTACCCTGCTCCTTCCCCCATAATTGGCTTTCTTGGTTTGGATGATTCATTTGTTGTGCCTTCTTCCTAAGAAATAATCATTTAATGCATCCATTCCTTTCCCTTTGTAGAATACCCTAAAATAGAATCTCTTCTTTACAGATCATTTTATTAAGAGGATTTATTCTGTGAAGTTTGAATTCAGTTAAACGGCCACACTTGAGGACCTAGAGAGTCACATGTGGCCTCAAGGCCACAGGTTCACCACTCCTGGATTAATATGTACTGATTTGTTGTTTAGTCACTTCCTTAATATACTGATTTGTTGTTGTTCAGTCATGTGCCTTAAAGCTCTTTGTGACTCTATTTGGGATTTTCTTGGCAAAGATATTGGAGCAGGCTTTGGCTGGATGTCCTTCTAGACTCATATAAAGGTCCTATAAAATGGGGCTTCTGAAAGACAAAAGTCTCATTCCTTCATCTAGCCAACTGAACTAAGAATGAGATACTCTACTTCTCGAAGGTTCCCCTTCCCCACTACTTTGTTTTAAAGGTCTTCTTCCAAGGAACCCATTCTTAGAAATATCACTACAAGAAGGAGGCAAAGTGATGAAGTGAAAAAGCTCTTTGTCTAGTAAGGGGATCTGGGCCAAATGGAAAGCTTCCACTCACCATCTGTCTATTTTAGGGCCAGAACATCATCATACAATAATAGATTTAGAGCTGAAAGATACCTTATAAGCATTTAGTCCAACCCATTCGTTTTACATGTAAAGATATCAAGCTTAAGTGGTTTGCCCAGGGTCTCACAGCTATTAAGTTTGAAGTGGGATTTGAATCTAGATCTTCTGTATCCAAATCCACTGTTTTATCCATTGCATAATGCTCTACCTCTAGATCTAGCTCCCTGTCTTTTCTCTTTCCTCAAAAGAGAATTTGAAAAATAGATTCTCCCTACCCTGGGGTGAGATGCAGTCCAAAGGAGCACTTCTTCCTGGAGAAGAGACTTCCCCAAAATACCCACCCCCCTATCAAATATGCAACAAGCTCCCATCCAACCTCCACCCTCCCCTCACACACACACACACACACACACACACACACACACACACACACCACACCCTAGCTTTTAAGGAATGTGCATAGAGCTTGCTCCCTTCACCAGAAGTACATAATTGCTGTCCCTCTCCTTGTGTAGAGCCCTGTCCCCTAATGTCCTTACAAGATAGGATATGACTCTAAATTGTCCTCCCACAATCCATTCTCAATTCAGTTGTTCATTGGAAATATTTTCTTCCCAACAACCTCTGAAATATTATTTCACATAACATTTATAGAAAAGTGAGTTTTAGTTTTAAAAAAATTAATTTATTTCTCTTCTGTTCTCCTTTTTTCCCTTTGATATCCCTTTCAAGTTTTTCCATAAATAACTCTTCCTTTTAAATTCTCAATGGTCCTCAAACAAAATGAGTTTATAACCTATCTAAGTCAAGAAACATATAAGTATTGACTTAACTCCTTAATCTTTTCTTGCTTTGAATACTTGTTTCTTTTTTAAATTCTTTTTTGCCACACTGGACAAATTTGTACACCTAGTTCTTGCTCCCTTCTGATTTATTCCGAAAAAAATGACGCAGATTTCCCCCTCTTGTTGAAAGCTTATTTTTTTCACTTAGGATTAAATTCATTTTTTGCAATGTTATTTTGGGGTACAAACCAATGTCATTTCAGAATATTATTTTCCTTTGATTTCTCACAAGTGAGGCATCTTGGTGGATTTGAAATATCTTCTTTCAGTATGTGAATAATTCACCCTGATGTATAAAATATTTGATGTTTAATAGTGAGGTTCTAAAAATTGACTATGATGTTTCTTGGTGAATTAAACTTGGGGTTCTTCCAATTTGCATCCTATCAGTTTTACTGTGCTATGCTTTATACTCTATTTCCAGTACTTCTGGATAATTTTCTTGCATGCTTTCCTATAATATTTAGTTTTGCTTCTGTTTTTTCCAAAAGACCTGTGATCTTTCAATATCTTTGGTCATTCTCTCTTCAAGTTCAGGTTCTTTTGAATTACAGGGAAATTGTGCGTACCTACAATTTTGTCTTTTGATTTGGTTCTGTTAATTTTTCTTCTATCACTACATTTTTTTAATCTTAAATCTACTGTTCTCATTTTAATATTATCCTTTTAATAAGATTCCCGTTATTTGCATTAAATAATTCACTAATTATATATCTTTTTTTTCAACTTCATCTTTGAGAATACAAATGTCTGTCCTAATTTCCAGGTTTATTTCTTCTTTAAATTTTCAAAATTCTCTTCCTGGTAATTCTAGAGGTTCTAGTCATTAAAGTTTTTATATCAAGTGAAGAGAGGGAGACAGTTCTCAGGTTATGTATTATAATACTTCCTTTTTAATTGTAAGTTTCAGAGTCATTTTCTTTCATAGTATATCATTATTCATGATTAATTCATTATTGATTTTTTTTCCCTTATTTTTCTTGTTTTCCTTGTTTTTTGGCTGGTTTTTCCTGGGACACATTTCCTATTAATCCTTGCCTATTCCTTTGTCTGTTGTTCATCCTTCAGATTTTGAGGCACATTTCTTTCTATTTTGAAATGACAGGACAATAGACTTAGATACAACTTCTCACTCAGTGGTCTTAATATAACTCCAGAAGTCAGATTCTAAAATAATAGCTAGCATTTACTTAGCATTTTAAATTTTCAAAATGCTTTACATTTATTATCTCATTTAATCCTCATAATACACTTGCGAGGAAAGTGCTATAAATTAAGAAGTAGGAAAGTAAATAACAAAAAGACTGGATATAAGCAACATTTTTCTAGCAGTCTGACTATGAAAGGGTAAAGAGAGAGGGCAGAGTCTGGAAGGGGTGGTATGGCTAATCTGATAGGTGTAAAATGGCATCTCAAGGTTGTTTTAATATGCATTTCTCTAATCAATAATGATTTAGAACATTTTATGTGACTATAAATTGTTTTGATTTCTTCATTGGAAAATTGCCTATTCATATCCTCTGACCATTTTATCACCTGGAAATTACTCATATTCTTATAGATTTTACAAAGTAATTTATATATTTGAGATATGAAACCTATGTCTGAAAAACTATCAATAAAGTTTTTCCCCAATTTTCTGCTTTTCTTCTGATTGTGGCAACATTTGTTTTATTTGTACAAAAACTTTTTAATGCAAGCTAGATTATCCATTTTACACCTCACACTGCTCTCTATCTATTGTTTATTCATGTATTGTTCTATCCATAAGTGTGATAGGCAATACATTTCACATTCTTCAAATTTTCTTGTAATATCTCTTTATATCTAGATCATGTATCCATTTTGACCTTATCTTGGTAAATGGTGTAAGATAATGGAACTGTTTTAGTTTTCCTAATAATTTTTACCAAATAATGAATTCTCATTCCAAAAACAAGCTTTTACAATTGTCAAATACAAGGTTACTAAATTTATTTGGTGCTGTAAATTGTATGTCTACTCTGTTCTACTGCTCTACTTTTCAATTTCTTAACCAGTGCCAGATATTTTGATAATTACTGACTTATAATATAGTTTAAAATTATAGAGATTATTGATTTTAGAAAAAAACATGGATAGATTTGCACAAAATAATGAATGAAAAGATCAGAACCAATAGAACATTGTATACAGTAACAGCAATATTGTTTTAAGAACAACTTTGGGCAACTAGAGAATCTAGAGAAAGAACTAGATATATAAAATGATTTTACATACACACACACACACATACATGTGTATGTATATCATATATACATATACATATATTTGTGTCTAATGGCAGCCATCTCTAGGGTGGGAGGAGAAAAAAAAGAAAAGAAAAAAGTAACATAACTTGCTTATATATTTAAAAGGAATAGCAAGTTTTACCTAACAGATTTGCAGTTTCATGTGCAATCATCTTTTTTTTTAAAATTCTACTATGTTATGGAAATGCTTGGTTTATTTCACAAATTAAAAATAAATAGAAATTGTAAAAAATAATTGTTTTTTTTTTAAGTGTAAATCAAGGAAACAGAAAATGATGATCACACAGCAGTGGGGGTCCAGCTGAGATTAGATAAGATAAATTTGTAATGGACACGTAAAAAGTATGATGTCCTTCCTAGAATTCAACAGCAAGGCAGTAAAAATGAAGCATGCAGCCAGTTGACATGGTAACCTGTGAGTGGTTTAGCTAGGCATGAGTAGCAATAGGACAAAGGGGCATAGGATACTATGCATTTGAATTGGTTAAGCACAGGACCAAGACTGCAAAAAGTGGAAACAGGAGAAGCAGAAGTAAAACAAGGAGGGGTGGAATGACTACAGGTTACTGTGAGTACAAAAAGTAGTTCAAAAGGAGTGAGGCAAAGAGAGAGATCAAAAGATAGACTGTAGTGATTATAGAGAGGAATTTGAGTTACCCCGAGCCATGGGAGTAAAACAATTATGTATTTGTATGAGTAATTTAGAGGAAGTGAAAATGTAGGTCATGGGAAGTGAAGAAGTGGATGAATTGGGAGGCCAGAATGTTGAAGAGGATATATATCAGTGTATATACTGAGAAACCTGAGTATGAGGGGTAGGAGTAGATAAAATAACAAGAAGTAAGGTAATGAATTACTTAGGAAATTGACAGTGTATGACCTGGATGTTCGTAGATGATGGTGGCTAAGATCTGTACTGGGTAATAAGAGGAATGAATCTTAAAAGAGTGAAGCTTACCTATGTGATAGAGGAATGAACCTCAAAAGGACAAAGCTTGCTAAGTGATTTCGGTAAAGAAACATGCCCGTGAGGAGCAATGAGTATACCCATTCCTTCTCATGACTCTATGTATCAACAGGGCACAAGACAAGAAACATTTAGTATTGGACAGATCAGCAAACAATATAGTAGAATATCTCTGTAGGATTCCATGAGTGCTTGATGGAAAGGGGATTTTAAAAAAAGTCTAGGATGAGGGAGCATTTATTAATATTAGAACTGGATTCCAGATGCCTAGCTGAAAGGAGAGGGACTGGAGAGAAAGTAGGACTGAAGCGCATAGGATTTGCTGAGGGGGATGGATAATATGATAAGGCAAAGATGATAACTCAGATTAATAGAAATTGGGGGGAGATAGCAGGTGGAATTTTTTCTAGCCATAGGTTGACAGGGGTACTCATGGAGTGGGACTTCTGACTTCCGGGTTCCTGACAATGAGTGGCAGCAGACTGTATTCTCTCAAATACCAGGAAAGAATATTTTCTCAAATTATAGGGTTTGAGCCAGTAAGGAGATAGGTTCAGGTGTCTGCCTCTACATCTGCTCCTTAGGTCCCCAACACCTGATTTAATTAATAATCAGTGTTGATTTCTTCATCTCAGACCAAAATAATGGGTGACACTACATACTTAGAAAGTACCCTGCACGAAGAAAGTGTACACTTTTTTTTACTCCTAGATAGATCTGGTCACTGAGTTTAGGTTTCTAAATGAGTTTCTGGGGGAGGCCCAGGGTCTTAGGTACTACTCCTGAATTATAACAATAATAGCTAGCATTTTACCTGGTGCAGAGGTGTCAAATCTTTGGCCTGCAGGTTTCTTGCTGCTAGCAATACTCCCAAGGGTGCCCAGATTAAATTGTAATTGGGAAATACTTAACAAAATAAATAAAAATATAAGACATAGATAACATAACAATTTGGACAGCAAGGTGGCAAAAATGGAATGCCAGCACTGAAGTCAGGGAGACTCATCTTTCAGAGTTCAAATGTAGCCACAAACACTTAGCTGTATGATCTTGGGCAAGTCACTTAACCCTGTTTGCCTCAGTTCCTCATCTGTAAAATGAGCTAGAGAAGTAATGGCAAACCAGTCCAGTATTTTTGCCAAGAAAATTGCAAATAGAGTCAGACATGACTGAAACAACTTAATAAAAAACATTACATTTTAAAACTAAGTTAATACAAAAACGGAAGGGATTCTTACAGATTAGTCCCTCCTTTCCCACCATCTTCTATTTGAGTTTGACACTAGTGCTTTAAGGTTTGCAAAAGACTTCGCATATGTTATCTCATTTGATCCATATACAGCTAGAGAACTAAATTCTGGACAACTGATTGTTGTTGGGAACTGAAATGTTGCTTATCTCAGAGACTTCACTGAAGCAGGGAAAACTAGTGTCTCCACAAGTGTCTACACATTCCTGGGGGGAAGGAAGCCTTTAAATCCAATCCCTGAAAAAAGTCCATGCTGTGGTCTCTTTCTACTTTGTCTAAAGGTAGAGCTAGACGGAGTACAGGTGTTTCATCAGGAGCCTTGGTATCTGTCGATTTTATTAATCAGCAGCTAGGTGATGCAGTTGGGTTAGAGAGGTGGACTTGGACCCAGGAAGACCTGAGTTTGTCTCAGACACTTTCTTAGCTGTGTCCCCGAGCAAGTCATTTAACTGCTTGCTGCCTCAGTTTCCTCATTTGTAAAATAGGAATAATAATAGTACCAACTTCACAGGTTGATTGCGAAGAGTAAAAGTAAGATAAAGGTAAACTTTAAGAACATTAAAGTCCTATATAAATGTTATTATTACTGGTTCCTCACTTGCCTAGGCACTTAGTAATGGAGAAGGAAGGAGAAGAGGTTCTTTAGGAGGACTAGTGTTAGTAGTATTCTACCTAGGGTATTTAGTAGTTAATAGAATGCTGTGCTCCTGAACAAAGACAGCTCCATATGTGGGCAGCATTTTCCTGGATGAGAAAGGAGAGACAGAGACACAGAGACAGAGACAGGAAGAGAGAGAGTGAGAGTGAGAGAGAGAGAGAGAAAGGATAATTCCTGGTAACCTGTGCTTCTCAGACCTAGAATTGTCTTAAATTAAGGTGTCTAAAAAAGGAAGCTGCCTTACAAAGTAGCTACCTGTCTTCATAAAAGTGTTCAGAGACTTGGTAAAGCTACTATAAAGGAGATTCCTATATGGGGTTGAAGTCCTTGATAATCTCATTCAGTTTAAGATTTTGTGATCCTGTTGAGTTCTTCAAGCTTGAAGAAAAGAACCAACTATCTTAGAACACTACTGAAAGCATCAACAATGCATTTACAACATTCAAAAGTTGCTTATTTATTTACAGATTGTCTTTCTATCACTTTTGTAGTTTTAGGATCACATATTAGGAGACAGAAGGGTCCTTCAAGATAACCTTCTCATTTTGCAGATGAGGAAATTGATGGCCAGAGAGGTTATTTGATGCCTAAATTCCCAGAAGTTCAAGAATCAGAATTTGAACCAAGGTCCTCTGACTAAATTCAGTACTCTTTTTTACAGAACTTGCTCTCTGACACTCCACAATGATCAGATCTGGGACATTTCATCTTTAATCTAGGTACATTTTTTTTTTTTGGTGGTGGTAGCAGAGTGCATCATGTCATCTTTTTTTTTTTTAACCTCATAAGATTTACAGACTAGAAGAGCCCTCAGAGATCATCTAATAATCTAACTTTCTCATTTTTTCCCTATGAAGAACTAAGGCCGAGAAAATTCATTAACGATGTGTCTATGGGAGCATTCGAACCCAGGTCTTCCCATTCCAAGTCAGGAAGACAGCAAGGTGAGGTGGTGGCTACAGCCCTGGGTCTAAATCCGAGTTCAAATTCGGCCTTAGCTGTGTGACCCTGAGCAATTCTTAAGTTTCTTCAAATGTAAAATGAGTGTCATAATACCACCTCCCTCCTAAGGTTTTTGGAAGACCAAATAGGGTAACATTTGTAAAGTACTAGGTAAGCACTTAACACATGTCTCTTTCCTTCTTTTCAGAAGACTGAATTTTAAAGGAACCTCCAGTACCTGAAGCGGAAGGAGCCAGGTCACACTAAACTTGCCCAGGATCTATGTCCAGCTGGGAGGCGGGAAGAGGGGAAGTGACCCCGACCTGAGTTTCCTTACCAAAGTGTTTAAAAAATGCAGTGGGGTACTGCTAAAGGAGGGGATGACCTCGCGGCAGGGGGGTCCCGTAGGGAAGAAAGAAGAGCCAGGTTTGGGCGCAGGGCCAGGACGGTGGTTGGCTCCGAGCCGGGGCCCGGGTCTCACACTAGGACCAAGCTTGGAGCGCGCGGGGGCGGAACCGGATAAGGAAGGCTGGGGCCTGGGAGTTTGACTGAGTCGGGATTGGAGTGGTATGAAATGGTATGGGAAGGGTCGGTAAGGGTGAGGGACCGGGTGGGAGGGGCCCGGAGCGGAGTCTGGGTGTTACCCAGGGTCTAGGTGCAAAATCGGGCTCGGCGGAGGGGGGGTGGAGTCTGTGAGTGTGACCTAGTCGTGAGAGTGTCCGAGGTGAGGGGGTTTCGGTAGGGAAGGGCTCAGTCGGGCGCGCGCCCTGGGCTGAGGGAGGGAGCTGGGTGCTCGCCGGGTCTCGGCGCGAGGCAGGGGAGGGGTCCGCAAACATTAGAGGTCCCCCCCCGTGTAGTTCGACCGGGGGCACGGTCAGAATGCCCTACTGTCCCTAGGCCCCGAGACGGGGGAATGCGGGTTGGCGGCTGAACGGAAGGAGTCTGTGTGAACTGGTCTGGGCGCACGGCCCGGGGGGGAGGAGGGGAGGGGTGCGAAAGAGGCGGAGCCCGAGTCGGAGGGCGGGGCCTAGGCTCCTGCGCTTCCTGGGTCTGGCGCCGAGGCCACCTGACATCCTACCTCCGCTTCCCGTGAGACCATCTGGCGGCCTTTGTCGCGGGGGAGCCTGCTCTGTCCTCTGCCACACAGTGGGTTACCGAGATTAACGAAAAACAAAGCAGCGCTTCGTGTAGTCCCGGGCGGGTAACCAGTTCAAGCGCCCCCCGTCGGATCAGAGGAGCAGAGGCAGCGCTAGCGCCACCGCTGGGAGCGGCCTAGCTCCTGGAAGCCTCTTCCAAGAAGCCGCCAGAGCCGCTGGTGGAGGCTTCCGAACCTCCACTCTGGCCGTGACCTTGACCTCCGGGGCTTCCCTGCCACCTCGAGTGACCGCGCTGGCGGCCTCGCGAGACTTCCTGCGAGCCTGTCTCACCTCAGCTGTCATCATGTCGTACGCCACGCGTGCTGTAGGGAACCTACACAGGAAGGCTCGCACGTCGCCCTACCCGCAATCCACGGTCGAGCGATGTCACGTCCCTGACGACAAGGTAGCCTGGCAGGTTGAGTGGCCGGAGTATAAACCCGTGGAATACACTGCGGCCGCCGTCCTGGCTGGGCCTTCGTGGGCAGATCCCCAGATAGGTGAAAGGGGTTTTTCTCCCAAGTTCAATGAGAGGGATGGCCTCGTTAACCGGAAAAGCCACAATGGTCCCTATGAGATTGAGAATGGACGGCCCAGAAATCCTGCAGGGCGCACGGGACTCGTGGGCCGGGGACTTCTAGGACGTTGGGGCCCAAACCACGCTGCAGACCCCATCATTACTAGATGGAAAAGGGACAGCCATGGAAATAAGGCCTCCCACCCTGTTTCTGGAAAAAACATCCTACAGTTTGTCGCCATCAAACGGAAAGACTGTGGAGAGTGGGCGATCCCAGGGGGCATGGTGGATCCGGGAGAGAAAATCAGTGCTACCTTGAAACGAGAGTTTGGTGAAGAAGCAATGAATTCCTTAGAGAAGTCCGAGGCTGAAAAGAAAGAGCTGGAGGAGCAGTTGCACAAACTCTTCAGCCAGGAGCTTTTGGTGATTTATAAGGGATATGTCGATGACCCTCGAAACACTGATAGTGCCTGGATGGAGACAGAAGCTGTGAATTACCATGATGAAACAGGTGAGACGATGGATAGTCTCACTCTGGAAGCAGGAGATGACGCTGGGAAGGTTAAATGGGTGGAAATAAGTGATAAACTCAAACTTTATGCCAGTCACTCCCAATTCATTGAACTTGTGGCTGAGAAGCGAGGAGCTCACTGGAGTGAGGCCTGAGAGGCCCTGGCTGTGGTGGATGATAACCTAGGAAACTATAAATATACTTAAGGTCTTCCCGTACAGAGTTATGGGGCCAGGGGAAGAGCTCAGAACATTCATTTTAAAGGGTCACGAGTTTGGCCCCAAAGAAGATAAACTAGAAGACATTTCCTCTGATTCTTTGTAGAGGTGGGGAATTCCGTGTGCATCACTGCATATATCCTCAGAATTTTTTGTTGTACTCGTTGCTTTTTCTGTACTTTCCTCCCTCTTTCAAAAAAAAAACAACCCTTATTATTGTGGGGAATGTCTGTCCGGGAGGGGAAGTGTGTCCTTGAGGTATTGGGAAATAAAAAGACGAGTCACATCCTAAACTAATTGTATTTGCCCTTGAGTCAGAGATTGGTATTTTTTAAAATAGAGTGAAATAGGAAAGAGAAGAAAAAGCTTTTTGGCCGTAAGAAGATAAATAGCATTTTGTAGATGTTATTTTTATATTTGCCTTAGCCCTAATTAAATTACTGTTGCTCTTTTAATACTTGTAGGCCAAAAGAAATGCTTAGCCAACAGGTTTCTTTGCTTTTTTTCTTCATTAATTCTCTTGACAATTTGTTCTGCTTAATTTTTCTCCACTTGAATTGTGTAGTATTACTAATTTCATGCCGGAACATGTGCACCAGAAGGAGCCATAACATTGGCAGAGGTCTGACATAGCCAGATTTTTGTTTTACCTGTTTCAAAATTAATTTCAGATAGTCATGTTTAAAAACTGAAATTCAGTATTTTTAACTTAATCAACTGTATGAAAAAAATCTAGTCAATGTTTTATTAGGTGGTAATAAAATACTTAGAACTCTTTTCTAATGAAAGCATTGTTTCTATTTTAGAAAATCATCAATAAAGACTTGTCTAGGAATGAAAAAGAATGTGATGTGTTTGCTTGAGGATACTGTATTTTTGGGCCAGGGTGGTTTTTGACGGGGAGGCTTATGCTGTATAAGAAATTTATGATTTGGGTATGGGGTTAGACTAAATAAATTCTGAGGTACCTTTCATGTACCTGACCTCAGTTAGGACCTGGGTTTGAGTTTCAGTGTTAACCATCTTGTGACCCTGGACTAGATAAACTTTCTGAACGGTAGTTCCCTCATCTATAAAATAGGGATAATATATCTCCCTTACCTACTTCTTTAGGCTGTTATCAGGATCTCATGAAATTTAATAGATTCAAAAGCACTTTAAAAACACTAAGGCACTATACAAATGTCGTGATTATCTTTATCGTCCCTCCTGCTTACATCTATTGTTCCAGCTGTACTGAATGAACAGCAGTTACCCACCAATAACTCCATCCCATTTGCTTAATCCATAAGAGATTTGTAATGTAAACTAAAAAAGTAAGCTTTATCATTTGCATGAAAGAGGAAGCGTGTGTTAATGAGTAGAGTTGGCCTTGTCAGGAGGACCTGGATTCAAACATTTACAGACTCTCACTGTTGTAAATCATCTCGGGCACTCTCAAAGACTTGGTACAGAGAAGAATGTTATTGCTTTGATACATAGTTTAAGGAGTTCCCTATAATCAATAAAATCTACGTTATACTGATTTTTTATTTTAGGATCTTAGATTTAGAGATTGTTTTACAGATAAACACTCTTTGGAGATATCCAGTGGCTTTCATTAGGTCACTTGGACAGTAAGGATAAGCGAAAAGGTAGAGAGAGGGAAGGACTAAAAGGATTGATGCCAGTTGAGATTAAAAAACATGAATCTCTTGTGGTCCCAAACGGATGGTTGTGTGATATGCCCTAGCAATATGCAGCAGCAATTCAATTCTCCTGCTGAAGGTGAATCAGGGCCACTTTGGTAGGTAATGAATGATGAAATGGCAAAGGGCTAATGGTTTGGGGGCATAGGTGAGCTGGTTATCTAGTGCTTCAAGAATATATAGAATGAGGCAAGTGAGACCAGAGCATGGGTATTGAACTGGGAGAGATAAAGTGGTAAGCTAAACAAAATGAAACAAAAAAGAAAGTCAAATTTTGTACTCTCTGTATGTGGGAATGAATTTTAGCTTTCAGTTATTTTTAAAATTTGGTAAGTTTTTTTTTAACTGTTTAATTCTATGTGATGATACTTTTACTTAAACATAGAAATATCAATTAATTTAATTTTTGTACTTGAATAACTAGATTCCTTCCTGAGAAAAGATGTGTGTTTTGTTTTTATTGTACTTAAATGTTGCATAGAACAACAAAAAAGTAATTTTAGCAATTAAAATTTCCTTTGGGTTATTTCAGCACCATGATTTGTTTTATTGTTTAGAGACTTACACCTCCCCCATCCCCAATTAAAATCCTTTTCTTCAAGCAGCTGCTGTGGATTGAAACATATCTGGTGATTTCCAGATATTTGAATTTATGCTTTTAGAAATGAAGAGTCATAGCTTTAGGGACTAAAGAGCAGCTCCCAGCATTTGAAAAGGACAATCTCCCTCAAACCCCTTACCCCTTAATTTTTACTTTTCCTTTTATAAAATTCCTGTCTCTTTTTTCACCTCCTTTTTATCAGTCTCTCCCTTCTGTAACTCTTGTTTTCTGTTTTTCTCTTTTTTTTCTTTCCTATGTTCATTTCCACTTTGTAATTCCACATTCCTTTTTCTTTGTCAAGCTACAGCACTGGCTCCCTGTCTTGTTCCTCATTTCTAGATTTTTGCAGTCTATCACTCCACACCTAGAATTTGCTTTGTCCTCATTTCTTAGTCTTGGAGCTCCCCTCAAGGTTCAGCTCAATTTCCACTTCAAGAGGCCTTTCCTGATTGCCTTAGTTATTAGTCACCTTCTATGCTCATCATTTATTTTGTATACATCTTGTATTTATTTATATGTAAATATGACATCAGCCCATAGGGAAATATAAGCTTTTTGAGAGTGAGGACTTTATCCTTTTTGTCTTTGTTTCTCCGGGTGCCTAGCACAGTACCTGGCCTTAATAAAGGCTTATCTGTTGGTTGAAAGATAAACAAGTGGAGTGGTACGCTAGAGAGCTTTCAAATTAACCTCAAACCATACTTTGGTTATGACCACTCATATATGTAATATTACCTATATAAAATATAGTAAACATATAGCACTTACAATGTGCCAGGCACTTTAAATTATTATCTCCTGTGATCTTCACAACAACTCTGAAAGGTTAAGTACATTAGTCACAATTTAGAGGTGAGGGAACTGAGGCAGATTGATTTAAGTGCTTGGCCAGAGTGACACATCTGTTAAGTGCCAGAGGCCAAATCTGAACTCAGGTCGAACTGACCCCAGGCCTGGTTTTCTATCCAACGTACCACTTAGCTGCTAGATAAAGTATCCACATAGTTTCCTTAATCTACCATGTCTTAAGAGGAAATGAGATTAGTTTGGTATTGTCTTTTCTGGTTGAAAGCGTGCTGGATCTTTGTGATCACCATTTCTTTTTCCATACATATCTATATCTATAGATATGTTAAAGATTTCCTTAGTAGTGCATTTTTTTACAATTGCCAGGAATTTGTCAAGCTCACTGGACTCTCATTTTCAGACTTTTATTATCTTCCTTTTTTTTTTTTTTAAGATTGGGGTTATAGTTCCTCTTTTCCGGTTCTGTGGCACCTTTTCCATCTTCTGTGAGTTTTCAGAGATCACTGACAGTGGCTCAGCAGTTAAATTCACCACTTTCAGTACTTGAGCTATAACTTATCTAGGCCACTAACTTGAACTCATCAGAAGCAAATGGTTACTCTTTTACTTTCTTCTTATTCATCTTGGCTTTCAGCTCCCTATCTGCTTTTCCATTCCACAAGTCTTTCTTGATATAGAAAACAGAAGCAATGAAAAAATTGAGCCCAACCTTTCTATATCCCAAATCCCTTCCTTGATTATCCTCTTTTTCCTGATAATAGTAAAAAGCAAAAAAAAAAAAAAAACCAGCAACAACAAAAAAACACCACTCCAGTGCATACCTTTTCTTGTCCTTAGCTTTCTTCATTATCTGCAACTTACTCTGAACTTTAGCATTTCAGATGCTATTCTTACAGACGATACTTTTCCTCCATTATCTGGTCTTACTTCCATCTTCTATATATCTTTTTAAAAATCTAAGTTGAGTCAGTGAATTACTTGTGTATCCACACTGGGCTCTTTCCCTTTTTACTTTTTATCAGAGCAATTCCTTTTTGTGTCTTCAGAATTTTATTCTTGAGAGCTTACTACTAAGATGATTTCCCCTGTAGAATTTGAGGCCATGGAATCCTATTTATCCTTTCTCTGAACTCTTTGAAACGTGCTATCCAAAAGTCTAGTTGCCATGTCACACTGTTCCTAACTTTTCTTACCTTCTCTGTAGAAATTCTAAGATGTCACTTCTCTCCAAATGTTCTCATCCTTTGTAACCCAGAAATAAGTTCATCCTTGATGTTGGTGAAGATTAAGTCCAGAATAGCAGTCCCCCTAATTGATTCCTCTGCCTTTTAGAGGAAGAAATGATCAATTAACCAAGAATTTATTAGCTATTCAACTTTTAACAGAGTTCTAGCCCAGAGACATATTTTGGTTTGATATAAGGAAAAGCTTCCTTATATCAGGATTATACAAAAGTGGAACTTCTTGAGGGGTTCCCTTCCACTGGGGGCCTTCAAGCAAAGACCTAATAATTTCTCTTTGGGTCTTCTTATTCAGGTATAGAGTGAGTGAGATGACCTCTGAGGTCCCTTCTAACTTGATTCTGTGATCTAAGGAATCTGCTGAGCTTGTTTGAGAATTCACCTCAGCTATCTGTTACCTAAGTGTCTATTACTTAACCCTTATTGCCTCAGTTCCTCATCTGTAAAATGAGTTAGAGAAGGAAATGGCAAACCACTCCAGTATCTTTGCCAAGAAAACCCCAGCTGGGGTCATGAAAAGTTGGACATGACTGAAATAACTGAACAACAAAATCCATTACTAAAGTTCCTGCCCTCCATCTTTGCATGCTTAGGTTTATAATAAATCATGTTATTCATTACTGTATATCATAGCCTCTGTACTAGGCTTGTGCTGTTTTCTTGACTTCTTTCTTTTTTTAGTCCACGTGGATTGTAGCATGCTCTAGTGTCCATAGTCAAATCAGTCAATCAACAAGTCTTTACAGAGCACCTAATGTTGGGTCTATTCCTCTTACGACTCCCTGAGTATCTGGTATACTACCTACACTTTCCTATCCACAGCTCCCAAAGACACCTGGACCCTTAGATTATCTAATTAGTATCCCTGGTATTCCTTTCATATGCCCCTTTTCTATATAAGTTCTAGATTTACCCCCATTAGGTTGCAAGTTCCCCAAAGGGACTTTGCCTGCTTCTTTTGGCATTATAATAAACTGTCTTTTGACTGAAAGACAGCTTGAGTGTGTGGATTCATTCCAGATGACTCTGCCTTGGCATTCTCCGGGTCCCAGAACCCCTCAGCAACCCTGACCTCTACCCTAAACTTCTTCACTTTTGTATGCCAAGTACTCCACTAGGTTCTGGGGATGTAGCCTATCTGTTTCTACCACCATTGTTTTTTGTCCAAAGAAGAGGAGAAAGGTACCTATTGTGTGCCAAGAGATGTAAATATTACCTATAACAGAATCTCAAGTCAAAAGAGAACATCTAGTCCAAATTACACCCAATCAAGAATCCTATCTCCCCAACAAGCATTCCATCAACCTTCATTAAAGACCTCTAGTGAAGAGTAATCTCCTACTTCCCATTACAGCACAATGCACTTATGGATAGTTTTAATTTTGGAGAAACTGTCATATGAATCAGTTGAAGGAACTGGGAATGTTTAGTAGGAAAGGCAAAGACTTATTTGGGGGCAACTGCTTTCAGAATATTTCAAGTGTCATGTAGAGGAGAGAATAGACTCACTCTGCTTAGTTCCAGAGAATAGAACTAGGAATAACTTAGTTGAAGTCAGAGAGACATAAGTTTAGGCACAATTAATGTGTGCTTCCCATGCTTGGAATCATTCAGAAGGTAGTGGTTTCCCCCCACTAGAAATTAAAGCAGAGGTTGGGTGGTCATTTGACAGGGATGTCATAGAGAGGATTCTTGATCCAATTCCATGGTTCTATGCATTCACTATTTCTGATCTTAGATTAAGTCTCTTTCCTACAGTCAACAAATGTTAGGAATGAAAAATGAATAAATTCAGACTTTACTTCTTAATTAGTGTCCCTTTTGCTATTGCTCTCCACAGAGGAGTCTTCCTGCAGTGATCTGTAAAATGAGGGGCTAGACTAGATGACATGCATGCTTCTTCCCACTTTCCTGTGATGTGATTCTAAAAGTTGTAGCCTCATGTATAATTATCAGTAATAATCCTTTCCATTTGCCACGTACACTAAATGTGTTAGCTGTATGACACCAGTTCAGTTATACTCTTTTCTTTCTTAAGCATTCAAAAGAAGGTCTTGAGTAATGTCATGGCTTCATATCATATCCAGGATGTATAAGAGATGCTTGGCATCAAAATGAAGTCCAAGGGAAGCTCAAGCAAAGCTCTCGTGCAATGAGTTAATTATATATAATGGTGTGCTCATGTGATTATTTGTGTATGTTTTTCTCTCTGAACATGCTTAATGTTTTAGTATCCTAAGCTCCAGAATTATGTCATTGCACAAGCTGGAATTAAACTAGGGCATCAGTTAAGCTCCTCTTTAGGTTAAGCCTGCTTTCTCACTCAGTGAGAGATCATTTGATAAGCAGAGAATTTTCACAGCTCCTCCTTACCTCCCTCCCCTTTATTTCCTCTTTAATTTTCTTTTATCACTGGTTATTTTAATGAGAAAGCAACACAATGAGCTATGTCTCTCCTCTTTGGAATAGTCAGTTTTAATAAGTGGTGATCTGAAAAATCTACTGAGCAAATTTGAGGTTCCATATCTGATATCTATCATATATCATATATAGCATTACCAAAAATGACTTTTTCTCCTGTCCTTGCATGCTTAGGTTTTACAATAAATCACGTTATTCCACTTCCCTTCAAGTTTTGCCTCAGCAACTTCACAAGGAGAAACATGCAGCTTTTTACTCTAATTCCTCATCATCTACAAGACATTTAAAGGGGGTGGGGATGGGGAGGAAGGAAATAACCTATTCAGATAAAATCCCTTTAGTAATTTCTTATAGCAAGATACCTGTTGGCATATGCTGTTACTTGTAGAAACCAGAATATTGGAAAAGTGCCTGACAATGATTTCATCTGAGATAGTTATACTGGGATTTAATAGGGACTCTTATAAATATCAGAATGCTTAATGAAAATCAGTTTGGGTAAAAACAGTAAGTAAAGCTACATCTTCTTAATCCTGCCGAACAGCGCAAGAAAGGACAAATTGAATAGTTTTTCTACATTATTTGATTCCAAAAGATAAATTCCCCTGACAATGATTATGGAATACACTGTTAAAAAATTATGTATGTGTGTGTATACACACATACCATAAATTATATATTATATAAAAATACATCACACACACACACACATATGTATTTTAAACAGTTACCCCTTTTTCCTTTAAGGCACCATTTTCAGGAAACGAAAGATTATATTCCAATCTTCATTGTAGCATGCCCTAGACAAGATATAAAAAAAGATATGTATTGAATCTATTTCAAGCTGCCTTTTACTTCTTACTCTTTGTATTTTGATTATACTCTTAGTTTTCATTTGTTTAGGTATTTAAGCATAATGGGAAAAAATGGTTTCCATATGCATTTCCTTCAAATTCATATGCCTAGTATGATATTCTATGATAACAGTATGAAAATACCTTAGAGTAACAGCAGAATTACAGATCTCTCCAAACCATACTTCATTACTAACCAAGATCGTATCTTCCCTAAGGAAGGAGATTATTAAGAATCTGGGAAGTTCAGGCAACATTCCTGCTTCTAAATCCAGTATTTCATTTTTGTAAAGTATATTTAAGTAAGTAAATACTTAAAAATTACATGGTTTCCAAATAGGCCTGAGGAAAATAGTTACTTTTAAATAGTAGGTCCTTAAGGATGGTAGAGATAAGCATAAGAAGAAAACAAAACCAAACAATGGAAAATAAAAGATTGCCCTAAAATGGAGTGAAAAAGGACCTCATATGGGTTATATTTTATCAAAAGAAAACATCTTGCCTTTGAACGGGACAAAATAACTTCTTATATTTCTTGTTGTAGAACTTACTGCTTCATTAATTCAATTCAGTTGAATTTAGTAAATTAAGTCTCTGCAAGGTCCTATACCTAGGCATTGAGGATACAAAGAAGGGAGAAAGACAGAATCCATGACTCAAGGACCATATATAGTCTAATAGGGTAGTTGGTGGTAGTGAAATATCCAACATGTATACAAATAAAAAATGATGGAGAATGTGGTAGAGACAATAATATTCCATCTCCGCTAGGTGGCCAGCGGATAGTGTGCCAGATCTGAAGTCAGCTGATGTTTTTTGATTTGTGCATAAATTGGATTTGAGACAAAGTTGCAGGAAGTCCTTGACTTCACTGTCTCCTCCAGAGTCATCACAGTCCAGTGACAGGAGAAAGCAGAACTGCAGTAGCTCAAGGGAAATTCAAGATGTGCAAATTAAGAAAATCCATCCCAAACATTCACATGAAGTATTTGTGCCTGACCTGGGGTAGAGCATTCAGAGCTCCTATTGGTCTGATCAGCCACAATCGGACACACTGTAACTGACTCTAGCTTAGTGATGTCAGTTTGGTTTTCTTCTAGAACGAAGGACAACAACCAACAACCAACCCACCGCTTCTGAAAAGACATGTCAATGAATTGCCCCACTGTTTCATTCACCATTCTTATCATTTCAGAGGCCAAGACAGCCTTCTTTGTCCATCATTTTCTTTGTGTTGTTCCCCATCCCCCATTAGATTTCATATCTTCCTGAGGGCAGACATCAGCTTGCTTTTGTATTTCTACCCCTAGCTTTTTACACAGTGTTTGGTATATAGAAAGCACTTTACAGAAATGATTTTTTCTATAATTGACCTTAATCTTTCTTGATGTGATAAGCCATTTAAGCTTAGTTCTATTCCTAATATAGATGGTGAACATCTGGTCAGGAAAATGTTATTTATGTACTAGAAGATAGCTATCTAAGTCATCATTTAGCTTCCTAAGAGTTAGATAACTCCACATATATTTTTTCTCAGCTACCTCATTATTCAGTGTTTAAAAAAAAAAAAAATCATCAGACCTTAGAGCTACAAGAAATTTCAGAGGTCATCTTGTCCAGCCCCCTCATTTTATACATGAAGACATTGAGACACAAAGAGTTTAAGTGATTTTCCCAAGGTTGAATCCAAGTCTTCAGACACCAAATCCAATATACTTTATACTACCACACTCTAGAAATGTACTTCCTCTTAAAAAAAATATTAATGAATAGTTACAGATTTATTTTTACAGATCATATAACATTTTCTTATTGCTTTCATTACAAAGTTAAAGCCATGTCTCTTGTAAAATATTTGTCCTCGGATTTCCTTACAAAGAAATTATCCTAAAGAATGCATCAAACTCTGGAAAATAACAAAATAAAAAAAAAAGAAAGAAACCCTTTACCTTTAAAATAAGACAATTAAAATATATCTCAAAACAAACTTGAATGTCAAGTAGCTATTTTTATCCTTGATATACAGCTTCAATGTCTAAGATGAAAATAATACAGATAAAGCAGAACAGAGCACAGTAGACCACAGAGTCAATTGAACTTTTTCCCAAAATCTTTCTGATTTCTTCCAGTTGAATAACAGGCAGTGTTTTTTGTCTGCCCCACTGGCATAGACTTTTGAGAAGCTAGTGTCACCCCAGCACACCAATAAAACACAGGAGGGATTAGAGAGGATGCTAAACTGTTTACAAGGGTATTGTAATCTATTAGTCTGAGAAGCAATGTTGTAAGATTTGCAATAGAAATAGAAAATGTGGAGGCAACACATGGTCTTCATGTATTTGAATGTGTGGCAAAAAAAGTGGTATTAGACTTGTTTTAATTAGCTCCAGAGGGCAGACCTAGCAGACATAAGTAGAAGTTTCAGCGAAGCAGATTTAAGCTTATTTTAAGGAAAAAAAAATCTTAATAATTAGAGCCACCCAAAAGGCTACCTTGTGAGATAGTAGTCTCTCCCTCACTTGAGATTTTGAAGCAATAGACAGACCACCATCTGTTGGATATGTTGCAGAAAGGCTTCTTCAGGTTGTTCAGATACAGTTTGGTCTAAACAGCCTTTTAGGTCTCATCTGACTCTGAAATCTGATTTCCTAAAGAGGAATGCTAGTGCAGCTCAAAGATATGGCTTGTGAAATGCTGTTTTCTACTTAGATAGACTGTGTATATTTCCATTGCCTTTCATTGTACCTGAAATTTGAGTCTTTTGAAAGCTTGTTATTCCATTATTTATAGACATACAAAAATATCCAGAGAATATTGATGTTAAAAAGATGAACCTGTGCATCAGTGATAAGCTGGAGAATGTTCAAAAACACTGTATGATTTCTTAAATGTGATGATTCCATTGGGTTTCCCTACTCAATTCTGTAATCAGCTCATTGTTCATTAGCAACATCT
This sequence comes from Pseudochirops corinnae, assembly GCA_028646515.1. Taxonomy (NCBI): domain Eukaryota; kingdom Metazoa; phylum Chordata; class Mammalia; order Diprotodontia; family Pseudocheiridae; genus Pseudochirops; species Pseudochirops corinnae. The sequence continues at coordinate 197,838,133 of CM053588.1, forward strand.
AGCTATGTTAGAGATAAACACAAGTATCATAATTTACTGTTATTCTGGTAATAATATGAGCAATTTTAATTCTTCGTGCCTTCATACATTTTGGTTTTATGATATGCATGGATAGGCCAGTATCTTTTGAATGACTGTGGTTCTCTTTGAGGAAATATTGTATTGTAGGAATAGGAGGAAGAGAAAGGAAAGGGAATAAGATAAAGAATTCATATAGTGCTTAATATGCACCTGGCACTGTGCTAAGCACTCACAAATATGTCATTTTATCCTCACAACAATGGTGTGAAGTAGGTACTATTATTCCCATTTTTCAGTCAAGGAAACTGAGGCAAACAGAGATTAAGTGACTTGCCTAGGGTCACATAGCTAGTAAATACATGTGGTCAAATTTGAACTCGGATCTTCTTGACTCCAAAATCAGTGTTCTGTCTTCTGTGCCTCCTAGCTACATCTTGTTGCAGTGAGCACTGTTTAGTCCATGGACAGATAGAACATGGCATCGGTAAGGATTTCTTCTATGATGCTCAGAAATGTGAACTTTTCACAGAAAATCCTTGCTGACTTTTGTTGCCTCCACATTTGATAACCTTGCTTGATATTTGTCCCCAGGGGATCATTGAACAGATTTATCTCTGTGATTCTGTCATAGAATCTTGTTTGATCTTAATGTATGTATGACGGGCACCTATTTTGCGAGTTAAGTACCTTTTTTGGAATCAGCAGTCAGTTTTGTGACTCTGAAGATATTAGGTGCTATGGAATATAAATAAATTGCAAAAGACTATTATTACCCACCTTATGCTTCTTCATCAGGAGTACCATCTATTTTATAGAGATGAAGCACATGGGTTATACTTGCTAATGTCTTCTTGGTCATGTTTTATTGACACTATTTTGATCTATAATCTTTTCTACTCTTTTATAATCTTCCCATATTTGACATAGAATGAAAAATTATCCCAGACAATCTTTAAAATTATTGATCCTTCGGTTCAGATATCTTCTATGAATAATTGAATTTAACCACTTCTTAACTTCTCTTAAGTGGTATTGACATTTCCTTATATACTATATAAATTACTGCTATGGAAAAGTCTAAATGTAGTGGTTGCATCATCATTATCAAAAGAATAGATTGAATAACACAATAATTGCAGGAAACTTAACTTTTTTCAAAGTTAGATAAATCTAAAATGAGAAATTAAAATAAAAATATGGAACTGAACTAACTGCTAGAGAAGTTTGAAAAAAATAGCATTTTCTGAATTAGAACATTAAGAAATACATATTTCTCAATATCATATGGCAACTTTAAAAAAGGTACTAGACCATGTACTAGGACACCAAGAAATAATAAGTAATTGTAAGAAGAAAGAACTATTAAATACATTCTTTACATACCATAATTCAGTAAAGCAATTATTAATATAAGGGACATAAGCAAAAGGTACAAACCTAAATGGGGACATAATAAGACAACCAAAAATATAAGTAAGTCAAAGATCATAGAAACAATTAGCACTCATGGAAAAGGGAATGATAAAAATGAGGCAACATAACAGAATTTTTAAATTATATTTCTGAAAACATACATAAACAAAATGGGAAAAGAGAGCATTGAAAAACTGAGGTGGCAATTTTAAAATCTAATGAATCAACATATTAACAACTTCCAAGTAAGTAAAAGAAAAAAATCTTAAAAATTAACAGAGAAATTGATAAAATGAGGGAAAAAAAAAGATTAGACATGATAAAACTAAAATCTGGTTCTTTGTAAGGACTAACATTGATATATGAACAATTGTTTAAGCTGATTCCCAGAAAGGAAAAAAAAAAGGAAAATAGAATTACCATAATAAAAACTAATAATGTGGATTCACAAAATGAAATATAAATATTTATGAGACCCTATTATACACAATTATGTTATAACAAAACCAAGAATTTAGAGGAAATGCATGATTAATCTACAAAAATGTAACGGGATGAAAAACTACAAAATGAAAAAAAATCACAGTGAACCATACAAGTTTACGGGTAAATTCTATTAAATATTTAAAGTTCAGTATTAATCTGTGCTACAAAAATTATTCTCAATATTGAGGAAGAAACTATCCTACCAAATTACATTTATGGGACAAGTTAAGTCCTAATACTTAAACCAACGAGGGATACAGTAGAGAAAAGAAACTGTAGCTCTGAATCATTAATGAATATTAATGCAAAAAATCAAATAAAATCCTAACAAAATAATTATGGTGACATAGCCAAAAATTATTGACTATGATCAATTTGCATTTGTACCAAGGATTCAAGAGTGGTCTAACATTAGAAAAATAATTAGCATACTAAATCAGATTAATTGTTTTTAAAAACACATGGTTTTATTAATAGATACCCAAAAAGGTCTTTGGCAAAATACATCACCCATTTATTTAAAATACCCTAAATCATAGGAAATTATTTTCCTTAATATGATAAAAAAAAAACCATATCTAAAATTAAGAGCTACTATTATTCAAAATGGGAAAACAATTTAAACTTTCTCAATAAAATGAGGGTGAATATTATTTAATGGCCACTGACCTATGTGACATTGTGTGAGAAATGTTAACTAAACATAAAGGAAAAGAGAGAAATTAAAGAAATAATTGTAAATCAGAAAACAAATGAACCCCATTTGTAGATGATATTTATTTTTTAAAACCTTAGAAAACATTTTTAAATTATGGTAATTCACTGTTTTAGCAAAGTAAGAAGTTTTAAAGTAAACTCACATAATAGCATTTCAGTATATTATTAACAAAAAAAAACAAGAAGAAATACTAGAAACTGAAATGCCATTTCATATAATAACAGT
>CM053588.1:197841495-197872508 GCA_028646515.1 Pseudochirops corinnae
TCCAACTCAGTTCTCAGTCAGTTCTCAGCTTCCAGATGCTGGGAGAGAAACTCTCTCTCTCTGTCTCTCTCTCTCAGCCAGCTTCAGTCTCCACAATTCTTCCTTCACCAGGGGCAGCATTCCAATTCTGTCTGTCTGTCTCTGGAATTCTTGCTTATGTACACACCTCAGCCAATCCCCTTCTTCCATATCAACAGGGGCTCAGCCAATCCCCTTCTTCCACATCAACAGGGGAGCTCATGCCTTCTCAACAGTGGGACAGAGTTTGCACCTTCCACACTTAGCACTAGTACTAAGTGCTAAGTATCTTGCTAAACTGATTACTATTACAAGGCTCTACCATCATAGGACTTGAAGTTGAAAGAGATCTTAGTAACTATCTAGTTCAAGCTCATTTTATCTTCCATGCTAGAAAATTGAGTATGGGAAGTGACTTCTTTGAATTCATACAGGGAGTAACACATCCAGAATTCAATCCCAAGGCTGCTGATTCCAAATCCAGAGCTCTTTCCACTACCCCTTCATGTCTTAGTGCTGTCCATCTTCAAAACTCAAGTTGTATTCAGTCCCAGAAAGGATGGTAGGAAGTGCTTTGGAGAAAGGGACAGTTAAGAATCATGGTTCTTGTCCCATAGAAGTTTCTAAGCTAGGAGACAAGTTAGAATTTTAGAAATCTGATTAGAAATTTCCAGTGCAGTTTAGAGTCAAACACTGGTAGCAGGAACATGTCATTCCAAACATTCAGATCTCCACTCTTGGGAGAACCTGGATGATTAAAAAAAAAATCCTAGGAACCAAAAGTCTTAAAAATGGAATAAATTAGTGCTGTATGTCTGGTGCTGTGATTTCTTTTTATTTTTTTTTAGACCTGCCAGAGACTCTTTTACTTTACAAAGTCCTTATGATGAAAAGTGGGAGGATAAAAGGAATTCAAAGGATAGGTTTTAAAATGACTATTTTCAATTTCCTAATCTCTGTCTCTATAAATACCGTGGCCCATTTAGTCACAAGCTGGATGGCATTTCTTTGCATGATCTTACCTTCGGTTTTCATTATTTCTTTATTTACTTATTCATTAATTCATTAATTTATTTGCTTATTTAGACTTGAGCAGGTGCCACATTAAACACTAACATTTTCATATTGGTATTCCACTTTTAAATATTCATAAGTGGGAATGATCAATGTTACATAGCCTTAGTCATTTGGTGGTACAAAATGAAACACTCATGCCTTTTAAAGGTGAGAGAATATAATCAAAGTGACTTAAATAGCATTTCAAAAACACTGTCATTCATTTGAGTAGTTAGGCCAGGGTCTTTTAAAGTGGAATATACAAAGCTTTAGTAAATAGCTCCTGGTAAATTACAAAGCAAAGATTAAAAAAACATAATACATAGAGCAGATTTCCTTTCAGGAAGCAAAATCACTTCTATTTCTCATAACTAGAGAAAGAAGAACCTGGTTGCTATAAATGTTACCTGAGTGCTCATGTTCCCTCTATCTAAAAGATTTCTTCAAGGCTGGGAGAAGACTGTTTTATATGGTGATATAGTACTTGCTTCCTGGAAAAGGGTTCTCCTCTAGACTAGCCTGATTTCAGTTTCACCCTGGTGACAGTCAACCGATCTCTGATATCTAGGAAGTTAAAATCAGCTGACTACTGCCTCATACAGTATCATAAAGAATTGTTAATCAAGTATCTCTTCAGGGGAAGTAAGTTAAAGTCATCACCTTATGGCTGGACAATGCTTTTCTAACTGGACTTCATAAGATATATTACTCTGCTGAGCACTAATAATTTCTGAAGACACGAGGTCACAGATCCCAAGTCTAGCAATCTCTGGGCTTATCCTGATGTGCCAAAATGTCACACCAAGGTTAAGTAGCATATGTCTTTGACTCAGTTGTCAGATGTTACCCATAGATTGCCTTCCAAAGGAAAGTAGTAGAGGTGTCGTAGACATTTTGAGGACCATATGTTTGAGGCAATAAAATGCCTGCCAGGACTATTTTCTACTTCCAAATGAGGTAAATAAACCTGCTCTTCTCCAGTAGTTGTAAAAACATTAAACATACACACATACAAAATGTCACTTAGTGCCTAACTCCCAAGCTGCTCACCCTCTTTTGTTCTATACTATGATGCCTCACTTTCAAAGTGTGAGAATGGTCACAATTTTCCTTACTTCTTCTTTGAACTTTCAAAAAGCATTTTATTTTTCTTATTTTTTTCATTATACTAATTTTTTTCTTAGAGATCAGGGTTATTCATTTTCAGGTATATTCTCAATTCAGCTGAATAAAATGAAAATAACTTCAGTTTAGTTAGTCAATGAACCATTAATAAATGCCTACTCTATGTGCCTGGCACTGTGCCCAGTGCTGGGGGTACCAAAGTAAAAGTCCCTGCTTCCAAGCAGGCTACTTTGCAGTTTTGGTAAATGGAGTCCCCAGCATGATTCAAAAGGAAACCTGGCCCCCTGACCAAGGCCCAGGGTAAGAGATAAAAAGAATTTCTTACCATAGCTTAGATATATATTTAGGCCGAGGGCCCCTGAGCTGTTCAAAAGGAGAGATGTAAATATGTCTAAAGGCTTTTCTAGCTAGCCACTTGGGTGCATGTAGCCAAGAGGAGTCTACATACACAAAAGAGCTAAAGATATTCCTAGGGCTGTAGCTAAAGAACTAGCAGACCTTCTGCCCCTATGGGTAAGAAGCTTTAAGGCAGCTGTAATCTATCAGATGACAGCAGAGAGGAGCCAATGAGAAGTATACAATAGAGACAACCGAAGCAACATGGGAGACATAAAAGAGAAAAAAGCACAATAGAGACACCAACAAAGAGCAGCACAGCAAAGAAAACACCAACAGAAGGCCAAAGCTCAGTGGAAAAGTACCTCCTCTTAATACCCTTCCTTGCTGGCTCTAAAGCATCTAAGGCATAAATTGCTCCAACCAAAAGTGTCATCTACACAGGATCCTAGATTTGGAGCCAGAAGTGACCTTAGAAGTCATCCAACCTCCATAATTTTACAGATAAGGAAAATAAAGACTCACAGAAGTTAGGTGACTTAGCCAAAGTCACAGAGGTAGGACTATGGCAGAGTCAGATCTTGAACCCCTGTCCTCTACAAATCTCCCACTCTGTAGCAAACTGCTTCTGCATAGACTGCAGTGTGTATATTCCCTGGTCACAGGGGTTTCTTGCATGTGTCATCCCTACCTAGATGTGCTCTAGTCATTTGTGTGCTCTTCATGTGTCCACTTTCCCTAGTGGTGTGTCGTTTATTTCATAATGCTGATTAATTAAATAACTTTTGCTTTGAATTAATGCATTTTCTGTATCACCTAGTAGAAATAAACATATTAAAAGACACTATATAACTATATCACATAGATAAAGCTATTTTGTATGTATATATCATCCATGCATATCTATCAATCAATAGAGCCATACTACATATATGTATATGTGTGTATATGTTATATAATCTAGAGCAATTCATTTATCCATCCATCGATCCATCTATCCATCCATCCATCCATCCATCCATCCATCCATCCATCCATCCATCCATCCATCCATCTAGATATCTATCTATCTATCTATCTATCTATCTATCTATCTATCTATCTATCTATCTATCTAAAGAGTTGGCAAAGTTACTTGAATTCAGGATGGAAGAGGATATTCAGGTCAAAATTTTGTTCTTAGGAACAAGTAGTAATTTTGTCTTGATGTGATTCTAGGAAAGCTCATAAAAGCAACATGCACACCGAATATCAGATTCCTTGTTTTCTATGGAAAAAGAAAAAGTCCTTTCAATTGAGTGGAATCACAAGAAAATTGTTCTATACTGTAAGGAATATAGCAAAAATCTTTTTTGTTAAGGAATATCTCAAGTTATTGAGCACATTGATTCCCATAGAGTACATAGAGATCTCTTCCACAGTATAACTTTTTAAAAAGACTTTTTGTTGTCAATATCCTTAATATTTCTCAAATACCTCAGCTCATTATGAGTACAAGTATTGCTAATACTATTCTCATAGGCAGCTAGGTTGCGTAGTGGATAGATTGCTGGTACTGGAGTCAGGAAGATCTTAGTTTATAACCTTGTCTCAGATACTTACTAGTTTTCAGATACTTACTAGTTAAGCAAATCACTTAAATAAACAGACAAAAAATCTCTCTTTGCCTCTGTTTCCTGACTTGTAAAAAGAGAAAAATAATAACACTTAGAAATTGAAGCTCATAAAGGATTAATGGTTTTTCTATCATCACTGGAAATCTAGCTGCAAAGTTTCTGACTTACTCATGGAACCCATATCTTTCTGATTCTTAGTCTAACACTCTATCTACTACTTGACAGGGATCACACAGCCTCTTGAGTCCTCTTCCATCCAAGCAGAGACATTCATTCCTTAGTGTAACCTTTGCCTCGAAAAGCCAATTGTAATCTCCCCTCATTGTTGGAGATTGATTACACAATGCCCTGAGGCTTATGAGATGTTGCAAGAGCTAGTGAAGAAATAAGAGAAATCCTGGCTCTTCTATCTTGATGTGCAATTCCAATCTCTCTATAGGTCCATGTGATGAGAAATACTCTGAGAAGAAGTCAACATATAGAATTTAAATAATGTCCCTATTCCTAACTTGCTAAACTAGAGTTATAGGGAAATGTCCCCTTTGATAAGATCTGAGACCCTTTCTTTTGCTTTAAAAATTTTTTTTAATATTTTTTTCCTTATTACATGCAAAAACAATTTTTAACATTAAAAAAAATTGAGTTCCAATATTTCTCTTTCCCTCCTTGTCCTCCCATCCTCATTGAGAAGGCGAGAAATTTGAAATAGGTTATACATGTGCAATCATATAAAATTTGTTTCCATATTAGTCATTTTATGAAAGAAAACACAGACCTCCTCACCCCTCCAAAAAAAGACAAGAAAAATAAAGCAAAGAAAAAGTATGCTTTGATCTGTATTCAGGTGCCATAAGTTCTTTCTCTGAAGATAGGTAGCATTTTCATCATAAGTCTTTCAGAATTGGTTTGGATCTTTTTTTTTGCTTTTTGCAAGGGGAAGGTAGGACAATTAGGATTAAGAGATTTGCCCAAGGTCACATGGCTAGTTTTGTGTTAAGTGTCTGAGGCCAGATTTGAACTCAGGTCTTCCTGACTCCAGCGCCAGTGCTCTACTCACTGCACAACCTAGCCATCCCTGGATCATTGCTTTGCCGAGAATTGCTGAATCATTCACAGTTGATCATTATATAATATGTTGCTGTTACTGTATACAATGTTCTCCTGGTTCTGCTTATTTCACTTTGCATCAGTTCATGTAGGTCTTTCTAGGTTTTTCTGAGAGAATCCTGATCATTCTTTCTTATAGCACAATACTATTCCAACATAATCATATATAATAACTTGTTCAATCGTTCCAAAGTTAATGAAAATCTCCTGAATTTCCAATTCTTTGCTGCCATTAAAAGAGCTGCTATAAATATTTTTGTACATATAGGTCCTTTTCCTTTTCCCTCCTTTTTAATCTCTTTGGGATACAGGCCTAGTAGTGGTTTTGCCAGGTCAAAGTGTATGCATCGTTTTGTAGCCCTTTGGGCATAATTCCACATTGATCTACACAATGGTTGAATCAAGTACACAACTTCACCAATGGTGCATTAGTGTCTCAATTTCCCCATATCCAACTTCAACATTTGTCATTTTCCTTTTCTGTCATATTGGCCAATTTGATAGGTGTGGGGTAGTAGCTCAAAGTTGTTTTAATTTGCATTTCTTTAATCAATAGTGATTTAGAGCATTTTCCTATATGATTATAGATAACTTCGATTACTTTGTTGAAAAACTGCCTGTTCATATCCTTTGACCATTTATCAATTGAGTAATGGCCCCTATTTCTATAAATTTGACTCAGCTCTCTACATATTTGGGAAATTGGGTTTTTATCAGAGGACCTTTATATAATTTTTTTCAGTTATGATTACTATGTTTCTCTCTATCCTATTTTCCCCTTGTTTATACTCTCTCTCTCTCTCCTTTCACCTTGTCTATCCTCAAAAATGCTTTGCTTCTGTCTTTTACCTCCCCCAATCTGCCCTCTCTTCTATCAGCCCCACCCTTCTCTTATGCCCTTCCCCTCCTACTTTCCTATAGGGTAAAATAGATTTCTATACCCAGCTGAATGTGTATGTCATTCCCTATTTGAGCAAATTTCCATGAAAGTAAGGTTCACTTGCTCCACTCCACCTTTTTCATCTTCCCCTCCATTGTGAAAGCTCTTTCACACCTCTTTTAATGAGATAATGTATCCCATTCTACAGCAAACTTTCCCCTTCTCCCAGTGCATTCCTCTTTCTTACCCCTTAATTTTATTTTTTTTAGATAATTATCTGATCATATTCCACTCACACCTGTGCTCTCTGTCTGTGTATATTCCTTCTAACTGCCCTACTAATGAGAAAGTTTTTAGGCGTTCTGAGTATCATTTACCCATGTAGGGATATAAACAGTTTAACTTATTGAAACCCTTATAATTTTTCTTTCCTGTTTACCTTTTTTATGCTTCTCTTGAGTTTTGTATTTGAAAGTAAAGATTTCTATTCAGTTCTGGTCTTTTCATCAGGAATGCTTGAAAGTCTTTTATTTCACCGAATACCCATTTTTCCCCTGAAGATTTATACTCAGTTTTGCTAGATAGGTGATTCTTGGTTGTTATCTTAGCTCCTTTGCATTCTGGAATATCATATCCTAAGTCCTCTGCTTCTTTAAGGTAGAATCTGATAAATCTTATGTTATCCTGATTGTGGCTTCACGGTACTTGAATTTTTTCTTTCTGGTTGCTTGCAATATTTTCTCCTTGACATGAGAGCTCCGGAATTTGAGCTACAATATTCCTGGGGCGACCACAAGTATTCTTTTCTGCCCTTGAACTGTGACCAGGGTCCCAGCTAAGTGCCTAAGCTATAAGCTTGGGTGTCTTAGTCTCCCACTTGCCCTGAGGCTGAGACCCAGGACTGCAACCCAGATCCTAGTATGGGCAATGCAACAGAGTTCTGCACCCAGTGTCAGCAAAGGGACCCCCATAATTTCCTTCTGCCAGTTATCCAAATTCCTTGTCATCTGTGGCCTGAGAGCTCTAGAAGCAGCCACAGCCACTACTAATTCAGTCTCTCTCAAGGCCAGCTCCTGGTTTGCTGCGGTCTGGTTTGAACTAGAGCAGCCTGCACTAGACTGAATTCCACCCTCACTCTAGTGTGACAAACCTTTCCTGTTGATCTTCAAAGTCAGCCCTTCTCAACCTGTGGGTCGCGACCCCTGGGGGGTTGTCGAAGGACCCTTTCACAGAGGTCACAGGGGTCACCTAAGACTATCGGAAAACACATATTTCCAAGGCTGTTAGGAACTGAGACGCCGTTCCTCTATCCATCTCCAGGTGGGTCCACCCACATGCAGATATGCCCACATATGAGCATTAAAGGGTTGCAGCATTAGGAAGGTTGAGAACCACTGTTCTAAGTCATATTGGACTGGACAATTGCTTCTCTCAGTCCTTTTATAGGTTATGCTGCTCCAGAATTTGTTTTGAGGTATTATTTTAAAGGTATTTGGAAAGGAATTTGGGAGACCTCAGGCAAGTCCCGGCCTTCTACCATCTTGGGTCTGTCCCCTTTTTCTTTTGATTAAACTGATTTATCTTTCTCTGGAAGGGAAATTTCATTCAATCTATATTGTCTGATATATATCTTTCTTAAGAATACTATCACCTTCAGGCGGCTACTCAAATGGCATACTACTGGCCACATATCCTTTGCCTCCATAACTAGAGGACTGTAACTTCAAGGGAGGAGCTGTTTTCTAATTATGGCTTTCCCTAGAAAGGGTCTTTGTCCCTTTGCTCAACTTGTCTAAAGTTCTCTGCTCCAGGCTGCCTCTTAGAGCATCAATTTTTAGTCAAGAAATCTCCTTTCCTCATAATTTTAGTTGTTTTCAACTTCATCCCCTCTTGATTTCAGTGCAATTAGAGATGACACACTTCTAATCTAATAATTTATTTGTTGCTGGTTTTCATGTATTCATTGATCTTAGCCCCTTTCCCATCACCTCACTTTATAATAACCTAGGTGAATGAATTAATTTTATATCAGTGCTGTAGGTAAAGAAATTAATATAATTTTGGAAGTGGGCTCAAACTAGGCAGAGAAGGCAGAGAGGCACGTGTGAAGAGAATACTTCTGGCAAAGGGATAACTCAGCTCCTCATTATTGGGAGTTATTGTTTTATCCCTTCCTAGAATCTTCATAAAGTTCCCTTGGGGATGGCACTTTGCTGGGCTCCAAAGGTCAGTGCCTGTCTTCGGGGTGTCTAGTTTGTATCTCTCAGCTCCCTGTGTAGAAAGTGTGACCAGTGATGGTTGTTCTAGGCATGGTGTTACTAAATCCTTTGGACACCTTCAGGATTTCTGACTTTTCCTACTTCAAAAGGCTGTGACCTGTTCAATTCTGTCACTGGATATGCTGTTGCCTCTTCTTGGGAGCCCTCTTCTCTCAGCATGTCTCTCTATCCCTGGTTGGGTAAAATGGTCTCCTATTTGTTAGGTCTCTCTTCCCTAACAGGGTTGATGGGAGAGAGGGAAGAGGGTAGATGGAAGAGGATGACATACTTTCTTCTCCTCCCAAGGTCAATTCCTTCTCTGGAGCCTGGTATTCTTAGCTTCCAACATTGGAGCTTTCTTCCTCCTGAGGAGTCAGCTCCAAACTAACTTGCTAGTTTTATATGAAGCTCAATAAGAATAACTTGATCTTCAAACAATCACAGCATAGCTCCTTTGTTATATCAACTGTTTTTACTCTCATGATCTAAGTGATGAGACTGACTTTTGCCCAGCAACAATGGGAATCTTTGAGGTTAACTTTTTCCCAGTAACTATGAGGTCCTCATCTAAATCTGTCCAGTAACAGGAAGTTCTGTTAAATAACAAAAACCTTGATTCGTTAGCCCATACTCTGTGTACATGATTAGTCCCCATAATGGACCAAATGTTGCAAGCTAAGTTTCTTGTTTTGTGATCATATATTTGAATTGTACTCAGCACACCTGCTTCCCTTTCCTGCCTCCTCCTCTTTCCCTATGATTAGCTGGTAGGAACTCTTGGCTAAGTTCCCAAAAATTGTGCATAAAAGCAAACCCCTGTCTTCCTGTAAACTTCTAGTCCTTCTTCCAGGGCTAGCCCACTGCTTTTGTGTTACTAAAGCTCTCAGACTTTGTGTCACTAAAGCTAGCAGACTAGAAGAATATCTCCCTCTTGAATATCTGCTGACCTAAGTCCTGAACCTCATCATCTTCTTCATAAGCACTGTTTGTATTCCTCTCTAATTGAGTTGTTTACACCTGGTTTATACTTTGGAATTGGAAATTGAGCCATCTGGGTTTTCAGTGAAGGATTATAGCACAGGATGAAACCATCCTTACTCTCAATAATATGACACCATCCCAAGTTTGTAATTTATTTCCAGAATTTCTTAGTTATTTTCTCTTTCTGTCTCAGTGGTCTGTAGTATATATTGATGACAACATCACTGCTTTTTCTGCCTCCATGGATCTTCAATCAACGGTTCTCTGCTATGCTTTTTCAATTCGGTTCCTGGATTTCATTAAATCAGTCTCATCACATAATGGTCACACCTTACTTCTTTGAAAGCGTGTTAACTCTCATTAGAGAATATTAATAAATGACTGTTCCAGTTCTGGAGAGTGATAATAAACCATCTTTAGTGCCTAACATATTGTTAGATAAGAAGCATTAAACTGATGGAATTTGAGTTATTATTGTTCATCCTTCTTTTCACCTTTCCACCACCAAATCCTGGTATATAGTTTTCAGATAAAAAAAACACCTGGGGCTGAACTGCATTTGTATGTTTCCGTTGCTTTGCCCAACTCACATCTTATAAAAGTCTGCAATGACAATCCAAGTTTATACCAGGTTCATATAATATTATTTCTAATACAGAGAAAAAACAGAGCTTATTTTTCAAAGGATTGTGGAGAAAAGAGAGTCAGTTTTAGGGTGCTGCACTGAAGACTGTTGGCTGATAATTTTGTGAGTTAATGTCAGATCAATAGGATTATATTCATTTGATATTTAATTTCTGATGAAGAATTCAGCTCAGTTATAATATGAACTGAGATCCTACAATAATAGTGGCCAAGGAAGGATTTCCACTGACTTGCTTTGTCAATCTATTTGAGCTTCTTATTTAACTGTTAACACACTAGAAAAGAAAGGCATTCTTCTAAGTCTCCTCTGTTCTTTTTGACACCTTTCTGCTATCACAACTCAGGGTGACTTCCATTCCTTTTTGCTTCTGCAGACTCATATCAGATTGCTTTATTGTAAGCTGTGACAGTCATAAAAAGAGACTCGCATATGAAAAAAATTGTACCACCCTTGAGAATGCTTTTCCTATTTCTGTTCAACAGGTCCCATCTCCGGTGAAAATGATAATATTTATACATTCATTGTTATTAAGAAATCTATAAACATAGCATCTCTTGCCTTTCATGGGCCATGAAAATGGTTTAGGTTTAAATAACCTAGTAACCATGTCTTGTTTACTGCTGATTGCATCCCATTGCTAGACATGGAATTAATAAGGAAGCACCATAATTAAAATAGTTTTCCCAATCTCATAATTCCTTTGAGATGGTGGGTGTCTTTGGTAGGTACAAATAGTACTAAGCAGCCCAAGTGTAACAGATGCAGTTAAAAAATGGGATTCAAGAATTACATATAAGACAGTCACTGATTATTATGGCATTGCCATTGGTTTAAAAACTATACGTTGCCTTTTTAACTATTCTTAAAATGAATTTCCAGTTTATGGATTTATAGATGCTTTGCTTGTTGTTGTTGTTTTAAATTTAAGATGGTGTCTTCCTATATTGCCTTTACTGGAACTACATGGATTACTCCACAGCCCAATCCCACTATTGATTGGCAAAAGAACTTTGACCTGTTCCATTTCATACCTGAGTCAATTGACTCCTTATTAGGCAGCATGGTTCCCTCCTTCTTTCCTATTTGCCCTTAACCCATTGACGCCCCAAACTCCAAAGCTCAACAGATCTTTCAGTCAGTCACCCTGGTAGCTATGATTACAAGTCTATACCATTATGCTTAGATTAGGAGTGCTTTTTCTAATTGAAAATTAGAAATAGCTTTCCATAAACTAATTGATGTGAAAAGTCAGTCTGATAAGTGTTTTCTGAGACTCCATCATGTAAAAAATGCTATACTGGGGGGTTTGTGAAATACAGAGATGAACAAAGGATGGTCCACATACTTAAAAAGCTTTATAACCATTAAGATAGAACTTATACATAATTATCTATAATACAAGGTAAAATGTGACAAGTGCATTAAGCCTCATTAAAAGAGGGTGACTGAAATTTGGGATTCACAGGATCATATAATTGTGGATTTAAAGCTAAAAGAGACCCCATTTTGGTTAGTAACTATTAAACCGATTTATCATATTCCAACCTTCTTTTCATCTTCCTACTACCAAACTCAAATATTAGTTTTCAGAAAAAGACAGGGATTTAGAATCAGAAGAGCTGAATTTGAATCAAGACCTGCTTCCTTTCTTTAAGGAGGTCCTCTTTGAGCCTAAATTTCTTAATCTCTTAAAGGATGTAGTTGGATTAGACGTTTCCAGCTATGGAAAAAGGCAGAAAATAATACCTTTGTCTGAAGAGGACAGAGAAAGCTTTATTGATGAGGTGATGTTTTACCATAGGGTTTTTAAAATTCAATTTTATTTTTATTTTCGGTATGGAATTCTCCCCTTCTGTCTCTTTTCTTCTCAACAGAGAAAGAAAAAAAAGTTGCAAATTTGTATAGTCGACCAAAACAAATTTCCCTATTAGCCATGTTGCCAAAGGGTCTTGATATGAGGAAATATTAGTGAGCGCTCCTAGGAGAGGTTGGAATATAATAATGGCAATGAATTAGGAAAACAAGAAGGGGGTAGTGTGGGGAATGCTTTGATGAAGCTTAGAATACATAATGAGAACAGTAGGAGATCAAACCAGAAAGGTAGGTAGGTTGGGAAAGATCATGAAATACCTTGAATACCAAAATTTATTCTGTAGACATTGTAGAACCATAGAAGTTTTGGGGTTTTTTTTTTTTTACTAAAGGAATGAAGAGATTAGAGTTATGCTTTTAGAAGATTACTCTGAGAAAGTACTGAGCATAAAGAACAGGGACAGAGAGATACTGGAGGCAGGAAGATCAAAAGGATAGTCTTTTCTTTTTTTCATTAGTCCAGATGAGAGGCAATGAAGTGTGGTAGTAGTGGGAGTATAAAGGAAGGGAAATTTGAAATTGACTGACTATGGGAAAATGAAGAAAAAATATGAAGGTGATGGCAGATTGGGAAGGGGGAAAAGTAGGTTTGAGAAAGAATACTTTGGGCTCGATTTTCAACGTGTTTTAATTTAAAGTGCCAGCAGAATCAATGGGTATAGCAATCTAATTAGGTCATTAGTCTTGGAGATAGATGAGGACTGGTGTTCTAGTTTTGTGACTTATCGAATCAGTTAACTATGGATTTACAGCTGAAAGAAACTTTAGAGGACATATAGTTTTCCCATCTTAAAGATGAAGAAACTGAAGTCCAGAGAGTTTATGCCACTTGGTTATACAGTCACATAGATATTAAGAAGCAGAACCAAGATTCATATCCTCCCTCTAGTTTCAGGCTTCCTCCCTGGAGACCTTCCTCTTCAAGGTCACACAGGTAGGAGGAATAGCAACATGCTATACACAGATAGAAGAGCTGGAGTAATGGAAGTAGCTTTAATATTTGCATTTTGAATAGGTATTTTCTAGGTGTTGTTATTGTTGAGTTTGTGTTTGGTTTTTCCTCCATTTAATTATATACCATACATAGAATCCTAGGGTGAGTCAACGATGGAGAAAAACAAAACTGTGTGTAAATCAATTACTCAGCTATTAGGCTGGCAAATGGTCTTTGTGATCTGATGTTTAAGAGACAAAATAGCTGCCCTTTAGGCATCTAGTTATTCAGGTCATCTGAAGAACCAAACCACACTAGGCCTTTGTTACAGTTGTTTGTTAACAAAACAAACCCAAGGGGTTGAACTGACTGACCATGAACATATGGCTAAAATCTTTTAACAAACAGAATCCATTACTGAGATGAGAAGGGGAATCTATTTCCTCAGACACAAAATTTTTTTAAAAAGGTCTTTGCACATATGTCTAGGATGGCTAAGTACTATGATACCTGGAAAAAGTAGTTTTGTCTACACACAAACAGATAAATAACTTTTAGTACAAAAATAAATTAAATAGAATATTTAAAGAGTAAAGAGTATTTATTTAAAATCTTATCTTCACCACTTTTCAAGTCACTTTTCCCTCCTCCTCCTCATCCACCTCAGCAAAATATCTCACCTTATGCTTTAATGGTAAAATCGAGGCCCTCATGGATGGGTTCTTGTTTCTCCATTTCCATACTTAAAATCATCCCAAGTAATGAGTATTTTTTTATTTAATCTGTCCTTCTGACTTCTCTCACTGACCTTCCTCCCAAGCCCCATGATCATGAAGCAATTTTTTTTCTTTAAATCCCTTAATGTACAGCGACATAGTTTAGCAAAAGAAATCCCCAAATTAGCCACACTGAAAATGTATGTCTCTTTTTCTGCATTTTAAGTTTATCATATCTGTCAGGATGCGTGCCATGTTTCATCATTATAGTTATGACTTGAAAATAAAAATAAACCATTTTAAAATCTCAACATCATCCTCAATTCTCTATATTTTAACTTAGTCTTTGAGGAAGAGGCGGCCCTTCTTTTTGCCAATGTCAACCTTCCTTCTTGTCCTCTGGAGCCTATCTCCTCAGATCATATCCAGGATTTCCTATCTTGCCAAATCTATCATCATCTCACTTTAATCTTCAATGTGTCTTTGCTGCCTAGAAAATTCTCTAGTCTGATCCATCCTTTAAAAAATAATAACAAAAAACTTCACTTAGCTTTGGTATCCCCACAAGCTGCTATTGTATATCTCTTTTCTCTTTCATACTCAAACTCTAAGAATAATCCACCTCCTCTCATTGCCTCCATTTCTTCATCTCTCACTCACTTTTCACTCCATTTCAATCTGGCTTTTGACTCCATCATCCTCTGAAACTGCTCTCATCAGGATTCTGGTGATCAAGACTGGAAATACCAAGTCAAATGGCCTTTGCTCAGTCCATCTCTTTCTTGAGCTCTCTACAGTGTTGGACATAGTTGACAGCCCCTCCTCCTTGTTATCCTCTGTCCCTGGTATCCTCTTACTTGTCTAATCCTTCACATTTTCCTTTGCTGGGTCATTTAGCCACGTGCAACTCTTTATTCACAGGTGTACACTCCAGCTGTGTCCTAGACACTCATTTATTCTCTATAAATTTTGTTGTCTTTCTCTTTGTGAACCCATCATTTCCTGAGGGTTCAGGTATCATTTCTGTACCAAAGATTTTCAACTCACGTATTCAACTTTCATCTATATCCTTAGCTCCAGTGGTTCAAGAACAATTGCCAACTAGACATTCTGAACTTCTTTCTCCCTCACTATCTGTGACCAGTTACCAAGTCTTGTTGATTCTATCCCCACAAAATCTCTTTTATCCAACTCTACATCAGGCCTTCTCATCTGAACTACTGCATCAACTTGCTAATTATTCACCCTTTCTCAGGTTTTTCCTTCCAACCCTAATCCTTCCAGCATGCAGTTGCCTAATTGATTTTCTAAAGCGTATATATGTCTGACCACTTATGCTCTAGAGCTCTGAAGGCTTCCTTTTACTTCTAGTATAAAATATAAATTCCTGTTTTTGGCATTCAAGCCAATTTACATTCTGGCTCCAGGCTACCTTTCTAGAGTGATTTCTCCATTATTCAGCCCATGCACTCTATTTTAACCAAACTGGTCTATCTGAAGCTCTATGTCTTTGCAAGCTGTCTCTCATACCTGGAACGTTTCCCCTCTGTCTCCACCTCTTAGAATCTTAAGCTTTATTCAGGGCAGATCTGAAGTGCTACTACCTTCAACATCAGCCTTTCCTGATCCTCCCAATTACTAGTGCTTTTCCTTACCTCCCCCACCCCCCCAAAATTAGTGTGTTTACTTTGTTTATATAAGGTATTCACTTATCTGTGTAAATGTTTCTCCACTATAAAATGTAATGTCCTTCACATGCTATGAGACTCTTTTAATTATAAGCTCACTACTCAGCACAGTTCCTGGCACATAGTAGTTCTTAATAAATGCTTGTTAAAATGCATGGGGGAGAGAAAGTCACTCATGGATAGGGATATTAAAGAAGAAATCAAAGGAGGCATTTGTGTTGGTTTTTAAAGGATTGTTAGGAATTCAGGAGGTGGGAGTGGGCCTTCCAAACATAAGGAAACACTCAATAAAAGTACAGAAGGCATAGCTTGGGTCTGAACACGCTGTCACTGATCTGAAGGGAGCAGCCAGACGGCTCAGTGGATAAAGAAAGAGGGACCTCGAGTCAGGGAGACCTGAGTCCAACTCCAGCTGCAGACACTGGCTGTGTGACCCTGGGTAAATAATTTAACCTGTTTGCTTCAGTTTCTTCATCTGAAAAATAAGGACAATAATGGCACCACCTCCTAGGGATGTTATAATTATAATACGATATAATTACGATATAATAATCGTAAACCGTTTAGTATGATGTCCGGCACATAGCAGGTGCTGTAAGTTAGCTGCTGTCATTATTACTGTTGAAGAAATCAGTGTCCACCATGATAGATCATGGCCTTCTAAGGTCTAAAAAGATGCCTCCTCCTTCTTCTGCCTTTGGATAGGTTCAAAGGAGCATTGATTTAGAGCTGGAAGGAATAATTTAGATCATCTAGACCACCCCATTTTAGAGGTGAGAAAATGGAGGACAAGAAAGAGGAGTTGTCTTGTCCAGGGGTACCCAGGTAGCCAGTTACAGATCCAGGTCCTCTGCTAACAATTACAGTGCTCCATTCACTGCACCATCCTATCTCTCAATAAAAGCCCTGTTCATGACACAGTGCCAGGAACATAATAGGCGACTAATAAGTTTATTAATTGAAATTGCAAGACCTGAGCCATTCTAGAAACCATAGTAAGCTTCTAACTATCACTACAACACTAAATCCTGCCTTGCCCCCTGTCTTGATCTGCAGTTGTGCCACTCTGGTTATTCATTCCCAGGGCTCTCAGCCCTGCCCACACTCTTGGCCTCAGCTTTGCCACAGGTTTTGACTGGTCTTGCTCCTTGCTTGTCTGACGGCGCTTAAGCTGTGTCAGAACCATGCTCTGGTTCATGCTCAGTTCCAGACCATCAAGACTATAAAACCTGCTCAGATGCCAATGTACAGGCCTACGTCTCCAGTTAGGAAAGGATACATATCCCACTACACTGCCCAGGCAAAACAGAAGAACAATGATTAACATCTTGGTATGTTACTTTTGAAACCCTGCTCCCTCCTGCGTTGCCGTGCTTATAATGGGCTACCACCCTTTGTTCTAGTGTTTGTGGAGCTTCTAAAAAAAAGCAAAACCAAAAACATTTTGATTCATTACTCTATTTTCAAAACTGTAAAATAGCTAGAAAGAAACTAAAAATAATAATTTGTAGTCAAAGAGACCATTTCTCAGCTGTACTTAGTTTCATGCAAAGAATAATTTTAATAAGCTTCAGACTGCTTGTATTAACATCAAGAAGTAACCTTTGTAAGCTTTATGAGCTAAATACCATTTTTAAAATAATTAGACTTTAGAATTTTTTTGCGTTTTATGAATCACACTATCTGGTTAGTTATGTTTTAGATTCTCGAATGCTGCAGATAAACAATATGGTTTCAAAGAATATTATTGCTTCTAATTTTGTTGCTCCTCTTTAATGTTTTGTTTGGATTATATGAATAGTTACAATGATTTAAGCTCTTATTTAGAATAACGTGTGAACTCAGACATTTATAGTATGAACACTAAAATGAAGCAGATCAGCATATTGCCACATTAGTTTCAGGATTTGCTTTTACTTTCAATGTAACTGATTGATTATACAACAATCAGCCTTCAACTTCAAAGTTGTTTCTTCTGGAAGATCGCTTTTTCTATTGTCTAAATATCTTGTAAATTAATCACAAAAGTTCTAAGTGCTTGGTTTCTAAACAATTATTTAAAGAATAAAATTACACATGTGGCTCTTCAAAGAGTGCCAGTCAACATTCAAAAAAAAAAAAAGGAAGAGGAAACTGTCCTGATTGTTTTAACTAGAACTTCTTCTGGGATGGCTTTTCACAGTTCTTCATCTACTTTCGGTGTCAAAAGAGTTTAGGAAGGAGAAAAAAAAAAAAACGAGGTAGGGAATGATGGAAAAGTAGCACTTGTTATGGTCTGAAATTACCTGTTGATTGCAGAAATCCACAGCATAGTGGAGAGCATGTTGTATTCAAAGTCTGAGGACTTGAGTTTAAATCTCCTTGCCTGCCGTTTACCACCTACATAACCTCGGGCAGGTTACTTTGTTTTTCTTAGACTTGGTTTCCTCATCTACAAAAGGAAAGATTGGGTTAGAACAGATACAGTGTAACTATGACTAGCCTCAAGGCCACATGTGGCCTTCTAGGTCCTTTTGACTGAGTCCAAGTTTTACAGGACAAATACTTTTATTAAGGGGGATCTGTTCTGTGAAGTCTGGATTCAGTCAAAGGGCTGCACTTGAGGACCTAGAGGGCCACATGTGGCTTTGAGGCTGCAGGTTCCCCACCCTTGAACTAGACGGTCCTGGAGATCCCTTCTAACTCTGAGTTTATAAATGCTGAGAGGAAAGTGACTTTATTTACTGCTTCTAAGTTGGTGAAAAAGGAGGAAAGAGTTAATATAAGACCCATTTTGGTCACAGACACAGATAAGTAACTCATACAAGCTATTGTTTGCTCCCTGTTTGCTTTTTGAGAATGTTTTAAATGGGTGTCTCTTTTTTTTTTTTGAAGGGGGGAAGGCAGGGCAGTTGGGGTTAAGTGACTTGCCCAAGGTCATATGGCTAGTAAGTATTAAGTGTCTGAGGCAGGATTTGAACTCAGGTCCTCCTGACTCCAGGGCCCGTACTCTATTCACTGCCCCACCTAGTTACCCCAAAATGGGTATCTATTAAAAAATAACAAAAAAAAAGCTTTGTCCTTGCCTTCAGAAATGTTTGGAGCATATAGATCTGTACTATGAATTTTTCTTAACAGTTTGGCTAAAATCACTTTCAATTTCTAATATATTTTATAGTATATGCATTGGACTTAGAGCTAGAAGACCTGAGTTATTTATTGACACTCTGTAGAGGACCTGGGTTTGAATCTTCCTCATCCATAAAATGAGAAATTTGGGCTAGTTGGACATGAAGTCCTTTCCAGTTTCTGATCTACAATCATATGATCCTATGACTTGGGGAAAGTTACCAAAATTCTCTGGTACTCAAAATTTCCTTATGTGTCAAAGAAAAGAAATGGATGAGATGATCATAAGGTCCTTTCTGTCTCTAAATATTATAATTTTGTGACGTGTAAGGCAAGGAATAATATGAAAAAAATATCATAAGCTCCTTCTGCCTCTGACAATCCACTAACTACATTCAAAGAAAAGAATCTGCCATTGGTCTGGAGAACTTATAGCCTATGGAAGTGACAATAAATACTTTCACTTAGCAATCAGATTCTGACTCATCTATTTCCTGTCTTTTTGTCTGTATTCAAAAAACACTCCTGGAATTGACTGTGCTATCTACTAGTATTGGTCTGGGTGTCAAAGACAGAAAACATTTCTAATTAGGAATCACAGCAGCTAGGTAGTACAGTAGATAGAGTACTGAGTCTGGAGCCAATGAATATGAATACAAATTATTACGAACATGAATCTGGCCTCAGACACTTACTAACTATGTGATCCTGGCCACGTCATTTAATCTTTGCTTCAGTTTCCTCATCTGTAAAGTGAGGAGAAGGAAATGGCAAACCACTCAAGTTTCTTTGCCAAGAAAACCCCAAATGGGGTCATGAAGAGTCAGGCAAAACTGAAAAACATCTGAATAACAACAGAAAGCCAGAGTTGGAGGGGAGCAGAGTTCACCTAGTCTGACCTCAGCATTTTACAGAGGAGGAAACTGAAGGGCATAGAAGGGAAGAGATTTGCCTAAGTTTACATGACTAGAGACAGTCAGAACTGTCTCCTGACACTCAGTGCCTTGCATTTTCTACTATGTCATGCTAACAGCAGTGTTATGCTAGAAATTTGTCAACTAATATTCTCATTAAAGATCAACCTAGTTCTTTCCAGAACTTCGACCATGGGACCAGGCCCATTCCATGATTTGCAGGAAGAAGAAGCCCATATTCACAAGAGTGAGGGAATCATGGAAATGGGTAAAGCTTCTCAGATGACCAGGTGGATATGTTACTTGGAGGCAAGGAGATAGATTTAATGACTCTCTGAGCCAGAAACACCCAAATCTAATATGGAAGGGAAGTAGGGAAGCTAGGCAAATAGGTTACTTGGTAACACACAGCCATAAGGAATAGTTGCTTCATGAATTCAACCAAAACAACTTTCGATCAAATTACTACAGATGTAGTCTAAGTACAGTAAGATCCTCCTCATAACAGAAGTATGCAGAACAATGTAGGCAATGCTTGGTTTGTTCATTTGTTTCTTTTAAGCCAGCACTAGGCTGAAAGGGAAAATAGCCGACTGCCTATACAACAGTCCCTGTTGTGTGCAGGTTGACACCAGCATTCTCTCTAGGCCTAAGTAAAGCACTGACTAGGAAAGACTTTCTAGTGTTTTTATAACTAATTGTCATACCTGAAAATGTAGTACCTAATGGTTTCCTTATGGCAAATGAATCTTGTTCCATATTTAAATTTCTATAGGGCTGAAGTTAGCAAAATTTCACAGGTGAAATTTATTTTTAAGGATAGCTTATGTGATAATGTGGTATCTCCTTTTTCCTTTAGCAAAGGGGATCAAGTGCTATGAGATATCAACTTCCATACTGCTTGTTGTGTTTAAAGAGCTTGTGAGGCACGCAGAAAAAATTCAGGAAAAACTGATGACTAAATAATTGCCTTAAATCCCATTAAATACAAATGAGGAGAAAGAAATGCTTCAACTAAAATGAATGAAAAAATTACTGAATTAAGTAATTCATACAGTTGTTATTCCAACCTTTACCTGTTAAGAATACTTTTTAAAAGGGAAGAATGCAAATTTCATTGTTATTCTGTTGGGAAACATAGTTGCCTAGAAGAAAGAACATTGACTGGGGAGTCAGAAAATCTTCATTCTTAGTTTATCTCTGGCACCAGTTCTTTGTATGAACTTGGATAAGTTAATTTACCACTCTGAGCTTTAATGTCCTCCCACGACACAGAGATGAACTCTAAGGTACCTACTAACTCTAAAATCTGAGACTAAGCCTCCAATTCATATATTTTTGCACAAAAAATATGTTCAGTTATGACCATGTGTAAATTTTAGGGGAAAGCATACAATTTAAAATTAAAGTTAAGATGTTCATGTTTTTGCATAGTTTTGCATAGTTAAAGCAGTATAACAGATGTTCTATGACAACATTAAATAACTTCATTAAACAATGAAGAAAATATCAGTCAAAAGGTGACCTTTTATAGCAATGTGCATTACTAGCTCAACATAACAGAATAATTTTACTTTTCAGGAGAGAAGGGGTTTTTTGTTTGTTTTGTTCTGTTTCTGCAGATTTTTGCAAATCCAAATAAAGTGCTAAAATGAAAATGACTGAAAGTTTGAGTTAAAAAAAAACCCACAACAATAAACATTTACCATTTGTGCTTTCATGCATAGTTGTTTTGAAGTATTGTGGGAGAAATCTCTCCTCTCTGAATTCATATGGTTGGTAACTCCTGCCAAATATATATTTACTACAATGTAGAAATTATGAAGGTAAAAACACAGGTTTTATTATTATGTTCAAGACCATTATTATGTTCAGGTTTCAGAGTAACCTGAAGAATCATGAGGATTCTGACAAATTACATCAGAGTGACACAGAAATAATTCCCTTACATATTGCAATCTTATACATTCCTCTTAGGTCATAGAAGTTTAAGAGAAGATAGATCCGTAATCCCATGCTTCCTTCAATGTCATAAAAATTGAACAAACTAAATTAAACAGAGTCATAATCTCATGCATACCCTGAGGAAACAAACCTCACCAAACATACTATATAGGTAAACTGAGTCAGATTACAGTTTAAACTGTGCTCAGAAGATTCATAAATAGATTGATAGATGAGGAGGATTTATATGTTGTCAAGGAGTTAGTTGAGTTTTTCCTCTTGTTTCTTATCTAAGGAACGTTTAAGATTCCAAGTAAATTTTCACATTCTATGGGACAGTTTTCAGTCAGGTGAAGTTAATATTAAGACAGTTTTAAGTAAACAATTTTTTTTTCTTTTTGGAGGGGGGAAGTCAGGGCAATTGGGGTTAAGTAACTTGCCCAAGGTCACATGGCTAGCAAGTGTTAAGTGTCTGAGGCAGGATTTGAACTCAGGTCCTCCTGACTCCAAGGCCTGTGCTCTATTCAATGCACCACCTAATGCACCTGAGTCCTGAGTAACTGAAGGAAACTAAAAAAAAAAAAAAAATTCCCATAACAAAAGCATCTGGCTATTTTCAAAGAATCATAGAATCTGACAGTGAGAAAAAAAACCTTAGTAATCATCTAGTCCAATGTGAATCTGAATAGGAATGCTCTTTATAACATGGTCATATGATCTCTACTTTAAAGCCTTCAGTGAAGGAGGATACATGGGTTCCAGAGGCAGCCCCACTCTACTTTCTGAATTTGCCTATATACATTGTAAAAATAACCAGTTGAGTTCATCAAAAACTGGTTTCTTGGCATCACAGATTAACTTTTGAGTAGATGGACTTTTTTCATTTTTTCTACTGCTTATTTTGGTGCAATATAGACCCAGTCATTTTAAATTAAAAACATTGCTAAAATATTCTTCTAAATTTAGAAATAAACTTTTTAAAAAAGCTAACAATTTCTTTACTAAATGAAAAAATAAAACTGTATTTAAGACACAAAAGATACTTAACTAAGAAATTATATGTTGTGGGGCAGCTAGGTGGTGCAGTGAATAGAGCACTCACTGGCCCTGGAGTCAGGAGGACTTGAGTTCAAATCCAGCCTCAGACACTTAACACAAAAACTAGCCATGGGATCTTGGGCAAGTTACTTAACCCCAATTGTCACTATGGAAAAGCAAAAAAATATATGTATGTAAATTTTCATGAACAAGATTGTCTAGATACAAAAATGCCCCCTTATGACTATAGTATATAGGCATAAATAGTATCCAAGTGGTGCCCTACAAGAAGAATAATCACAGCACACAGGAGGGCTGCTACACCAGTTTACTCTTGATCTGGTCAGATAGGAAAGACACTAAGAAGGGGTTAATAATCTTCCTTTATTCTAGTCTAGTTTTCTCAGAAGAGGACTAATGATAATGGGAGCGCAAACTCCTACAGCATTCCCTAATCGCCTTTCTTGCAGATGCTAGCAAGAAGGGGGGGGAGGGCCGGGGGAAGGACGGAGGGGGGAACTACCCGTGTCTTGATGGGGTCAATTGAGACAGGCATAGCTTGTGCATCCCCTAAATCCCCTCAAGCCTCAATGGGGGCTGATCAAGGCACACACAGCATTTGTGCATTCAACCCTAAGATTACCCATTCACTAACCAAGACCACCTGTTTTATAGGGGCAAGATACAAAGAAGGCATATTGCCAGAAATAACCTCACAAGTTTACATCACCTCATCCCTGTATCTCACTGTGCAGTTGCAGTGGATGTTTATACTATTTATCGTTATATAATGCTGAGCAAGTGTGTGTGGTGGAGAAGTTTTGAACCATAATTGTGAAAACTCATCTAATGCCTAGGAACAAGAGATTGTTATGGCTATGGATCCTGGGAAACTAAACTCTTAAGAAATAACAAAAATTCTATTTATACACACTAAAATCCACCTTACTTACATACTCAATAAGTCTTAAAGCCCTGCAAAATGGAAGGAGGACTTGGAAAGAAGAGAACTATGCATTTCTTTTTTTTTTTTAATATCTTGAGTTAAATGAATGAAGAAATGAATAAAAAAAATTATTAAGCACTTACTATGTGCAAAGAACTGTGCAAAACACTGAAGACACACACAGAAAAAGGAGACAGTCCCTGCCCTCAAGGAGCTCACATTCTAATGATCTATATCCAGCCTTGGTCTCTCTCCTCAGCTCTAGCCCACCTCACTAACTGCCTCCTGGACATTCCAAACTGAATGTCTTAGACCATCTCAAATTCAACACCTTCAAAATAGCCCTCTAACAAAATTCACTTGATTTGCAAAAATCCACACAAGGCTTCTCCCAGGTTTGTAATTCTTGGCATTGCCCTCAATGCCTCACTTTCCCTTACTTCATATATTCTATCAGTTTCTGCTGTTATCTATTCTCCTTCCCCACCCCAAACACTGACAGTTGTGGGGGATCGTAGTTCAGAAGTTTTTATTTGTTTATTTGTTTTTTTGAGGTTGCTTTTATATTGTCAGAGACCCACTGGAGAAATTTCCTATTTGGATTTTATTAGAGGCCTAGAGTCACAAGGCTCCATTAGAGAAAAAAATGACTTTTTTTAATAAATAATTTTTCTGTTATGTTTTCCTTTTATCAGACAGACCATTTTATGTGACCTAATTTTGATTATTTGAATACTTAAATATTAATATATATGATTTATTGTCCCTAGATTTAAAAATGGTTTAATATGAATAATTCAGATGGAAATTGTTTAGAGCACTGGTGCTTAGTGAAGGAAAATACCACCTGATTTAGAAGAGAAAAATATTGAGGGCATTTTACAAGATATTATTGAAAATTTAGGGAAATGAGAAAAAAATTAAAAAGCATTTTTTTCCTGTAAATTATCAGAGGATATAGACCATTCTAAAATTTCTAGTAGGACAAAGATTTCAGGAAATGATTGGAACTTTGTTACAAAACCTCTCACAGAAAAGAGAATACTTAGTAGACCTAGAATTATATTAATTAAGAAAGGGCTATCTGGAGGTAAAGTATTAAAATTAACTTGGAATAAAATGACATTTGAAACATTAGAAATAATTACATATGTCAATAGACTTCTCCACAGTCTAAAGTACACCACTATATTACAGTGGAACCATAGACCTAAGCTAGGATTCTTTTTTTTTTTTTTCCTTCAGGGAAGAAGGGAACATGGGATGTTTTGATTAGGAATGTAACTGAAGTTTTCTAACCTGTTGGGTGCCTAAAATGGGAAAAGAGAAACAAACTGTTAGAAAGACACAAAAAGTACTAGATACAGAATTTGTGTGAGGTATAAAAAAATGCAATACCTGAAGTTACTTGACAAAAAATTTTTATAGAGATTAGACAGGCAATTTGGTATTGGTGGAACACCTCAATAAGTGTATGCCAATTTCATTTAATATATTAAGTATATAGTATACTTCTCAGCAAAGAAAATGAAAGACCATTTGAATTTATAACTAGAGTGATTGTTAGCTTCAAAGATTTCAGAGATATTGAAACTGTAAAACTGGAGGGAAAAAAAAAAAACAGATGTCATTAAGATTGGAGAAGTGTGTCAAAATATGGTATATCTCCAAGAAGAGAGGTATATTTCATTAGACTTGAATGTGAAAAATAATACCTAATTTTGATGGAGCTATTGGAAATAATCAGTTTGAGTATGTTGAAGTTGTAGCTAATGAAAGTTCTAGAATATCAATCAAAGTAGAGGCTATAAATGTTAAGAAAAAAGATTACTTCAGATTATGGAGACAGAAGAGCAGGAACTTAACAAATACCCTAACAATAGATAGGATAATAGACCAGATCTTCCAGTTGGTATAACCAAGAGGTAAGACATCAAACATGTAGACATTTCTGATGGAAGATTGCCACTATCCCATTATAAAAAAGGAAAGAACAGAAGTATCTTTTGTTAGAATGGTGTCTTAAATAAATTTAGATATAATATGTAATAACAAGAAAAATGCAGCTCAGAAAAAAAGAAAACTGCAGCTTTGATATTTGAAAAGTTGAATTTCAAAAAGCTAACTTTGAGAAATGATAATTGGGACAGGGACAGGGGTTGTCCTGGACTTTTAATACAGTAAAGTGACCTCATCATCGACAAAGTCTCAACTAGTTGATACAGGAAAACCACTATTGAGAAAGAAAGTACTACTGCCCATTTTAATTGCGAACTAATTTATCATAAGTATATTGCTTGGACTCAAAAAGAAAGCTCCCATTTGATTTGGAAGGAAGCCAATGCCCATAGATCTAGTGTTGAAAATTATGACACCACAAGAGGTGTAAGTTTATTTCCAAGGAGTGAAAAAGATTACAAAGTTTTGTCAGGAATTTTCTTTTACTCGTGAAGTACTGAAAAGCCTTAAAGATCATTTGGAAATAGTTAACTATGAGATGAATGAGTTTAAGAGGAAATTAGAAAGTTCTGTGAGTTCCTTGAGAATTGGAACTCCTTCATTTTCGATCTTTGTAGCTACAGTGTCTAGCATGGTTCCTGGCACATTCAAGGTACTTAAATGCTTGCTGATTGATTTATTGGTTGATTTATGGCTCAGAGGTATGAGGAAGTATTCTAGCCACACAGCTGTTCAGTCATTTATATAGCAATTGTGTCCTGATAAAAGCACGACCTTTTCAGTATCTTTTTTGAACCAGTCTTCTCCCTTTAATAATGTATTTGATTTCTGGAGTCAAGCAATAGTTACATAAATCCAAGGGTGAAAAAAATAATATATGGTCAAATTGGATGATGTTTGGTTTTGTAAATAAAGAAAAAATTGTCGTGTGACAATACAATAAGACTGATTTTCTTTGTGGGTCATAAAATGACTCTGAAAATAATTCCAAAAGAAGTATTAGAGAAATAATTTTTTTTTTAACAATGACAATCAGAGTAATTGTAAAGCCTTCTAGGTGTCTATTTCAAAGAAGACAACAATTTTATATATATATATAAAATTATGCTGATTACAGTTACATCTTATATAAATTACACATTTTTCAATTAGAAATACCACAAGCATAGTGACTATTTCCACACTATATTCTGTGAAGCACCTACCATATGGTGTCATGGACCCCAAGGGCACTTATTAAATTCTAGTTGATAATTAACAAACTAAATAATTAAATTATAATTGTGTCAGATATGAGACCTTGACCAAGACATTTTTAAAGTCTTACATTAGCAGCAATTCTAATGAGCAATATTCATGATTATATGGAAAATACAGTCATCTGTTTCATGATTCATCATTATCATATTTTCTCTAAAATAACAGAGAAAAGTGTGGACTAAGATACCCTGGGAGTCTGTGGAATAACCCTCAATGAGCAGTGAATTGACCTCAAAGGATCAGAGATTGACCAATCACAGAGTGGGAGAATGAGTTGCAACTTTCTTGCCCTTGCTAATCATGGCCTTGCCACTACACCACTCCCTTCAACATTCCTCAATTCCCCTTCTCCTTTAGCCAATCTTCGATGGCCTTCAGAGGGAATCATGGAGGGAAGGATGTATCTTATCTTGATCTGGGTATATAGACACTTAACTCTCTCCTCTTTTGCATTTGTTTTCCTTCTACATATGTGATCTCAGTCTTCCTCTCTGTATACTGTGTCTCTTAGTTACTTCATTGGCTGACACAGTTTTAATGATCAGTTCTATACAGATGACTCATATCTATATATCTGTGTATGTGAACATGTGTATATATGTTATACGTCTATATGCATGTGTGTATGTGTATGTGTGTGTATATATATATATGTATATATATGCATACACACATACACACATATATTCCTGAGGACTCCTTTCTCATATCATGAACTGCCTATTGGACATTCTCATAGATATCTCAATCTCAGTATGTCCAAAATAACACTCACTACACATAACCCCAAACCATCCATTCTCATAATTTCCCTTTTTATTTTGAGTGAACTAAAATTCTTCTAGTCACCCAGGTTCTCCATTTAAATCTTTTCCTTGACTTCAGACATTTCCTCATCCCACATATCTAGTCAGTTGCCAAATCATGTCATTTCTAACTCAACAACTCCCTTCCTCTCAATTAACCACTGCCTCCCTAGTTCAAGACTTTATCACCTTTCATCTGGACTGTTGCAAGAGCCTCCCATCTGGTCTCCCTGCCTCCAGTTTCTTCTCCCTCTAGTACATCTTCCACATATCTGCTAACATGATTTTCCTAAAGTTCACATTTCAGTACATCACTCTTCTACTCAATAAGCACCAGTGGCTCCCTATTGACTCTAGGATCAAATAATTTCATTTTTGTCTCATCCTTTAAAAATTTATATTTTGTGTAAGTTTTATAATGCACATAATTATTAGCACAGTAGCAGAGGTCAAAATTTACAAATAAGTAAAAACAAGCATTAGGAGTGTATGCACGCACATTTTTTACTAAAAGTGATGCCAGTCAAAAAAGTTTCAAAATCAGTGTTGTAATAATTTGTCACTAATTAACACTACTTGTAGGTTCTCTTCAGAAAGCCAAAGAAAGGAGTCAGGAGAACTGATTTCATCAAGTGCCCAATGGGAAGAGGAAATATCATTATATAAGGTATGTAATCATCTCACATCAGGAACAATCAACTTTTTGTGGCATTGGTTTGAGTATAAGCAAGCAGATCACCGTAAAAATACATGTACATGGTTGGTGCCATTATATATCATAATCTGTTGCAAAAGATGAAAATTAGCAACTCTACGAAAGATTTGACAAAATCCTCCAAATTACATCAACATTTATTTTGATATTTAGTGACTTTTTAATGTGAAACTGGACACTAGTGAGTATAAACAGGGATTGAAAAATGAAAAGAGGCCAAAGGCTGCTAGATTGTTACAAAGCCTCAAGGTTGAAATTCATGAATATTTTGTTTTAAGAAGGCACCATGCATGACAATCACTGAACAACAACATTTAAAAAATTTTTTATCTTTACACAAGAGGCAGCATGGTGTGGCCTGGAAGCCTGGAAGCCAGAACCACCTCATGCCCTGTGCCTGACATACACTGGCTCTATCATCTTTGACAAGTTATTAAACCTCTCAATGCTGTAGGCAGTTCTCTACAGATATCAGCTGCAGAAAAGGTGTGAACTGTACAATAGAGGGAGATCTTCACTCTCATGTTCACTCAATCAATGAAATCACAAGTCCTTATCCTTCCTCTATGTTTTCAAGGACAGAAAATGACTACTAACCATCATTTCAGAATCAACTGTCTGTCTGTAGCTGAATGAGGGCGAAGGTCAAAGTAAACACCAAATCAAAAAAAAAGAGGGAAAAGAGAAAAAATAAGACTGAATGTAATTATATTAGCTCCAAAACAACCAGTTTAAACAATGTATAAAATGAAAGAAAAAAAGAAAAGGGAGCACAGTAAAGATACTATCAGAATTTCTTAAGAGAAGTTTAACTAATGAAAACAGTCACCATAATGACTACAAGAGTTCTAGAAACCAGACTAGTAGGCAAATGCTTAATCTTGCCAAAGAGAGATATGGCAGTAAAAGGAAATACCAGTTTGGAGTACAAGCTTATCTGTAAAATATGACAAAGCAGGATAATAAAAGATTACGAGCAATATCAAACTGTGAAACATTGAAAAGCAAATGAGTTAAGTTGAATCTGCTAAGAGCTTGGCTTGAAATGTAGATTAACCAGGTCATTCTGATGGTTTGTTTTTGCTTTTTGTAGATGAAACCCAAAGACAATGAAAAGTCATAAAACTAAATGTCTACTAGTATTTAAATAGTGATCTCTTTTCATCAACATCTATCATTCAGCTACCATATTTCAACTACCATCTCAGCATACATGATCTTTGATGTTAATGTAATTCTAGGCTCACTTTCCCAATCTCCACACTCTGTGGCAAGTTGGGTCCACAAAGGGTGGCTGATTTCTATTCTCCTCAAGATTCTAGGGTTAATTTCAAGGGGTGGGGGTTTTTAATACTATAATTAAAGAGCCCCCACTGGTGTGCTTTCCAATATCATCAAATCAGTTAAAATTCCCCCAAAACCAATTGATATAGTAACATCAATTAGCTTTTGCAAAGTAATATTTACTGAGAACATATAGCAAGGGTCAAACTACATCTCCAGAAACTGGGAGGCACAGTCTCCTTTCTACAAACCTATGTGGTTCTTTGGGAGAGTAGATTCAAATTTATACTGGCTGTTAAACACACACACACACACATACACACACACACACACACATACACACACACACGCACGCACACTCTTTCTCTTCTTTACCCCTTATCTGGGGGAAGGAATATATCCTCGCTCTAAAAGTATTTTTCTTACTTCAGAGAGAACCCAAGTTTACTTCGATATGTATGTCATGGACAAATGAAGAGTCTGCCTTGCTCATCTGGCTAACTCCTTGCTAGAATGGTGTAAAGCCAAGCACAAGCAGCTTTTCAGAGGACTGCTGCTGTGGACAGCTTCAAAGTTGTAATTCCACAGTATAGTGAACTCTCTATTTATTCAGCAGTAAATTAAGGCAAAACATTCACAGAAATCAAGTATAGCATTCACAATGTTATGACATAAAAACTTATCACTAAAATGGCCACATAGTTTTCACCAAAGTGGTCACATAGTTTTAAACAAAGTACATTCATTTAGTAACTCAATCATTTAGTAAGTCCTTAATTGTTTATTTTGTTATTTTTTTTTGCATTTTTAATTAACTTTTGTTTATTTTTAGATTACATCATTGATTTCCACAAGATTTTGAGTTACAAATTTTCTCCTCATCTTTCCCCTACCCACTCGCCCAAAACAGCAATCCCACTGTATATACCCTCCCCCAATCTGCTCTCTCCTATATCCTCCCCCATTACCCCTCTGACTTTCTGGTAGAGCAAGATGGATCTCTCTATCCCAGTGCCTGTATATCTTATTTCTCAGTTGCATGTAAATAATGATAATAATAATAATAATAAATATATATATATATATTTAATATATGATTTTAGAATTTTAAATTCTAGATTCTTTCCCTTCCTCTCTTGTTACCCACTCCCACTGGAAAGACAAGCAATTCAATACAGGCTGTATATGTGTAGTTATGCAGAACATCTCCACAATGGACATATTATGTAATACTGATGATAATTCCCTCCTTTCTATCCCACCCTCCCCTTGTCCTATTCTCTATTTTGTCCCTGTCCCTTTACAGAAGTGTGTACTTCTAACAACCCTTCCCCCCAAACTATTCTCCCCTCCATCATCTCCCATCTCATCCCCTTCCCCTCTACTCTCCTGTAGGGCAAGATACCCAATTTGGAGTATATGTCATTCCCTCCTTAAGCCAAATTCAGTGAGAGTAGGGTTGACCCATTCCCTTTTTGCCCTCCTGTTCTTCCCCTCCATTGTAACAGTTATCCCTTGCCTCTTCTATATGAAATGATTGACACCATTCTGTCTCTCCCTGTCTCCTCTCATTCTATTCCTCTCCCACCTCTTAATTTCACCTTTTAAAATATCGTCCCTTCTATTCAATTGATCTTGTGCCCTCTGTCTATGTGCACATATACACACACACTCCCATACGTATTCATATGCATATATACCCTTCTATATAGACATATGTGTATATATACATATATATATATATATATATATATACATTTATATTCCCTTCACCTACCTCATGCTGAGAAAAGTTTCATAAGTTAC
>CM053588.1:197873008-197889884 GCA_028646515.1 Pseudochirops corinnae
CAAATTTGACTTTTTAAGGCATTCTTCTCTTTGTTGGCTTTTTGGGCCTCTTTTGCCATTTGAGTTAATCTATTTTTTAAGGTGTTATTTTCTTCAGTCAGGTTGTTGACTCTCTTATCATGATTTTCTTGCATCATTCTCATTTCTCTCCCCAATTTTTCCTCCACTTCTCTTATTTGGTTTTCAAAATCCCTCTTAAGCTCCACTATGGCTTGTAACAAGTCTACATTTTTCTTGAAAGCTTTTGGTGTGGGAGTTCTGACTGTGTTGTTTTCCTCCCATTCCATGCCTTGATCCTTTTTGTCCCCAAAAAAGGAATCTAAAGTTGGATTGCTGAGCTTTCTTTGCTTCCAATGCCTGCTCATGTTGCCAGTCAGTTGCTTGACTTTTGGGCTCAGTAGAACTCTGCTTTCACAGGGGAGAGCTCTGTCCCAAATTGCTGGGGTTTTCACAGCTGCTGCAGCTATTGGGAGGCTGCAGTCTTTGCAGCCCCCATCAGCTCCTAGGGCCTCTGTAACAACAGCAACATCCTCTATCAACAGACACATCTGACAAAGTAACATTAAAACAGACAAAGTACCAGCATCAAAGTCATGCTTCTTCCCAGTTCTCCTTTCTTCTCATTTCTCAGTTCTTGTTCCTGGCAGCTCTGGCTGGCTCTCAGAAGTTCTCAACAGCTCTGGCTGGCTCTTAGAAATTCTCAGCAGTTCTGGTTGGCTCTCAGAAGTTCTCAATTTGGTTCTCAGAAGAAGTTTTCTCTCTCTGTCTCTCAGCAATTCTCATTCCCAGCAGGTCTGGCTGGCTCTCAGAAGTTCTCAGCAGCTCTCAGAATTTCTGGCTCTCTAGTTTGGGCTTTTCCTTATATATGGTATTAGCTCCTCTCTGTTCTGCCCCTTCCTGTTACATCAGCAACTTCTTCCCACTGTGGGATTCACAAGTTTTGGATTTTAATACTTGACAAAATCATGAACTTGAAACAAGGTGCTAAGTACCTGTTTGATTGCAAATACAAGGGGCAGGGAAGATCTTCAAATTCCCATCACCATTACAACTGGACAAGCAGGTTATTCTTTTTAGCTTTACATTGTTTTCTCACTAGACTCAGCTATTGCTACCACCAGCTTCTTATTATCAGAGAGCTATCTAGTGAGACCATAGATGGCTTTGATAGATCTCATAGCCTTGCAGGCCCTCTTGGTACTCCCCTTAATGAATTTCCCAGTGTCACAGGTTACCTAGGTGTTTCTATCTAAGAAGACTTAACTTTACAAGAAAGGTGTTAGGAATTGAGGGGATACACAGCAGCCAGGTGGGGAAACAAGGTGGCCAAAGCAATTGCCTTTCCCTATGGCTAGAGACAGTACTGTTCTTCTTTGAAAGCCATCTGGGAAGAAAGCAAGAGATTATCTGTTTACACTTTTTAAATGTACACTCAGTTCTGGGTCAATAACCAATTTCACTACACAGTAACTTGACAGGATACAGAAGAACCTATGCATGATCCAAAATGGAAGTAGAGAAAGAATTCCACTATTATGCATGCTTGGAAGTAGGCTTGACAAGCGTCCATGTGGTTGTAACCTGACAGGACATATAGCACATGCTCAAATGGCTGTATTTTTGTCATTAATCTAAACATTAGGAAGTTGTAAAAGGATTTAAGATGAAATTAGGAATAATAGGTGAATTCTATCAAATACATATTTATGAAATTTGAGCTGCAGATACTGACATTTTAAAGATACCCATGGATTGAGTTTCAAAATATTTCAAATAAGGAAAGAAACAGAAAAGAGTGGAAAAAATAACAGGTAGCACTTCAACTCCCTCTCTCCTGTCCCTTGTCTGCCCAAAGGCTACTAAGAAGATAATGACAATTGCTACCCCGCATTTTTTTTTCTGTAAGATCTTAATAAGAAATGACCTATGCACACATTTAAGAGATGCTAGATAAAAACACAAAAAGAGAATGGTAGACATTCACAAACAATTTTCTATAGCAGTTCACATATTTACAGTTAAATAATTGACCAAAAGCTGTAGAGAACATAAGATTCTACTATGCCTACTATTCTAGCCTTAAGATGTTTTTTCCTAAGGGAAAAAAAAGCAGTCACTCAAACATACATAAAAATTATACAAGACTTTATGATGTACATAAGTAGGAATATAATTCCCCATTGTCCTACTGAGTATACTGTGTATACAATTCAAAAAGGAAGTGAATTAGTTATGGCTTTAGAATGAGGAGAAATAAACTAAGTGGCACTTTGGTACTCAAAAGACAGTGAAAGAACCAGAAGAAGGTACACAATGCAGTGGGCGCATCTTCTATTAAGGATTAATGGAAGAACATGGTATAATGGTAATAGGAATTTGAAGATCTTCCCTGCCCCTTGGATAGGCTTAAGTGAATTTGAGGACCTTCACTGATTTGCAAATATACTGTGACCCCTAATAGGTTGAATGTGGTCACATGGAGCCTGTGGTGGGAGGCCTGTTTTTCAGGAACACCCACACCTTGCTACTTTGTGATAGAGCAGTGTGTCATGAAGGTTGTGATGTTCTCTGACCCTGGAGAAAGCTATATCTACCCTGATGTGAAGTTTTGCTTTGGGGCTCACTCATGAGAAGAGTTCTGTGATTTGTCAAGATGAGACTCTGGGTAGCTGTTGAGCTCTCCAGCTTTGAAAACCCAGATGTGGGTGCTTCTCTTGCTGGTAACTAAGTAGGAATGGATGTAATGGTCAGACAGGTGGAAGCCCTGTCTGTTTGTCTGCTTCTCTGTCTGTATTTTTGTCTACTTGTAACTTCTGTTTGTATTCTCTGAAGTTCAGGATGCTGACTTTTTCCCCCTGAACTAGGTAATTGATTTATGTTTAATTAAAGTAAGATCATTAACCCTTTTTGAGTTGCTTTCCTTTAGAAAAACAGATCAAAGAACCTATGCTAGCAGCCATCCTGGGTATGCTAGGGTCCTTTCTGCTACACATGGATGAAAATCATGCAGGGTGAGAAGGCATTGAGAAGTTAGGATCTATATTATTAAATGGAATATCCAGAGAGAAAAAAAAATGCATCCCTCAGTGTATCAAAGCATTCTTCAATGTATCAAAAATGTGTCATCACCACTGTTTTTCAGAAATATGTTTAGGCTCAAGAATATGGGAAAGAAACTTGGGTTTGGCTTGGTTTTTATACCCAGAGAAGCAGTCAGGTGGCAGAATGTATAGAGTGGTGTACTTAAAGTCAAGAAGATCTGAATTCAAATCCTGCCTCACATATTTACTAGATATCTGACCCTGGGTGAGTCATTTAATTTCTGTTTGCCTCATTTTCCTCTTTGTAAAAATGGGATGATAATAGCATCCACCTCCCAGAATTGTTGTAAGCACTACATAAAGAATTTAAAAAAAAATTATTTAGTATTTTATTTTTCCCCAGTTACATATAAAACAATTTTTAACATTTGTTTTAAAAAGAATTCCAAATTATCTCTCTTCTTCCCTCCTCCCTTCTCACTACTGAGAAGGCAAGTAATTCATTATAGGTTATGTATAGATATAGTCATGCAAAATACTCCCACGTTAGTCATGATGTCAAAGAAAACAGACTAAAAAACCTCAAGAAAAACAAAGAAAATTTTAAAAAGTATGCTTCAATCTGTATTCAGACACCATCAGTTCTTTCTCTGGGGATGGACAGCAGTTTTCATCCTAAAGTCATTCAGAGCTGTCTTGGATCACTGTATTTGCTGAGAGTAGCTAAGTCATTCACAGTTGATGATCTTACAATATCGCTGCTACTTTGGACACAGTACATTTCACTTTGCACCAGTTCATGTAAATCATTCCAGGTTTTCCTGAGAGCATCCTGTTCATCATTTCTTACAGCACAATAATACTTCATCATAATGACATAGCACAATTTGTTCAGCCATTCCCCAATTGATGGACATCCCCTCAATTTCCAATTCTTTTCTACCAGAAAAGAGCTGCTATAAATATTTTTTTTAATAAATACGTCCTTTTCCTTTTTTAAAAAATCACTTTTGGGATACAGACCTAGTGGTGGTATTGCTAAAGCAAAGAGTATGTATAATTTATAGGCCTCTAGGCACAGTTCCAAATTGCTCTACAGAATAGTTGAATCAGGTCACAACTCCAATAACAATGTATTAATGTCTCATTTTTCCCACTTCCCCTCCAACATCTGCCATTTTCCTTTTCTGTTCTATTAGCCAATCTAGTAAGTATAAGATAGTACTTCAGAATTGTTTCAATTTGCATTTCTCTAATGAATTGTGAGTTAAAACATTTTTTCATATTGCTATTGGTAGCATTGATTACTTCATCTGAAAACTGTTCATATTTTTTGATCAATTATCAATTTGGAAACAACTCTGTTAGAGAAATGAGGCCTTTATCAGAGAGGCTTGCTTCAAAATTTTTTTCACAGCTACTATTGCTAACTGTATTTCCCTCCATCCTATTCCACACCCTCTGTTTATTCTATTCTCTCTCCTTTCACCCTGTCTCTCTTCTAAAGTGTTTTGCTTTTGACTACCTCTCCCCCAATTCTCTCCCTTCTATCATCCTCTTCCCCCCCACCCCAGCTACCTTCTCTTATCCCTGTTCCCTCCTACTTTCTTGTAGGGTAAGATAGATTTCTATACCCAACTGAGTGTGTATGTTATTCCCTCTTTGAGTTAATTCTGAAGAAAGTTTCACTCACTCTCCCTCATCTTCCCCCCTCTTCCCCTCCACTGTAAAAGCTTTTTCTGCCTCTTTTATGTGAGATAATTTACCCTATTCTCCCTATCCCTTTCCTTTTCTCCCAGTACATTCCTCTCTCATCCCTTACTTTTATTTTTTTAGATATCATCCCTTCATATTTAACTCACACCTATGCCCTCTGTCTATATAGACACCTTATAACTGCCCTAATACAATGAGAAAGTTCTTATGAGTTACAAATATTATGTTCCCATGTAGGAATATAAACAGTTTAACTTTATTAAGTCCCTTATGAGTTCCTTTTTCTGTTTGTCTTTTTATGTTCCTCTTGATTCTTGTATTTGAAAGTCAAAATTTCTATGTAGTTCTGGTCTTTTTCATTAAGAATGCTTGAAAGTCCTCTATCTCATTGAATATCCAATTTTTCCTCTAAAGTATTATACTGTTTTGCTGGGTAGGTGATTCTTGGTTGTAATCCTTCCAGTCTTCCAATCCTTTAATGTAGAAGCTGCTAAATCTTGTGTTATCTTGACTGTGGCTCCATGATACTTGAATTGCTTCCTTATGTTTGCTTGCAGAAGCAAAATTATTTTCTCCTTGACCTGGGAGCTCTGGAATTTGGGTATAATATTCCAAGGGAATTTTTGTTTGGGGATCTCTTTCAGGAGGTGATCCATGGATTCTTTCAATTTCTATTTTGCCTTCTGCTTCTAGAATATCAGGGCAGTTTTCCTTGATAATTTCTTGAAAGATGTCTAGGATCTCTTTTTGATCATGAATATCAGGTAGTCCAAAATCTTTTAAATGATCTCTCCTGGATCTATTTTCCAGGTCGGTTGTTTTTCCAATGAGGCATTTCACACTTTCTTCTATTTTTTGGTTGTATTTTATTGTTTCTTGATTTCTCATGAAGTCATTAGCTTCCATTTGCTCAATTCTGATTTTTAAGGAATTATTTTTTTCAGTGAGCTTTTGTTCTTCCTTTTCCATTTGGTCAATTCTACTTTTTAAGGCATTTTTCTCCTCACTATTGTACCTATTTTTTGTAACTATTTTACCATTTGGCCTAGTCTGTGTTATTTTCTTTAGTATTTTTTGGGTCTCTTTTATAAAGCTGTTGACTTTTTTCATGATTTGCTTGTATCACTCTTATTTCTCTTACCAATTTTTCCTCTACTTCTCTTACTTGATTTTCAAAATCCTTTTGGAGCTCTTCTATGGCCTGAGACCAATCCATATCTTTCTTGGAAGCTTTGAATGCAGGAGCTTTTACTTTATTATCTTCTTCTGAATTTGTTTTGATCTTCCTTGTCACCATAATAGCTTTCTATGGTCAGAATTTTTTTCTGTTGTTCACTCATTTGCCAGCCTATTTCTTGATTTTTTATTTCTGTGTTACAGTAGGGCTCTGCTTCCAGGATGTAATGGAAAGCAAAGGAGTACTTAGCTCCTTGTTTCAATACTTAGCTCCTTGTTCCAGCTCTTCTTCAAGTGTCTTTGAGCTTTGCCTGTGATTATAACAAGTCTTTGTTAGAAACAGAACCTGTGAAGCCCAGAGTGGGAGGAACTTGCCACAAGTTGGGACCAAGCAGAACTGGAAAGAAGGATGGCTGTGATGTTACTCTGTCAGACCTGTATGCTGATAAAGGATGTTGCTGCTGTTACAGAAGTCCTGGGAACTTACTGCTGGTTCAGAAGCCCTGAAAGAGAACTTTCTTGTTGTCTGTTAACAGAAGTCCTGAAGGAGGGTTTTACTGATATTTTCAGAGGTGCTGGGACTTTACTGATGATTTGTGTTGATTTCTCAGACAGAAAGTGAATTGATGATGGTGCCAGCAAAGTGTATTAATGTTGTTGTGGCTCTGCTAAGCTTGATGTGTGTAGCTGGACCAGGAGCTAAACCAGAAGCTGGACTAGGAGCTAAGAGCTGCCTACCTGTGAAACTAGGTGATGGTTGGGTGAATTTAGGCAAGAGCTGGAAGCATGGAAGAGGAACCATGGAGTTTGGGAGTCAGCCTTGAGTAAAGATGAAAGACCTTTCCTTGGGTATTTAGTGCTGACTGACAAGATCATGATTTACTGTGACCTAGGTGTGGAGAACTTTGTACATTGTAGTCCTTAAGGATGATTGAGTTAAGGATGATTGGAAGTTAGTCTCCAATCAAGATGAAAGACTTTAGATTAGTACTTTATATTGATTGGTTCAGATTGTGCCTTACTGAATGATATCTTTTGTTTAAAAATATGTGACCATTTTAGTAGTAAGTAGTAAGTTGTTATATCATTATGAATGCTGAACTGTGGTTTCTGTGAATGTTTTGCTTTAGTTTATCACTGAATAAATAGAGAGTTCACTATATTATGTGATCAGAACCTTAAAGCTATTCACAGTATCAGTCCTCTGGAAAGCTGCCCATGCTTGGCTTTACACAGGGTGGAGGCCACACTATCCCAAGCTACAGGGGGTTTTTGAAGTTGTTTTCAGAGACATTTTCAGAGACTTCTAGGGACATGTAAGTTTTCAGTTCTTCCAAGGGGATATGATCTTAGGAAAGGTGTGTTTACTACTCTCCTAGCCTGTGCTCTGGTCTGTGAGCAACCACAAGCACTCTTTTCTGCCTTGGAACTGTAAGGAGGGTCCCTGCTCTAGTGCATTGGGGCACAAGCTGTGGTGTGTTAGTGTTCCTCCTCACCATGGGACTGCCACCCAGAACTGAGACCCCAATTATCTGGGGGCTGAGAGCTTCAGAAGCAGCTGCTGCTGGACTGTGCTCCATTCTTGCCCAGGTGTGACAAACATTTCCTGCTGAACTTCTAAGTTGCCTTTAGTGAAAAATTATTTCACCCCATCTTTTTGTAGGTTCTGCTGCTCCAGAAATTGTCTTATAGCATTATTTAAAGTTGTTTAGAGAGATTTGGTGAAGAGCTCTGGGGAATTGTCTTTTCTCTGCCATCTTGACTCTGCCTTTCAGAGATATTTTTTGAAAAGTGCTTTGCAAACCTTAAAGCACCATACAAATTCAAGCTTTTATTAGTGTTACAAGGAGTAGTCTATCATAATTTGAAATAATAATTATAAAAATTCATATCAGCATAAGTTTATTTAACGTTTTATTGGCTATAGAAAGCTTTATACAGAGTATCCCAAATGTCCTGGTGCAGTTTTAAACTGCTTAAAACTACACCAAGACTTTTGGGACACTCTGTATAAAGCACTCAATAGCCATAAAAGGCTTTTAAAAACCTCACTGTAGATTTGAGTTTTTATGATTATTAAGCTATGAAAGCTTAAAATTGTACTAACGTTTTTGGGATACTTTGAATATAACAGTTTTTTTGTTCTTCAGACTCCTAAGAATAATCTATTTTTCAGCCTGACTAGCGAATAACTTTTGATTGGAAGTTAGTCTCCAATCAAGATGAATGACTCTAGATTAGTATTTTATATTGATTGGTTCAGATTGTGCCTTACTGTGTTATATTATATATATATACATATATGTGTATATATATAATATTTATGTTTATATATATTTATTATATATTATATAATTATGTATTATATATTATATATAATTATTATGTTTATATATTTATATATATATTATTGTGCCTTACTTTTTTATACACTGAATATTACCCTTGTTATACACCTTGTTATGCACGTGCCACCCTTGTCCTCACTCAAAGAATCATAAAAACACATTGTAAGAGGTGAAAGGGATTTGGGGGATTTAGACCATCTTTTACATAAATAAACAGGAATCCCCTCCACCATTAACTCAAAAAGTGATCTTTGTGTGAGGTCACACAAAGAAGTCCTGCCCTTTGCTGAGGAGAGGTCTTTTAAATCTCAGTTAATTTGACAGATCTGGTTTTTAGGAAAGTTTTCTTTAGATGAAGTCAAAATCTGCAACTCTGCAACTTCCACCCTTATATCCTAGTTCTGCTCCTTGGGCCATATCATCTTTTTTTGCATGAGAGTCAACTGAAAACTTGAAGTTAACACGCCTCCCCTAAGTCTCCTCTCTAGGCTAACCATTCCTGCTTCTCTCAACTGATCTTCCTAGAGCATGATGTTGAGGTTCTTCTTCACCCTAGAGGGCTCACTTTGGGTGCTCTCTCTTCATATTCCCCAAAAATGCATTAAATATCCATCTATAGACTCACTTGCTTATTTCCCCCCTCATCCCTAATGCTTGACTTACACTGTTCTTCTAGTCATAAAATAAAAGCTACTGATTACATTCTCCTTTCAGGCTAAAACTTTCTGTTCTCTCGGTCATTAATTTCATCTGCTTGGTCAGCATGATTACTCTTCTCTTCTCACACATTACGTGTAGCCTTTAGGG
Organism: Pseudochirops corinnae; assembly: GCA_028646515.1. Classification (NCBI taxonomy): domain Eukaryota; kingdom Metazoa; phylum Chordata; class Mammalia; order Diprotodontia; family Pseudocheiridae; genus Pseudochirops; species Pseudochirops corinnae. The sequence goes on from CM053588.1 coordinate 197,882,097, forward strand.
GGTAGCATGAGAAAACACACAGAGATAGAATGATCAGAATGAAAATAGGGAATAGAAAGGGATAGAGGTGAGCTCCCAGCATAAGCCATGGGTGGGAGGCATGAGACAAAGAGGAATTCTGTGAGAAGGGAGAAAGGGATGAAATAAACATTTATTATTTACCTACTATTTGCCACTACGCTAAATGCTTTACAAATATTGTCTCATTTGAGCCTCTCAATAACCCTGGGAAAGAGATACTATTATCATTCCCATTTTAAAGTTAAGGAAACTAAGGCTGTCAGAGGTAAAGCCTAGGATCATGCAGTCAGAGTCTGGGACTAAATTTGAACTCAAGTCTTTTCAATGCCAGCACCAGCATGATATATATACTGTGTAACTTAGCTAACTTGAAAAATGCTTGGAATTTTTTAAACTTACTTTTTATTTTTTATTTTTAGGTTTCAACATTCACTTTTATAAGATTTTGAGTTCTAAATTTTCCCCTTCCCTCCCTTTCCCTTCCTAAGATGGCATGAAATCTGATAAAGGCTAAACATGTACAATCATATTAAACAAATTTCTACATTACTCATGCTGTAAAGAAAAATCAGAACCAAAAGGGAAAAAACCCAGGAAAGAAAAAAAAAGAAAAAGAGAGAAAACAGTATGCTTCCGTCTGCATTCAGAATCCAAAGGTCTTTCTCTGGATGTGGATAGCATTTTCCATCATTGGAGTTGTCTTAGATCATTGCATTGCTGAGAAGAGCTAAGTCTATCAAAGTTGGTCACAGCACAATGTTGCTGTTACTATGTACAACATTCTCTTGGTTTCACTCACTTTGCTCAGTATCAGTTGAAAAACCCTTGATATTGAAGCTGATTAACACAAAGTCAAAGTTTCAGCTCTGAACCAGAAGTTACCAGCGCAATGATTCCATGTAATTCTAGTTCAATTGAATTGAATTCAACTGAGATTTATTAAACAATCACTTTGTGCAGAATACTGTTCTAGGCATTGGAGTACATATAAATTTTAAATAAGATACAAGCCCTGCCCTCACTAAGCTTACAGTCTACTGAGAAGTACAATAAATACACAAATTATTATAACTGCAGGCTGGTTTGATGTCCACCTTGAGAAATAACTCAAAGTGCATGATCTAATGGACAACTGTCATTTTCTTACATACAAAAAAGATTCATTATGTTGAAAATAAGGACTGTGGGAGAGCTCTAGCTTTTCTGCTACTTAATGTCTCTTGTAGTTTCTTTTATTCTTCTCATCGTCCATATCTTGCTCTGCTGCTAGCCATATCATTCCTACAACTATAAAAGTATATCTAGCCATAGCTTATCTTCCTACTTCACCAAACTGTGCTCAATACATTTTGTAACTGCCTTTTCTTCCCTGACACTCCCTGGAGCCTCTCCAAATTTTTACTTCCAAGACCTGTTTTATTTTTCCTTTCAATTGGCTGCCTATAGTTATTACCTTTCAATTCTTTTTAATTTAAAAATTTTTTATTTCAACATTGCCAAAAGTCTCTCTCATACATCTCCCCCATCCTCAAAAAAGGTATCAATTGAGTGATCAAGAGACCATTAGGAATTCTTCCTCATTGGGAGGAGGGATAATTGTAAAAATTTGGGTCTAAATTGTTTGACCTGCTTGACTTCTAAAATGACAAAGCCCTTAGGAAAAAGAAAAGAAAAATCCTGTGTGTTTATTGAAAGTATTGCACAGAATCTAGGACACTCTAAGAGCTGAATTGTCCAAGCAATGGTTTCTTTTTTTGTGCTCAGAAAAGGATGGGTAAGTATTTATGAAGCTAATGCTGAAAGGCAGTATAAATCCTTAAATCCTCCTCAACTTAAGACTTTTGAGAAAATAGCTTAGTGAGGACTTACAACCTCGTTTCTGAAATACAGCTCCATTGTCCCAACTGTATTACCTTTACCCTATGTGAAATTTTAGCATTAAACCCTACCCTTATTTGTAATGTTTAATGTTGCAATATAAAGCTTTACTTAAAAGCAGCTGCCTTGAGGCAATTAAAGCTGGGATTTCTGCTTTAAAATTCTAATCATTAAAACAAACACACACCAAAATAAATTCTCGCTACCCAAACCATTATAAAACCTCCGAAAAGTTGTATTGAACCTATAGGTTTTGAGTCTTTTCTCAGTAATTGAAGCTGCCTATATAACTTTCTGGAGACCTTTTCTTGGCAAAGGAATGTTCCTGAAGCAGGGAATTGTCCAACTATAGCAGACCTTTAGGAAACAGTAAGGTTGTTTTAAAATGAAAATAGCCAATGGTCACCCACTTCGCACCCCAGGGAAAGATTCATAAAAGATGCACTGCACAGTGGTATGCCAGAAGGAGATGGGAATATAATAGATATTATTAAAGTCACAGTGGAACGTTATCAAAAGTCATAGGAAACCAAAACCTCCCTAAAGGTAGCTATAGCTAGAGAATGAGATATGAGAAACTGAAGAAGTATAGACCATTCAGATGACGCTGTTATGTGATTGCTTTCATTTCTATCCTTCACCCCAACACCACCAGAATCTTTATGCTAGTCATATTTCTTCATGTTGAAATATGCCTACTCAAAGGGATCAGCATCAAACAGCGTTATGATCAGATAACTTGTATTTCTTCAATCCATTATTAATTTTTAGGTAGGATATGACTTTTTTTTTTCCCACAAGGCTAACAAGAAACAAGTACATTTTAGGTTATTTGTGATGAAACTTCAAGTGTGAAGAAAGCTGAAGGGTGAAGAAAAAGATCCGAAGTAGTATTATGAAATAATAACACAACTAAAAGTTTTCCTACTAAGGAGTGCCAATGATTGAGTTAAGAATGGATAACTAGGGTCATTTCTACATGGTGGCCATTGGACTTTATCATCAGACATAACTGAACCAATGATTTTTACTGTCTCCATGATTCTTAGCCATAGATGAATCAACCATGTAGAAATCAATACTGATTATTAAGAAAATGAAATTGGTAAGATAAGTTGTGCAGTAATTAATTCTGTATCCACAGATATTGTGTGAAACAAGATCATGCTCTCCCTAATAAGACTGTAAACTCCTTGAGGGCAGGAAATATTTTTGTTTTGTTCTGTTTTGTTTTAATATTCCAGGGAGACTTGCACAGCAAATATTAGGTGCTCATTATATTGCTTGTGAATTGAATATTATCACAATATATGGCCATCTTCCAATAATGGAGTCATTTCTAGGAGTATCAAATATAAAACATGGCATTTTAAAACAAGGCAAACTTTTGTAATATGATCAGTATGACATTTCATAATACCAGTTCTTTTTAACAGTCATTGATTGACTCAATGAACATTTGGTAAGGGCATATTATATGCGGTGCACTATATCCAATATGCTAGGCACTAGATTATACAAGATAGTAGGACTGGTTTTGCTTATTAGCTCCATAGCTTGAGGAGATGGGTGGTGTAGTAGAGAGAGTGCCCCTCCTGAAGTCAGGAAGACTCATCTTTGTGAGTTCAAATCTGACTTCAAATACTTATTAGTTATGTGACCCTGGACAAGTCACTTAACTCTATTTGACTCAGTTTCCTAATTTGTAAAATGATCTGGAGAAGGAAAGGGTAAAGCATTCCAGTATCTCTGCCAAAAAAAACCACAAATGCAGTCACAAAGAGCCAGACCTGACTGAAACACACACACACACACACACACACACACACACACACACAACTAAATAACCCCAAAATGTTAGCTCCACATTTTGAACACTAACATATAATGGCCAGCTATTTCATTTTGGTCCTGTCAATTAATCCACATCCACATCGCATGGACCCAAATGGAGCCTCAATTATTCTATGGAAAATTTTTAAAGTAGGTTTTAGTAGAGTTGATTAATTTGTTCATTCAATAATTCAAAAATTAATAAGCACTTACTATATGAGAGGTACAGTGCTAGGCCCAAATTGAAACTTGGGCTATGCATACCCCAACTAAGTGTACAACTTAGTATGGCTGGCACTGCCACTGCTGTATATTTGCATCATGTGAACAATTTTTAAAAGGGAACAAGAGCCCAAAGTTCCTTACCTTCCCCAAAACAAGAAAGTGCAGTAAGATGGGAGAGTAGGTAATGACACAGGAATAAATTCTCAAGGTCGTATAGTCCAAACTTTATTTCTTTTTATTTATTGATTGATTTTTAAATTTATTTTTGTGGTTAAGTAAGCAATCCTTGGTAAAATTGAAGAAGACTGAGGGAACAAAGATCTGAGCAGGATTAAACCTCTTCTGTCCTTCCTCTCCCCACATAAACATCTTGCTCAGGAATTACTTTGCTTTAGAAAGGTATGCACTGTTTAATCCTGATGCTATTGAAATTAACCACCCTAAACATGTACCAGTTTGGTTGGTTGAAGAAAAAAATCAACTCAAACTGGGTCATTTATTGCATTGATCTATTCATTTGGAAGCTGTACTCGTAGGAAAGAATGATTTCAGATGACTGCATTATTTAAGAAGTGAATAGTTTACTGAAATCGCACACTTAACAGTGAGAGAGCCTGTATAAGTGCATGATATGCAGAAATGCTGCCAACATCCCAAATTCACTTGGAGACCTTCACTGATATTTCCAGTACACTGAATAGAAAAGCTGAAATCACAGTTGTGCTTTGCCGAGAGTAACAGAACTGTTAGTTGTTTTAAATCTCTGAAACTAAAAACAAATTAAGTAAAATGATTACCTTCTTCCCTAGCCTGTTAAGAGTTCTGAAGTGTTCCTTTCAAATGATACTCAGTGGAATCTGTTCCCACCCCTCCTCAAAAGAAAATTCAAATTATACTGAAATGCTAATGGAGGTAAACAGTTTGCTTCTCACTCCAATCTTTTTTTTCCCTAAAACTAAGCTCATACCCCTAGAAGCAGCTTTCACTTTCTTACTATTTATTATTTTACACAATCATTTGTTCCTTGCTTTGTCAGGACATGAAGAGAGCCTGAGGAAAGGTTTATCTTTACTTAAAAGTTTGTTTTAGTTTTTTCCCAGATTTTGGCTCCATCCCTAAGACAATTGGGTTGAGGGCACCCAGCCCCAAACACTACAACTATTAGTGGTCTGGTTCCTAAAGGATTATAATTTCGTTTTGAAAGAAAATGAGCCATGCAGATCCAGAGAGAACTGCAGAATGTTACAGTCCTAGAAAGTAAAGGGGAAGATATTTTGAAAGTCAGTCAGACTCAATGATTATATCAGATTCAAAATCAGGCATAGTAGTAAGTCCAAACTCCTCAGTTTGGCTATTCATGGCTTTCACCCTCATTTTACATTATACTTGTATGTTTTGAATGTCCTACAAGAAAGGTTGCCTGGATGCTTCACCATGAAAGGAGCTGACCTTGGCCACTCAAAGGATATGCTAGTATAGCTCTTAAGCTTTTGCAGGTTCTATCAGCTAGAAAGACTTCAAGTATGGGCCTAGGTACAGTCTATGTTAAAAATAGCTAAAAACAGTGTCTCATCACTGGAAAGTTGGCCAATAGATCATGAATTGTCTGGCCTCAGAAACCTGTGAAATAGATAAAAATCCAAAAGATCTTTCATCCCTCCCCAGACCCCTTAAAATTCTACAGAGACAATGTCCATAAAAAGGGAAAAAGGGTGCTAAGCATCACACATTTCTTAAGACTATCAGCACATACTGATTTCACTGTTGGCATTTAGTGTGTGTTACCTTTAATAAACAATGAGTTGATGACACAATACTGAAAGAACTAAATCATGTGTATATTATCATTGTTGTTTTAAATGAAGCTAGAAGACAAAAAATAGCTTCAGTTAAAAGTAAAGCCAGCTCACATAATCTCCTTAGAGAGGAAAATAAAGAAATCTGTACATCTAATTTATCTTCAATGTATCTTATTGGTACAGAAATACTTCCATGTTGTCACACGTCCTCTCTCCCCCTGCCCCCATTAGACTGTGAGTCCCTTGAGGATAGGGACTGGGGTTTTTTGCTCTTTTTTTTTTTTTTTAAATATCAGAAGGGGTTATTAGTACAATGCTTAACATACAGAAGGTGATTGATAAATGCTCCTTGCCTTGATTGTGGCAGCTAGGTGGCATTGCGGATACAATGTGGGGTCGGGAGTCAGAAAGACTCATCTTCCTGAGTTCAAATGTGGCTTCAGACACCTAGCTGTGTAATCCTGGGCAAGACACTTAACCCTGTTTGCCTCAGTTTCCTCATATGTAAAACATGATGTAGGAGATAGCAAACCACTCCAGTATCTTTGCCAAGAAAATTCCAAATGGAGTCACAAATTTGGACGTTACTAAAAAATTAAAAGTTAGAATTTTTCAGTGGCACTTAGCCATGTTGCCTTGAAAGAATATAAGCTATATGAGTATAAATGAAGAAGAAAAATTTTAGTTGTTCTTTTTTTTAAGTCTTACAAAATTTCAGCATATTTACAACTAAATTCCCCAGAAGGTACAATTTGGAAAAAAAAAAAAAAGTCAAACAAGACTACCAAAAAAAAATTATTTCTGATAGTGCATGTAACATTATACTTTGGTAGTTTTCCATTTGTTAAAACAGTGTGTGTATTGTTAAGCAAACATTTTAATATGAGTCTGTTGTCATTTAAGGTTATCATCATTTATATGGTTGTGGTAATTGCATGTATCATTCTTTTGATTCTGATATATTCACTCTACACTCCTTCATACAAATCTTTCCCAAATTAAAAAAAAGTTTTTCATGTTTGTCATTTCTTATGACACAATATCATTAGCCTGCATTCATTCATATACCAAAATTTAAGGCATTTCTGAACTTTGAGGCAGAGTTTATTTTTTATTTTTTTAAATTTTATTTGAGGCAGAGTTTATTTCCAATATTCTTTTGAAGGGGGGGAACGATATTACAAATTGTGCTTACTGCATATAATATTTTTTGTACAGATAGGTCTTTTTTGTTAGTAATAACTTTCTTTGGGCTTAAATCCAAGCATTTAATTGGCCGCTGGATCAACAAGATATGAACAATTGTGTAACTTTTCTTAAGTAACTTCAGATTATTGTCCCAAATAGATGGGTGACCTCGCACCTTAAATAGCAGTGAATTAGAGTTCCTATTTTCCTATGTTCTTACCAGCATTGAAGTTTTCCATCTTTTACCGTCTTTCCTAATTTGATGATTGTGAGTTGGTTCTTTAGTTACTTTAATTTGCATTCCTTTGGCAATTTGCAAATTGAGCAATTTTAAGATGGTTGCTAATAGGTTATGTTTCTTAATCTAATTAATCTAATCTTAATCTGTGTTGTTTATTCACATAACTACTGAACGGATGGCCCCAATCTTAAAAATTTATGTCAATTCCCTAGAGATTTTAGAGTTAGACTTTTATCAGAGATGCTTCATGAGATATTTTCCCAGTCCATATCCATTCTTCTTATTCTGCCTGCTTTATTTATATTCATGCAAATGCTTTGTATTATAACATAATCAGAGTAGCCTAATTTGTCTTGAGTTATATTCCCTATGTGACATCTGGTTACAGATTCATCCTGTGTCTACAGTTATGAGATACATAACCATCTGTTTTCCTGTAACTTTTAAATGATGTGACTTTAGATTTTGTAAATTTATCCCTGAGGAATGTATTATATAATATGTGATATGAGATACTGGTATATTATCTTGTACTGATTTTGTCAGAAGTTCTTGTTGAATTGGTATTTCCCGAGTGATTTGTGTTCTTTATTTATCTAAGGC
>CM053588.1:197899475-197926975 GCA_028646515.1 Pseudochirops corinnae
AGCACAGGTTATTAGATCTGCTTTTCTAAAGGAAAGCAACTCAAAATGGGTTAACAGTCTCACTTTAATCAATCAAACATACATCATTTACCTAGTTCAGGGGGAAAAAGTCAACACTCTGAACTTCAGAGAATGCAAACACAAGTTACAAGCAAACAAAGAAACAGATCAGCAGACAGGCTTCCAGTGTCTGACCATTACATCCATACCTATTCAGTTACCAGAGAGGGAAGCACCAACATCTGGGTTTTTCAAAGCTGGAAGGCTCAACGACTTCCCAGAGTCTCATCTGGCCAAATCACACAACTCTTCTCAAAATGAGCCCCAAAGCAAAACCTCACATCAGGGAGTATATATAGCCTTCTTCTGGCTCAGAGAATGTCACAGCCCTCTTGACCCACTGCCCAATCACAAAGTAATAAGGCGTGAGCATTCCTGAAGAACAAGCCTCCCATCACCGGCTCCATGTGACCATATTCAGCCTATTAGGAGCAGAGTATACTTTCAAATAGGGGAAGGCTGTCAGAGTCACATAGCCACTTTAGCAAAGGGCTTAGGGGCAGGGAAGATCTTCAGATTCCCATGGCATGCTTTTAGGCTGGTGGAAGTGTGATTTTATAACTTGATTTCACAGGCTGATATTGCAAACATAGGTTATCTGAACACAAGTGTGATTTTACAAACTGAAGCTACAACTGGATGTTACAAATATAGGCACCCCAACACCCCCATCGCTTTCAGAAACTGAGGTCTAGTAGCAGAACTAGAATGTTAGCCCCTTTCCCTGTATCATGTTACTTATTCATAGCTCTGATCATGTCACTCTCCTGCTCAAAGACCCTTTAATGGTTCCCCATTGCAGAACAAAGTCTGAACTCCTAAGCTTGACATTTAGGGTATTTACTTTCTGCTTCCAACTGACATTTTTGCCTTATTTCACAAAATAACAATATTCTAAGCATAGCCATTTTATTCTACAACATCTGTGATCTTCCATTTGAGCCAAAATGGAATGTTGCATTCACCATTCCCCAAATATATCCTTGCTTTCCCTGTGTCTTAGTTCTTGTTGATCTTTACTACATCAGTTTTTGAGATTGATGGGTGCAAAATGGATAGAGAGCTGGCCTCATAGCTCATGAGACCTAGGTACAAGTCTCCTATCTGATTCCTATTGCATGTGTGATTCTAAGCAAATCACTTAATCTCTCATTGTTTTAGAAAACTCTCAGATTGTATGTTCCAGTGCAGGTGATGCCCTGTATTGGTAAATGGAATTTCCTTGGTCAGTAATTCCCTATATCAATGAAATCACAGGTCCAATACTTAAGCCATTCCCTATCTCAGTTTTGATTGTTGATGTAAAGATTGTTTCCATTTTTTCCTATAGAACAGCTATGGGTATCTTTTATACATAAAGGTTCTTTTTTCCTTTTTATGACAATTTTGGAATGATGAATGATGATGATGATGGTCTTCTTTGAGAACAAAGGACAAACACAACCAACAACAATTTTGGGATAGAACCTAGCAGCCCCTTGAGGTTGGTGAGCTGGTGCTTACCAGAAACAGAAAGAAATCACATCTCTCAATTTTTATTAAAATAATAACTAAAAAAAAATGCTCTAAATCACTAACAATTACAGAAAGACAAGTTCAAGCAACTCTGGGATACCACCTCACAGGCATCAGACTCACTAAGAAGACAAATAAAGGAGAATGACAAATGCTGGAGGGGATGTGGGAAAATAGGTGTATAGAAGGGAGTTGTTATTTTTAACAGTTATTAGGATCCCAGATTTAGAACTAAAAGATATCTTAGAAATCCATCCATCTGATCCCCTTATTTTACCAGTGAGGAAACTAAGGCCCCCCCAAAGTTGTGACTTGCCCCAAATGGTACATGCAGCAAAATAAATAAAATCAGTGCATAATTCATCCACCTGGGAGAGTTACAGTGGGGAATAATGGCTGTGTATGTGTGTGTTGGGGGTGGTAAGTTATGCCGGGAGAACCAGAAAACTCTTTCCTAACAAAGGACAATTACATTCTGGTTTGCAAAGTATTTCTCTTGGGGGAATTGTCAGAAGCAGTAGTCATTCTGAGATGAGACCTGAGGGTAATGGCAAGAAATTCAATTTAATCCAACAAACATTTATTAAGTATTATTATGTGTAGACTATGGTGCTTATGTGCTGGGGTAGATACAAAGATTTTTAAAATGATCATAAACTTGATGACCATAATAAAAAATAAATAACTAATAAACATATTAAATGGGTAAAATCTTACATAAAACCCTTGATATTTAACGAAATAAAAACAAATAAATTAGCACAAAATGTGTTCCTTTCTACGTTTCTTGTCTGCTTTTGGCTTTGTTTTATATTTTTTTTTAATATAGTTTTAGTCAATGTGTGTACAACTCTGCTTTTGCTAACCTTTTGTGTTATTTGATACAGTTCTTCCATATTTCCTTATATTCTTCACATTTTTAATAGCATTGCTATATTTCATCCATTAATATGCCATAACTAATTTATCTGTTTTCTGATTGTTGGACTTATGGTTTGTTTCCAACTTTTTGGCTTACAAATAAAGTAACTAATGTCCCCAAATTGAGAGTGTGGTGTAATGACTGGAGAGTTGGTCTGTTATTTGGAAAAACCTGGGCTCCAAGTGACTCTCTGATGCCTATTGACCCCTAGGTAAGTCACTTCTCAGAGCTCCACTGATGTCAAACTAATGTAACTTGGGCTGGTCTGAGCATGCCCAGTTCATCCTTTAGGGACTTTTGGAACACATGCAGATTGCCCAAAATAGAGAAGTGGGAACCTCTTCATTCCCTACTATGTTGGTCTCAGTAGTTTTCTTTGATTGGCTGCCTGGAGCTTTAAAACTGGCCCGACTGAGCTGTTTTAGAACTCTTTTGAACTGAGTTCTTTTCTTCACTCTCTTTCTCCCATGCTCTTTTTAGCAATAATTCTGTAACACCATGAGCTCAACTAGTGAGTTGAGCTCCTTACCTGCTCCTTACCTCCTTGCCCCCCACATTAAAAAAAAAAAATTCTGCATTAGAGGAACAGGCCTTGGGTGTATTCGTTTTTAAGGTTGTGTCCTCAGCCTTAATTTGAGGAGCTAAAAGTGATCCTCATGGAAGCTGAATTTCAGTGACCATCCCCTTGGAGCCAGGATTGCCTGCAGGGTGGTACAGCCAGACAGCCCAGCATGGAAACCCTCAAGCCAAGAGTGCCAAGGGCAAGGGTGGGGAACCTGAGGCCTCAAGGCCACATGTGGTCTTCTAGGTCCTCAAGTGTGGCTTTTTGAATGAGTCCAAGTTTTACAGAACAATTCTTTTTGTTAAAGGGATTTGTCCAAATCCCTTTCGTTCTATAAAACTTGAAGATCTCAAGACCACATGTGGCCTCAATGCTGCAGGTTCTCAATACCAGCCTAGGTCTTGAGCCTGAAGATGGAGCTTGGACTTGGCACTGGGACTGTGCCCTATAGGAACCAAGCTAAATTATGAGCCTTATTTGCTTTTTTCCTCCCCAGAAACTAAGATGATCAAAAGGGAGTTGGTAGGGTTATACTTTATATACATGGAAGGGGAGTAAGTTTCTATTTCTTTTTGGCTTTCGTTTTTTTTGAAGGGGGGAAGGCAGGGCATTTGGGGTTAAATGACTTGCCTAAGGTCACACAGCTAGTAAGTGTGTCAAATGTATGAAGCCGATTTGAACTCAGGTCCACTTGACTCCAGGTCTGGTGCTGTATTCACTGAGCCACCTAGCTGCCCCTTTTTGTTATTTTTTGAAGGAAATATTCCTTTGGGGGAAAAAAAAACAGCTCCAATGTTACACGTGGGGCTTTGCCCATAATAAAATTGGGCTTTTCATTTTATGGGGACCCCAAGAGATGCTCTGACTAGTGTAACCTGGGAATGTCTGGATGTATCTAGCTTGTGTAACATGGAGGCAGCCTGAGGAGCCTATAGAGTATATCCAGAGTCCAAATTGCCTGCCATGGAAGCTTCTGTGTCCTCTACCTTGTGGGCAGAATAACCTTTGTTGGTTCCCTGTGTCTTTAAAACTGGTATTTTCTGAGCCCAAAATGAACACCATGAATTGAACCCATGAGAGGGGAAGGAAAGTCCTTCCCTCTCTTTTACTCCAGCTCCAAAAAAATATTTATTTCTGTTCTCTGCTGTTTGTCCTTCTCAGGTTCAGGTGCCAGAGGTGATCCCCAAAGGACCCAGGAATTCAGGACATAACAATGAATAACCTTGGAGCCAGAATTGCCTGTGGTACACCCACAGCAGGCTTAGTGACACTTAAATCGCAGGGGGTACCAATTGACTAAGAAAACCACAGATTAACATTATGCTGTATTTTTATTTATTTTGTTAAACATTTCCCAGTTACATTTTCTTCTAGTTCCTGCCACATTCAGGTGTTTTACTGATGCACACAGCCTACTTCCTCAAGACTGCCACCCCTGAGAAACTCTCAGGCTATAGTCTGAATATAGTAATTTCTAAATTACAGAAAAGATGGTAAGGTGGCAACTTGTATTGATAAATTCCTCGATAGTGAAGTTTCCTCATTAAAGAGAATTTCCTCATTATTCCTTAAATAAGTGAAATCACAAGCACAATTCCTATGCCTCATACTAAGTTGTTATACTTGCTTTTTTTTTGCTTCCAAGTGAAGAAAATAAGAGTCTAAATTTTATATATTAAAAGTCCTTTCTTTTATCCTCCTCCCACCCCATGGTCCTCTTTAAGAACAAAGTGTGAGCAACAACAGTTTGTTAACAGGTTGTCCTTATCCCTTTTCCTGTTCCTTAACAAGCTATTGAACTTGGTAGTGCAAGTACTATTATCCTCATGGGGACAAAATTAGAGAATTTCAGAATTGGAAGGGACAGTTACCTGTGGGTGTGCTGCCCAAAGGAATGTAAATTTTGATGGCTGATATTGTGGGGTTTACTGGCTAGATTTCTTTCTAAAAGGTCATGCAGCCTCTAGGCCACAGGTGACCTTCTAAGTCGTTGGCTGGGGCCTTTTGGCTGAGTCCGAGTTTTACAGAACAAATCCTTTTATTAAGGGGATTTGTTCTGTGAAGTTTGAATTCAGTCAAAGCACTGCACTTGAGGACCTAGAGGGCCAGATGTGACCTTGAGGTCACTGGTTCCCCACCCCTGCCTTAAACCCAGTTCACTCTGGCTCTCGTTGTTTGACCAACTATAGATCCCAGCCCAAGCACCACTTAGCAGGCTTTGTTTGGGCAGGGATGGCTCAGAGTAAGCGTAAATAGTAATTGTTTTTGTTTGGTCCAGAAACTCTGAGGATGTTCCTTTTCCAAATTGTTCTTTTTTCTTAGATAAAAGGAGCCATTCCTTGGCTCCTTGGCCTAATCTTAATCACCGAATGGAGTTGCCTCAGTCGAAGTGAGAACTCAGACCTTAGCTTTAAAAGGCTAAGGTTTCCTACTGCATGGGGCCATCTCCAGTTGTCCTGATCTATATCTGACCCCTGGACTCTGATGACATAGGAGAAGAAAGTGAGACTGGTGACCTTGCACAGCCCTCCCTCATTTAAATCCAATTCACTTGCGTGTGATGGCATCACCTCTCTGACTCATGGTCCCTTTTGAGAAACAGCAGCAAGGCAAAGTGTTCCAAGAGGCAGTGGTAAGGAGTGAGATTTTTCCAGGTATGGGGGACAGCAAAGACATGGAGGCAGTGATGAGGTGTAGGCTCTGGGACCCCCCCCCCCTTGAGTTCTCCTTGAATCTTTGAGGTACAGGCTCTGGAAAACCCCTTGAAGTCTGATTGAATCTTTCCACTTGAGGCATTTGCAGAGGCCATAAGAATTTCATGGTGACTGGGACCAAACCTTTGTTACTAGCCTGGCCCTCCATTGTCCATCTGCTTCCCACCCTTGAGCCTATCAAAATATCAATCCACTCTTGCATTGACCTCATTAACTCCGGCTGAAGACCCTCCCCAAACTCATTATTGGAGTCTGACCTCATTGACTCCTCCTGAAGACCCTCCCTAAACTCCTCCTCTAGACAACTCCTAGATTCCTCTGTATATAAGACCCCATCTCCCTCCCATGTGGTGTGAGAGTGCCATAGAATAGCTTAGCACAGACTTGCTCTGTGTCCAATACAGGCGAACTTGTAATAAACTTTACTTTTCTTTGGCTGAGAAGATTTGAGTGGAATTCTTTCTGCAGGACCTGGCATGTTTTTATTTTGGGGTCTCAGGCACCCCTAACCCTCTTTGGGAAACCTCTTCAGCAGGAAATGGAATGGGTCCTATGGAGCACGGCAAGCAGGCTCTTAGGCTACAGTACAGAATGCATGAGAGATGAATATGTAATCTGCTTACAAAGATAGCCTGGGGCTGAACTGGGGCAGCCAGGTGGTGCCATCCTGCACAGAGCACTGGGCCTGGAGTCAGGAAGACTCATCTCTCTTGAGTTCAAATGTGGCCTCAGACAACACTTTCTAGAGCTGTGACCCTGGACAAATCACTTGCCTCAGTTTCCTCATCTGTAAAATGACCTGGAGAAAGAAATGGCAAACCACTCCAGTATCATTGCAAAAAAAACCCAAATGGGATTGAGGCGGGATAGGTTTTGGGGGGATTTCTAATGAGAAATCCTTCCTAGGTTCGCGTCTGAAAAGAATTACAGGCTCAGCTGTCTATTGGCAGATTAAAGTTTATTTTGCTAGTCAGAGTCCGGGGAAAAGGGAAATCCAGCCCAAGGCAGGTGATAGGGATACAGAATTTAAAGAGACAAGACTGTCAGTCACAGATTCATTAGGCTAATGATGTGTACATAGGTGGAGTTAGGGAGGGACCAGGGAGTGGTTAATACTTAAAGGGACATGCCCCCTTGACATCAACTGCGCATGTGTTTTACCCATAATACACTGGGACAGACAGCAGAAGGGAAGGGGGGGTGAGGGGGTGTGGTCTGAACTCTGAAACATCATAAAGTCGACCAGTGGTCAGACTGAGGTCAAGTTAAATGAGATGCACCCATCCTGATTTCCTGATTTGCACGTGGATGGGTTTGATTTGCTAGGACAAAAGGAGGTTGTACCTTGAATGAAGAGTTAATGGTTTGAGAGGACATACCTCTAGGCTGGGGCAGGGAAAGCTGGGGGAAGGGGAGAAACAGTTAAGAAATGTGGCTTTTACAACTTAACACAAAACTAAATGAAAGTTACCCCAAAACATATTACGTAGGCCATTCAGCACCTCTTCAGGATCACAAAGAGAACATGACTGAACAACAAAACAACTAATTGTGAAGGTGCTTCAATTGTCAAAGGAGTTTATATTTTCTCCCAAAAGCAATAGGGAGTTTTTTTGATCTGGGAGGTAAAAAGATCAGGTCCATACTTTTGGAATATAAAATTTGTCAGCTGTATAGATGATAGACTCAAGAAAGAGAGAGACTGAATGCAGAGGTACCAATTGCGTGGTACTAGTCCAGGAGAGAGGTTCTAAAGTTTGGAACTAAGGTGGCCGCTATGTGAGTGGAATGCATAAATGGGACACTTACTGTGGAAGTAGAATAAACAAGATTTAGCAACTGATTAAATGGAAAGCGAGACAAGAAGCAAATATGACTCAAATTGAAGACTTCCATGACTACAAAGATGGTGGTGATCCCAAGAACAGAAAAGTTAGGAAGAAGGAAGGATTTGGTAAGAAAGATAATGAGTTCTACTTTGGGCTTGCTGAATTTGAATGCCTATAGGACATCTAGTTGGAAATGTTCAGCAGGCAGTTAGTAACTTTAGCCAATAGTATTATGCCCATTAATCATAGGAATAAGCAAACCTTTAGGATGAAATCAAGACAATAAATTATACTGTTAAAAGAAAATCTTTTTCAGCCCTTGCCCTCAATAATGAGGCAAACCCAGGAAGAGAAAATCTAAAGGAGTGTATTGTAGCACCCAAGGCAAAAGCCCATTTTATGTCTGAGCAGACGATTTCAAAGCACCCTCTGCTTTTCATAGACAACTTTTATAATAAAAGCAAGACCATCCTGATTCATACACCTTTCTGAAAGAGGATGAGCTAGTGCCCCATCTCAGCCCTCCTTTATCTACTAATTGATTGACTCCTACTCAAAGGGTAATCCCTACTAGCTACCTCTGTACACTGCCATGTACAGAAAAGCACAAGATTATGGAAAACGATGGGGCCACTTGAACTGACCTGGCAGTACTGACTGATTCTGCATAATACAAATCAAGATAACAGATAGTCAGGAAGGAAATCAGCCAAAGAGAAGAAGCTAGTTGAGAAATCTGGAACAGATGGAACCTTAGGCTCCCAAACTAAGAGTAGGTCAGATCCTAAGAGTGGATCCAATTCTTTTTTTTTCTTCAGTAAATGAAAGCAAGTATATTCTCCCCTGTCCCCTCCCCATACTGGGCATCCAGGCTTGGACTTAAATCACAGAGCAGGCCAAATGCATACTCTCATTGTAGTTACTAGGGGAAATAGGCCCCTTCCATTTTCTTTCTTTCCTTTGGAAAAAAAAAAAAGACAGATCAACCAATGGGCTACTGCAAAAATGTCAAATTGTCTAACTGAGGTCCTTCAAGGGCAGAGGGTGAAGGATCCCCCTCTTTAACAGTGGATAGAGCTAGAGCGGGTGAGTTAGGTTGGCAGTTTCATTTACATAGTTTTGTGGTTTCAATCCACAGTGCTAATGTTCTTTTAATGCAGATTTTATCTGTAAATTCTATTTATTGTGTTTGGTCATTAACATTAAGTGGCTAATGTATTTATTCATCTTAGGAAATAGAAATGCAGCCCATAGTCTGTCTGTCTGATTCTCTGATTTGCAGCCAAGAGCTCAATAGAATAAAGTTGCCCATTAACTTTTAAATTGATACTAGACTGCTGGGTTTGGAAAACATGAGGTCTCTTTTGTGGGTGTCAGTTTCCTCTCAGACAACACTCTGGCTCTTATGGTTATAGTTGTAAAGAAGAAAATTTGGGTTTGATATGAAGAGCAAACTGCCTAACCATTAGACCTAGTCCATAGTAGATTGATAGATAATAGATAATAGATAGGTAGATAGGTGTTCACAGAGCCTGGACTGACTGTGCCAGCACACCTGTGAGGGGAAGGCCAACACCAATGTTCCTCCCCTCCCCCACCCCCAGCTCTGGGTATGCATGCCTGGGAGTAGGGTACCTTGGGATGATATAATGGGTTTGGAGATTGTAGGCAAAGCCTAGGTAGTCACTTGCTAGTGTTTATTAAAAGAGAGGTTCTTTTCTGGAAGAGGGCAGACTCTGGTCACCAAGATCCCTTCCAACTCTGAAATTATGTAATTTTTGTCCAGATGAGGATAATAGTATGTATACTACCTAGTTCAATATTTGTTAGGGAATAGAAAACGGGATGCTGGACCTGTTGTTCATCCTTAGTACTTGAAGAGGACCAATGACATCATGAGGGTGATGTCTTGAGTGGTAAGTAAATTGAATTTAAGCGAGGCAGAGCTATGCAAAGTCATCAGCCCCACTGACTCCTCCAGAGTCATTGGAGTCCAGTAGCAAGCCGTAGGTCAGGACAATGGCAATGGCCCAGAATGCAGTAGGAGACTTTAGCCTTTTTAAGCTAAGGTCTTTCTCAGGTCTCAGTTGATTTCTTTTGGATAGGCAAATCCCAAAGTGGCACACACCAGATGACTCCCAAGGTGTTACACCTTCTCTGGAATTTTAGAGTCTAAGAGAGTGTCCAGGACAGAGATGACAAACACACAGCCTCTCACTCCACTCCCATGACCCCATACCTACCCTCTCCCCCAGATTAAAATATAACTGGGAAATACTTAACAAAATAAATAAAAATGCAATAAAACACAGATAATGTTAATTTGTGGTTTTTCTAAGTCAATATAGGGTTGCAGAGATCCCTATGTTATCAGTTTAGTAGCAAAGGCCCCAGAACACTGAGAAGGTAAGTGACTTGGCCAAATCCAGGGAGGAAACTTGAACTCAGATCTTACTGGTTTAAAGGCTAACTTTATGTCTACTAAGTTCAGCTGCCTCTCCACAGGCTTGTTTTAAGGCTCACATAAGAATAAATGTAAAAGCCCTCTGTAACTATAAAGTATTACTATAAAATGTGCCCTGCTATTTCCTTGACTGAAATGGAAATAACCATAAACAATTCCCTTCACTTTCTCAAATTATACACTTTTTTTCCTATTCCTTTGCCACACTTATTTCTGGGATTTAATTCATATAGAGAACGTCCTCTAACCATGCAAGTCAGTGACTTACCTTCAACTTAAGAGTCTAAGAACTAGTTGTCTAGGGAGCTCAAAAGTGAAATGACTTGATTAGGATACACAGGCAGGACTTGACCAAGTTCCTAGGATGGTTCTCTCGCTACTACATCTCAGCCTACTAGGTCATGAATAAGTATTATTGGGAATAAGGCAATTGAGGTGGCACACTGGATATTGTTCAGCCAGAAGTCAAGAAAACTAGTTTTCCTGAGTTCAAATTTGGCCTTAGACACAAAAACCTCTGTGAACTGCTAACATGGAAGAAACCCCAGGTTCAGAAAAGAGACCTGGAATGAGCCAGAATCTGATCACAAGTTTACAAAAAGTGTAACAGCATTTGTTGCCTGACAAGAAGCTAACGAGCTGGAGCAGCGAGACAAAGTTCTCAGCTGCTCAAATGGAAGTGGGAAAAGGGTGATGTTATTATACATATTCGGGGTGTTTATGACTATTTGAGGTATTCATGGCTAAGCAGGGATTTAAGGGAGAAACACAATAGACCAAGAAATCAGGGAAGTGGGGGTCCATGGAGAAGATATCCGCCCACCCAGCAAATCAGAAAGCAAAATGTTTGCTGCTCTTTGGATAAATCAAACCAAGATGTTTACCGTTCTCTGGTCCAGACTGGTTTCAGCAGTTGCAGGCAGCTCCAAGTTCAGCTAATTTCACTTGAAAAGGATCACTAGTATGTCAAGCAGCCCTGGGCTTTAGAAGTCCCCCGACTGGATAGTTGTTCTCTATTGTCTGGTTCTCCTGTGAACAAGGGAAGCTCTAGCATATTTAATCTGTTAGTATAGTGATTACAGAGCTTATGTCCATAATAGGTTCTACTATATATTATCTTGGGCAAGTCACTTATTTTTTCTCACTCAGTTCTTTCATTGATCTATATGATAAATATTTATTAAGTACCTACAATACACCAAGTACTATACTAATCCTTGGTGATACAAATAAGAAAAACAGCTCCTGCCCTCAAGGAGCTTACAGTTTAACAGGAAAGACATGACACGAAGAAACTGACAAAGAGGGAGGGAGGTTCCAGAGGAATGAACATGATGGTCATTAGACAGTGAGCTCCTTGGGCACAAGGGATGGTCTTTTGCTTCTTCTTTTAACCATAGTGCTTAGCACAATGCCTGACACTTAGCAGGTACTTTTTTAGTTGTTTCAGTTGTGTCTGACTCTTGGAGACCCCATTTGGGGTTTTCTTGGCAAAAATACTAGAGTGGTTTGCCATTTTCTTTTGCAGATGAGGAAACTCAGACAAATAGGGTTAAGTGACTTGCCCAGGGTCACACAGCTAGTAGATGTTTGGTGCCCATTTTGAACTCAATGAGTTGAGTTTCTGACTACAGGCCCAGCACACTATCCACTGTACCACTTAGCTGCTCTTGTAGGTGCTTAATAAATGGTTATTGACTAACTGACTGGTGAAGTTGAAACCAAGAAGATAGCTGATGGAAGATGAGAAGATGAAGAGGGAGTTAAAAACCAAGCAGAGCAGCTTGGGGCAAATGAAATGATCTGTAAAACAAAAAGATTGGGTGATAGTCTCTCTAAAATCTCTTCCACCTCCAAATACCATCTTACTATTTGGTTCTGTTATAGGTTTGCTGCCTAAAGCAGAAGGGTCCTTGGTCTTCGGTAGAGTTTCCTCCTACTTTTGAAGGTCACCATAAAATGATGAGGTATAGAGTTAGGGGTGCTTGAGACCCCAAAATACCAACATGCTGGGTCCTGCCAAATGAATTCAACTCAAGTCTTCTCTCAGCCAAAGAAAAGAAAAGTTTATTAAAAGTTCACCATATTGGGTAGACAAGAGTAGACCAAGCACCTCCATATCTGTAAGGCTTGTATTGGACAAGCAGGCTTGTATTGGACACAGAGCAAGTCTGTGCCAGAACGTTCTATGGCACTCTCACATTCACTTATATACAGAAAGGTTGTGAGAGGAATCTAGGAGTGTTCTAGAGGAGGAGTTTGGGGAGGGTCTTCAAGAAGAATCAATGAGGTCAGAATCCAGTAATGAGTTTGGGGAGGGTCTTCAGGAGGAGTTAATGAAGTCAGACTCCAGTAAATGAGTGATAAAGGGTGGGAAGTTGCTGTAGGCTACCTGGAGACTACAGACAATGTTGGGCTAGGTCAGTTCTAGGGTGTAACAGTTGATTTGGGTATAGATATTTTGGGAGGATCAAGGGTGGAAACTAGCTGGATAATGGAGGGCCAAGCTAGTAACAAGGTTTGGGCAGAGCCACAGTGAAAGTCTTATGGCCTCATGCAAATGCCTCATCAAATGAGAAGATTAAATCACAGTTGAGGGGGCGGTGTCCCAGAGCCTGTACCTCATTACTACTATGGTTGGTGTCAAACCAGTCTTCCAACCAGGAAGAAGTGGGTACAAATGCTACTTCTGACATATACTGGCAGTGTGACCCTGAATAATTCACTTAACTTCCCAGTGCTCTAGGCAGCTCTCTAAACTGCAGAGAAATCACAAGTCTATTCTCTTTCCTTTTATAATCTAAAGCACTGATTCTCAAACTTTTTGATATCAGGATGCCTTTACACTGTTAAAATTATTGAGGACTCCAAAGAGTTTTTGTTTATGAAGTCCATACTAATTGATATTTACTATATCAGAAATTAAAATGGATAAAATTTAAAAATATTTATTCATTGAAATAACAATACTAAACCCATTTATAACAAATTATACATTTTTATGAAAAACAGCTACATTTTCAAAATGAAAAACATTGAGTGAAAAGAGTGACATTGTTTTACATATATTTGCAAATGTCTGGCTTAATAGAAGACAGCTGAATTCTCATATCTTCTTCTGCATTCAATCTGTTGTGATATGTTGTTTTGGTTGGAGTATATGAAGGAAATCTGGCTTCACAGAGATGTGTGCTTGGAAAAGTATTTTAATAGGCAAATAAAATCTTAGTATTATTATGAAAATAGTTATGAGCTCACAGACCCTCTGAAAGGAACCTCCAGAAAGAACTGCTACTTTGAAGGAATGTAGAGAAATCTGGAGAGAATCAAGGAAAAGTATCCTTTCCCAAAATTCTTTCATCTTTTCTTTTCTCACAGGTCATCCTTCCAGGAAGTTCCAAGACACATGCATGCAGCCCACAGGTCAGAATGCAAAAACTGATTCCTGCAAATAGAATAGTTTGAGGATAGTGTGCAAAGTCAGCTACTTGTACTGGGTCAGAGTGACTCCATTTTAAGAACTTGGTTTAGACTTTGAGTTCAGGAACAGGGTGATGGCAAGCTCACTAATTCCATTTTCCTAGGAAACTTTAATGAGGGAGGAGTTGCCCTTACATGGAAGCTGTTTACTCCTGCTCACAATTTGAATAGAGCCTGCCACACCCAACCTCCAGCTGCCTAGGTGTGCTAAATATTTGTATCTTTCTTTTCTGAGTTTACCTTGCCTGGGAGAGAGTTAAACCAAGATTTATTTTAAGGATAGTTCAGGGGCAGAAACCATGCACGTATTGTCATTAGGTAAATTACAAGTCCACAGTCTCAGTACTTATTAGGAGAAATTGATGCAATATAATTATTTTATAGGGCTCATGGATTATAAAGTGTTAGAACTGCAAGAGGCCTGAGAGATAATCCAGCTCTTTTTATTTTACTTATGAAATGCCTGAAGACCAGAATAGTTAAGGGATATTCTTTAATCATTTTGATCAGGTAGATTAGCCTCTATTGGGTTAAATCTGCCCAATATAAAATGTCCAAAGTCAAATTGGTAAGTACAAAAATGTTCATGTTTCTCTCTTCTCTTCCCAACTTTGAATTCCTCTAAAATGGAAACCCAGTCCTTTTGAAGTCCAAATCAAAGAGTCTTCCTCTTTACTACTCTAAACTTTGAATCTCTTCCCAGTGCTTAGCATAAATTCTCCTGCAACAGAATAGTCACTTAAAATCTGTTTGCTGAACTTGTTACTGTTGAATTGAATAGTCATCATCTGTATTTCTTCTAAGCATCCTTTCTACTCTCTGCTTAAAGGATCAGTTTTCCTTATTTGGCTAATCTATGGCAGTTTCAGCCTGCCAGATTTAAGACTCCCTGTGTCAAGGGTTGGTAGCCAAGTGCTTTACTAATTTGAATGATAACAGGTGAAGCAGAAAATGTTTGTCTGTTCTTTTCCACTCTCTGGACCAATGAAATCAGCCACCTGTTAGTGGGAAAACTGAGACTTGAATGTGTCCCTTGACTCCCAGGCTTAAGAGTTTTTCCATTGTACTACACTTCCTGGCCAAGTACTTATCCTTGGGCTCTCCACGTAGTAGCCATTTAATATATTGAATGTATGGAATATTGAATGTATTGTAGTTGAATTGAATAGCTCCTTTCTGAGTATCTCCCAGGGGTGTGCTAGAGTCAACTTGAACAGGAAATTGGTTGTTAAATTTTCATTATGAACATTTATAATCCTGAAATCAGAAAACACTACAAATCAGAGCTCAATTTATTGTTTTGTTGATTGCCTGGATTTAATAAGGTGATGGAGAAAATATTAGTAATGCAGATTAAACTTATTTTTCCCTCCAGGAGGCCAGTAGTTAAATATTTGCCAGCACATCCCTGGTATTTCTCCTGAGCATCACCTCTACTCACGTTTTAAAGATAGAGTTTTCCTCATATGTCTACTTTGTGATAGGTAATGTCTTTCATAAACAAAGTATGATCATTTTGCTGTCAGTGTTCTACCAGTGTTATTGTATAGCTGTGAATCAAATATTGATGTCTCAAAAGAATGATAATCAAACCAAACTAAACAATATCATAGAGAGGGCAATGGTGAAGCTCATGGTAAGTTTGAGCAGGCTGCAATATATGACAAAAAGAAATTCTGAGAAGAATCAATGTTCAGGATTTTAACTAGAGAAATGAATGAGTGGGGACAAGAGCAGGCATTATTAAATGCTTACCTTATGCTAAGCATGTGCCAAGGCCTTTATAAATACCTCACTTGGTCCTCACAACAACCCTAGGCATTGGGTGCTATTATTATTTCTGTCTTACAGTTGAGGAAACTGAAGTAGACAGAGGTTAAGTGACTTGCCCAAGATCTCACAGAAAGCCCGTGCCAGAGCTGTAATTTAAACCCAGGTCCTCTTTCTCCATCACTTTTCCTGAGGGTCACTGGTCATGGTGATCATGCTGTAAAAGAGGACTCTCATCCCAAGTAGCATGGAACCACTTCCCTCGGGAGTTAGGTGGGGTAATGGAAAGAGAACTAGACCTGAAGTCAGGAAGTTGTTATTATTGTTGTTTAGTGATTTGAGTCTTGTCTGACTCTTTATGACTCCATCTTGGGTTTGGTTTTTTTTGGCAGATATATTGGAGTAGTTTGCCATGTCCTTTTCCAGCTCATTTTACAGATAAGAAACTGAGGCAAACAGGGTGAAGTGACTTGCCTAGGGTCACACAGCTAATAAGTGTCTGAGGCCAGATTTCAACCCAGGAAGATGAGACTTCCTGATTCCAAGCCCAGTGCTCTATCCACTGTGGCTCCTGGTTGCACCTAGGAAGTCAGGAAGATCTGAGTTCAAATGTGGCCTCAGATACTTTTCAGCTGTGTGGCCGGGTCTGACTCAGTTTCCCTAAGTATAAAATAGGGATAATAATAACTTCCTGTTAGGGTTATTGTGAGGATCAAATTAGATAATATTCATAAAGCACTTTCCACAATGCCTGGCTAGTAGGAGACATTCTATAAATGTTTATTCCCTTCCTTCCCTTCTCTCCTTCTCTTCTCCACTTCTAGCTACCCCTATAGGAAAAGAAGATGGGTTAGTCACCTGGTCAGAGCAAGAAATAGCTAATTGATAGCTCACATGCTTTGCTACTGCTTTTCTTATACTTAAAGACACAGACAAGAGTGACCCAGGAGGGGCAGCAGTGGATGCAGTGAAACATAGGCAGCCATTGCAAGAAACATGGGCATCACTGAGATCACTGATCCCTTGAGTGTGAGTATTTAAGTGTTGAAATCTGTGAGAGGTTAAAGCCATGGCCTTCAAGGATTTCAGCATCATTAATTTGACTAGAGGTAAAGAAGACAATGTTAATGTGCTCTAATCTACCTTCCTAAACAATGAAGTCAATGCTGTTTGTCATTTCAGAGTGACCCATTTGAGAAAATACCTCTTTTAAAGCTGCAGTTATGTTAATGACTTCCTGAGTACTCATGGAATGATAGAAATTCCTCTTTATAATAGTGCTGTCTTCCAATAGCTCTTGACCTGCTGGGTTTTGCCACTATCATTATGTATTAGGCTATAGTTCCTTCTTTTGAGACATCAAAAAAACTCTCTCCTTTGTCCATTTCCTCCCATTGTCTTTTGCAGTTTACTCACATTTTCATTCTTATTAACTTTTCTTCACTGGATTCTTTCTTTTTCTCCCTTCAAGTTGTGAGATTGAACTTCCTCAGTTCCTCCTTTTGGTGGCTATAGCTCACAAACAAGTGGCATGTATTCATTATCATCCCATACAGCATCTGCCTAGCTGAGAATGAAATAGAGAATTCCTGATGGGCAGGGTGAAGATGTGGGCAAGAGAACTCACAAAGCAATGGAGAGAAAAAGGCCAGCTCTGAAATGTGGAAGGAAAAAAGGAGTTAGGCTTGAGACTGGTTGCTACTTGTATTGTGAACATTACAATGGGAGGCCTGCAAGCCATTGGAGACCTCCTGCTTTTTAGAGAAAAGTACACAATAGCAGAGAAAAATCAGGGCAGAAACAAAAAATGGGCAATACAAGCCAATATTGTCAAATAAGGAATTTCACTGACAGTGGGAGAAAGCAGTGGCAGGAGGGGGGTAAACTCATTAATGAGTAAGGAGGGAAGTTGAGCAAAATCTCTTACAATTGCTGGGATGCTGGGGAGGCATTATAAATTTCTCCAGGAAGAAAAATAAATAAGAGCTCTGTACATAATTAGGAAGTAATGAAGTGCATGTTAATACTAATGTTGCTACAAAATCAAGGAGAGCAATAATGAGGAAGAGGAAAGCGACATTAACTGTGCAGAGGCCATGTTGCTGAACTGACTGACTAATCAAGTCCCTATTTCTGGAAAAGGAAAAAAAAATAAAAGGAAATGAGAGTGAATGAAGTAGAATGATGTAACTGGAAGAAACCTGAAAAAGCAATTAGCCATAGCATTATCAAATATTAAACGTAGAAGGAATCTTAGAAATTACTTGGATCAACCTTTCCTTTTTACATGTGATAACACTGATTTGACAATCACCCCCCACACCCACCCCAGTAACAAATAGAGGAGTTCATAGAGTAGAAAGATGACATGATCAGACCAGACTTTGAGTCTGTAATGGCCAAAAGGCAGGAAAATCAACTGGGGGGGGGGGGGGAGCTAGTTCCTTATTCGAGGCAAAAGATGAGGAAGGCTTGAGCCAGGGTGGCAATTAAGTAGAATATTTAGAGTTTTCCACATAAAGCAGGGGTATAATGATGATGATCACGATGATGGTGATGACAACAGTAAGAGCTAGCATTTATGTAGCACTTACTGAATGCCAGACTGCCAGAAAGGGCAGACGAGAGCAATCTGTCATAATAGCCTTGAAGGCAGTGGATGCAGGCACTGTAAAGTGCTTAGAGCTTGGTGAGACATTGAAGACACCTGAGAAAGTTCCTTCATTGAGGACCCCTACTCTATCCCAAGCAGTATCAATCAATTCGATATGATTCTATAGGGGTAGTGATTATAAATCCCATATATTTGGCCCCAGAGCTATAAGCTGCAGATGGTAAGATTATTTGCATAATCATAGGAAGCTAGCTAGAGGCCCTCTACCCTTGTTTTTCCTTGTCACAGTGTTCAAGACCAGTGTGATGGAAGTGACTACTACATAGAAATTCCTCTAATTTATTTTTGTGCCTATAGACCATTCTCTCTTGTCCAACATGAGTAGGTGACCATCTAATGACCACCTATGCAGTGAAGATATTCCTTGCTTCACCCAACTCATGACTCTGCTGACAGACCATTTTTGCTCATGCATCATGTCAACCAATGGAATTATTCTGTGTTTGGTATAGCCATTCTTGAGTGTCTAGATATCTAACCCTATAAAAATAGGGCCCTGGAAGGAGGGGACATGTCAGAGCATGAGGTAGATCTGTGGTCTACTTCATTGGAAGGCACCACAGACCATTTAATAAAGTGTCATTGGCTCAGAGCTCTGCTGCAGT
Source organism: Pseudochirops corinnae (assembly GCA_028646515.1). Classification (NCBI taxonomy): domain Eukaryota; kingdom Metazoa; phylum Chordata; class Mammalia; order Diprotodontia; family Pseudocheiridae; genus Pseudochirops; species Pseudochirops corinnae. Next base: position 197,918,071 of record CM053588.1, read on the forward strand.
CTCTCTTATTGTAGATTGCATGATTTTAATCTCTACACACCAAGGTCATTCATTGCATCCTGGGCCATCTCCAGCCATCTTGATGACTCTGGATGAGAGAGTGAGGCTGATGACTTTGTGCAGCTCTACCTCATTTAAATCCAATTTATGAGAAGTCAAATGAGCAAACTGAGGCAAAGATTAAATTACTTTCCCAGAACCACACAGTCAGTGTTTGAGGCAGAATTTGAACTCAAGTCTTCTTGATTTCAAGCCTGACATTCTAACCTGCATCACCTAACCTTCTTTGTGGAAAGACCCTCTACAAACATTAACCTCTTATCAGTAAAAACAGGTGACATATATCTATTCTAAAAAGACTTGACATACAGCTGCTGGAACAGCTTGTACATTCTTAGGATATTTTTTTCTCTGAAACATTCAAACATTCTCTTCCTTAAGTTGAAATTTGCTGATATAAATTGATTTATAGACGAACACTTAAAGGACCCATTTACTGATAGCATAATATCCAAAAGGCTCAACTTTAAAATCAGATTCTAAAAGGTGTTGATAAATTCCCTTTGAATTTCTTCCCTTGGAGTCACAGAATTTGACACAGAGAGTAGCAGCATTTTATGCAATGGACTTAGTGTCATGTGAACATCAATGTGTTAGAATAGACAGTCTCAAGTCTCAATTAACTTTCAAAAAGCCCCCAAAAGAGGAATTATATGCTAGATAAAGAGCAATCTTAGCTGACCCCACAGGAAAGTTATTCATGTCTTGTCTCAAATACTTTGTTGGCATACTTCACTCCCTGCTCATCCCTGACCCTGTTGCAACAAGTAACAGCTATTGATTCACTCATATGAAGAGGAGGGAAGGGGGAAAGGAAAGGGAATCTGGCCACCTTCTATCAGAGGTGCATCTAAGTTTAGGGACTCTGGTTCAGAACAACTATATATTCTCCCCTACGCTGCCAAAATGAATAGAATTTGATTCAACCCAACCAAAGAAAAAGGATGTGAGCTAAGAGACTGTAGTTGGTGATCAGTTTGCGTAACTGTCCCAGACCTATTTCAGGACAGATGGGGACAGCTTTTTTACCACACAAATTATTTAGGGCCAGGGCTGAGGCTAGTAAAAAAATAAACCTGCCAACAAGGGATAAAGCTTTGCAGTCTAGCCTAGGGGTATATTTCCCATCGAAGGAGGAGTTAGAAAGTAACTAAAAAAGGAATATAAGGGGGAAAGAGGGTTTTCAAAGGGGAAAACATTCAATTAAAAACCTAGAGAACAAAAAGAAAAATCATTAACTGAAAAAAAGTGAGTGCTAAATCCTCAGAGGTTAAAAAGGTCCCTTAATGGTTATAAGACAAAGGAAATTGAACCAATGCCTGATGAAACAAAGAAAACTGTGGAATCTCAAGAGATCATGAAACAACATAGAACAAGATATTCCAGAATGGTTCAAGAGGAATAAAAAAGCACCACCACCAGCACCACCAATCAAACAATCATTAAGCAATTACTATCTGTCAAACACTGTACTAAGCATTGACAATACAAAGAAAGACAAAACCAGAGTCCCCACCCTCAAGAAGTTCACATTCTAAGGGAGAGTTAATGTGCAAACAATTATGTACATACTGTATGTCTATATGGCTATATGTGTAATATATATGTATGTATGTATGTATGTGCATATATATAATGTAAATTTAAGATAGACTATCTTCCACAATACACAGTGTGGGGTGAGGGGGTGGGGATGGGGGTAGAATCATGAGATCCAAAGAGATCTGGTGTTCTCATCTTCTCATCAGTCAACAGGAACATTCTCCATAGGCAAGACTCAGGAAAGCTGTCAGAGATTTTCCTAATACCAGAGGCCCCAAGACTATCCAAAATAATCTAACCCTCTGGCTAATAAAATAAGGAAGAGAAGCCTATGGGATTTCTAGGACGACCCAGAAGTAGGACTGCCTGAGGATACTCTGTGCCTGATCCCCTCAAAAAAGGAAATCTCTTCTAGAGGGGAAGACAGTGCCAAATGTCATCCATAAATGTGGATCCTGGGTATGGAGTAGGCAGATGTTGCAGTGTCTTTCCTTCAGTCTAGCTCCATCCCTACTAGCTAGCTTGCCATTCCAGTCCAAGCTAAATGCTAGCTGGAATCCCTAATACCTACAAAAGTTATATACACATATATACACACACAGTATATGCACACACACACACATATATATGTGTTGTGTGTGTGTGTGTGTGTGTATATATATATATATATATATATATATATATATATGTATGTATATATATGCAATGGGAAACAATTAAAATGCCCCACAATCTCAGCAACATGTCACATGTATATATATACATACACACACAACATGCACATATACATACATATACACACATGTACATACATGCACACATACACACACACCAAACCAAAACCAAAACCAAAAAAAGATCAATCTTGTGTGTGACCTTAAAATACTTGGTCAAACTCTGATTAGTGGCTTCTGGCTTTCGGCTCTGATTGGCTGGCTCTTTGGGGCATGTGCCCACTACCTCTGCTTCAGGGTGGAACCAGCCACTCGAACAGGAAGTGCTGTGAGTGGAGAGCATATTCTTGAGTTCTGAGGGTGTGGGGGTCTGACCTGAAGTGCTGGGTGGGGTCCAGCACCAGTAGTTTGTCATTCACAGCCAGTGCATGGGGTCCCTGACGTAGGCTTTGGGTCGCTTTTTTACCCTCCATTTCTGTCCTTCAGCGGTTTCAATTTCTCATACAGCTCATATTTACCTACATTGGACCACACCTCTGGGGCTGCCTGATGAGGGTCAGCCGATGCTGCTCTTCGTGTTACCCTGCGTAATAGATCTGCGGGTACACAGGTCTGCCATGATGCAGCCTCCACCATGAAGGGTCACCATTCTATTAGTGTAGCAGTTTGGCTAGCTGTTCTTGGCCAGACTGAAAGCCTGGGACAAACCACAGTCAGCCAACTTCAGGACCTCATCCTGAGTGATGAGCATAGTAGTAGCTTTCATGTGTCCAGGCAAAATATTGTCCCTAAGGATGTAGTAGAAAACATTCAGCAGCATTTACATCACCTAGATCTCCGACAGAATGAACGTGGTGCGGGCATTGCTCAGCAGCCCAGCAAGGTCTTGTTCACAGAAATCAAACACCAGGTAAATGCTGCCTTTGTAGCAGTTGTAGGGAGAGGCTTTGGTCCTACAGATCTCAGTTAGATTAACCATATTCTCATAATTGAGAAGCTGGAGAACCAATTTCCCTTAAGGCAGTGATGGGAAACTCCTCATTTTCCATCAGCACTTTCTTCAGGGCCACCTTCTTGCCAGTCTGTCACTGTTTGGCTTTGCCAGTGTTTCAGACTTCTGCGACAAGGGGCATTCCACCGGATGGTACCCTTGGCCACGGCTGCCCAGCCTGTGCCTCCCGCCGCCGCCGCCCCACTGGCGGGCCTGGCTGCCCCTGGGCCAGCCCTCTGTAACCACCACAGCTGCCACCATTCCCATGCTCCCGCCCCCAACTTGGTGCCGCCACTGCCTCCTCACAGACAATTTGAAGATCACAGAGCTCTCAGAGGAACAAAACAAAACAAAAATAAAAACTGAATACCATAATGCAGGAAAAATTCAAGAAAATTTTTTTAGAACTTACAAATTCATAACACTAAGCACAAATCAAAAATCTCCAGATTGTCTTCAAGGGGGAGATAGGATGAGGAGCCTGTGTTCCAAATTCTAAGGCACACAGTGGTTAAATTGAGCAATTCCTATGACAAATGACAAATTCTGCAAGCATCCAGGAGAAAACATTTTAAATATATAGGAAAGGAAATTCAAATAACACAAAGGCAATTCTGAAACCATTAAAAACCACAGAACAGAATAAAGTAATATTTTCTGGAAAGCAAAGTAGTCAAAGATGCAATCCAGCATAATACCTCCTTCAAGTCTGAGCCTAATCATCAATAAAAAACAAATGAATATCCAATAAAAGAGAGCCATATAAGGTATTTCTACCAGAAAAGAAACATGTGAGCAGAGTATTTAAGGATAAATACATTGTATTAGAAGTACAATACTAACTACCCCCCACCCCCACTCCCTTTTAAATTAAGTTAATTTTTCCTAAAAACAAAAGTATTAAAACTATCCTGGAGTCTTGGTTGTTCTAGGGAACCAAAATCTCAGGGTGTTGACATCATTTCAAGGTCACCAGAGTATAAAGCAGCCAGGAGGTGTTCTAGGTGCTCTCTAATGATTGGTTGATAAAAAATGATGGGTAACAGGCTAGGGAGCTTCTATTATTAGCTGAATTAGCTGAATCAATACTGTTGTTCAGTTATGTTAGATTCTTCATGACCCCATTTAGGGTTTTCTTGGGAAAGATACTGGAGTGGTTTGCCATTTCCTTCTCCAGCTCATTTTACAAATGAGGAACTGAGGCAAACCAGGTTAAGTGAATTGCCCAAGATCACACAATTAGTCTGAGGCCAGAATTGAAGTCAGAGAAATGAATCTTTCTGATGCTGGAGCCAGCACTCTATGCACTAAGCCATCTAGCTACCCCAATGCATATCCTTGTTATATACAGTTTTCTTATTATGGCTAAGTAAATTTCCTTTTGCTTCCTATTGAATGACCTATGAGTAAATAGGTAATAAAAGAAGGAATGACTAAATAAATTACTCATCTCTAGGTATTTTTGTTTTAAGAAAGGAGAGCCGATATGGTGTTAAAAATAACAACAACACTCAAAGCAGAGGACTCTACAAGCTGTTGTAGTTGTTTTAAGTGGTAAGGAAAGAAAGAAGAAAGCGGACTGAAGCATCATAGAATACACAACCACCTTTCTATAGATGAACTAGTATATTTTGTGGGACTTTTCAAAGAGAATATGTATGTGTACATAGGTGGAGAGATGAAAATATATGGTAGAGAAGAATAGGTGATGTACTCTTATCAAGTCTATGAATGAACAATGAAGAGATAGCTCTTATAGTCTACATGAAATTGAGAGAGGTGACAGAAGGGAGAGATTGAAATCTGGGGGAATAGAAGGGTAATGCCTCAACTTAATGTAGGAGAGGGCCCATTGAAAAGTATTCCCATTAGAGAAGAGATGTACATCTGAAATGGGAGAAAGGGAGGTAGAAGGTGACATAACACTTAAGAGAATGTTGTGCCCATATTGACAACATCCTCTATCAGGACAAGGGAAAATGAAAGTGATATGGTAAATGGTATCCAGAAGGATGGAAGGACATATACCCAGAAAAGACATTCAGTAGAATCACAGGACAAGTAAAAGAATTGGACTTCACAATTTAGGAAGAGATAATTTCTACCATTGGGCATTGATTCTATTTATGTTACTTCCCTCATAAACTGATAGTTCTAAGAATGAGACATAGCAAAAAAAAAGTGCAGGGGACAACAGGACAAGATCTACAGAGGCAACAACATAAAAATTATCTAGAAGAGGAACTTAAACCTGTTACTTCTGAAGCTTTAATTCCATGAGGAACATAATGAAATTCAAGAAGGAATACATAAAGACATAGAACATGAATCAGAGAATATAGTTTAGAATAGAAAGGGAAGAGAAGCAATGAAAAGAATATGGCAAAGAAATCCTTCTTTTAAAAAGGTACATTAAAAATAAATTCTAATAAATAAAAGAAGCTGAAAGGGAGAAGGTGAGGAGAAATGTTAAATTAGTTGCTGATTTGAGAGAAGGAAAAGAAAGGGAAAAAAACAGGAAGACTTATGTAAAGAAAAGAATGAAGGACAAATAATTCAATAATTTAAGTAAAATCATCCTTCTAGGTAAAGTATTGACAGATAGGAGGAGTGTCGGGGAGGAAGAAAGAGTACCTATAGGAACAGGATTACATCAAAGCAGTTTAAGGAAAACTAATTGTAGGGGAAAGTGTTGTTCAGTCATGTTTGACTTTTATGACCCCATTTGGGGTTTTCCTGACAAAGATACTGGATTAGTTTGCCATTTCCTTCTTTAGCTTATTTTGCAGATGAGGAAACTGAGGCAAACAGGATTAAGTGACTTGCCCAGGATCACATAGCTAGAAAAAGTGTCTCAGACCAGATTTTAACTTAAGATGACTTCCTGACTCCAGGGGGAACACTCTATCCACAGTACCATCTAGCTACCGTGTACCGACAATGTACTAATTTAAAAGAAGAATGGAAACAAACAAAAAATACTTTGAAAATGTCAAATTCTAGAGACAGTGGGAAAACATAAACTTAAACTCTTAACTTTAAGCATGAATGGATTAAGCAAACCAGCTAAATGAAATAGTAGAATGAATAAGAAGACAAAACCCTTTCCTGTTACTTACAGAAAACACATATAAAAAGTAAAGACATGTAGAATCAATATATGAGGCTGAAACAAAGTTCACTATGCTTCAGGTGAAGCTAAAAAGACCAGAGTTACAATAATCCTAAAATAAATGAAAAATAAAAATATACAATATAAATAGGGAACAAGGTAATTGCATTTTGCTTAAAAGACCCTAGACATTGAACCAATCTGAATATTAAATATTTATACAACAAATAGCTCACCATTCTAAATTTGTAAAGGAAAAGTAAGGAGGAATAAAGGAAAATTTATAAAGTGAAAAGACATAGACATAACCATAGTAGGAGACTTTAATGTTCTTTTCTTTAAGTTTGACATTTATAAATCAAGGGGACAATATAGAATTGAACAAACTTTTATGAATTTAGACCTAAGAGATTTATATTTCTAAACGCCACCACCAAAGAATAAACAAATATTTTTCAGATTGGCATGGATGATCTGAAAAAATTTATATTAGAGCACAGAGAAAATAAATGTAAAAAAAGAAATATTAGATGGATTAATTATGGACTTTAGTGAAATAAAACAGTATTCAGTTGAGTGAGCACACACAAAAGACATAGACCTAAAGGAAGGAAAATAAATATGCCTTTATTAAGCAGCTATTATGTGCCAAGTTTTTGTACTGTACTAAAACTTTACAAATATTGCCTCATTTGATCCTCACAACAACCTTGGGACATAGGTGCCATTATTATCTTTACTTTACAGTTGAGGAAATTGAGGCAGACAGAAGTTAAGTGACTTATAGGGTCATACAGCTAATAAGTCTGTGAGGTTGAATTTGAACTCAGTTCTTCCTGATTCCAGGAACAGCACTCTCTCCATGGTGCTGACTAGATGCCTTAGGAACTTAATAATGAAATCCTAAATAAGGAATGTGTCAAAGAACAAATTATAAGAACAATAATTATGTGAAAGAAAATAATGATTATGTTTATTCAACATACCAACTGCATACCAAAATTTAATAGAATAATAAATTTAGAAGTATATGTATAAGGGACTTTATAGTTTTTGCATTTCAATCTCCCTCCTTCCCCCTTTGACAGATGAGGAAACTGAGGGTGAGAGAGGTTAAGTGACATTTCCTAGAGGCAGCTAAATCATAAATCCAACAAATATAATTTCATATGTTTATGAATTTAGTGATAATTTAGTCATAAAAGATTTATGGTATATATTTATGGTAATATATGTGTGCATGCATGTATACTGTGTGTATCTCTACACACACACACACACACACACACACACACCCTCATCCTAGAGTAGATCCAGCCCATTTATAGGCATCAAACCCTGGAGAAGGAGCTACGAGATGCTCCATATCTTGGCTCCAGGCATTTTCTCTGTAAGTCTCTTATGCCTGAGATAACCATCCTCCTCATCTCTGCCTACTGGCTTCCTTTAAGTCCCAGCTAAAAGTCAGTCTATTACAGGAAGCTTTTCCTATCCTCTCTTAAATGTAATAACTTTCCTCTTTTCATTATTTCCTATTTTTCCTGCATATAGCTTGTTCATACATATTTGTTTGCTTGTTGTCTCTCCATTACATTGTAAATTCCTTGATGGCAGGGGCTGTCTTATGTCTCTTTTTGTGTCCCTAGTTCTTAGCACAGTGCCTGGCATATAGTAGGCACTTAATTAAATTTTTAATGAATGACTGAGAAGAGCTAGTCAGAGAAACCTCTAATGACACTAGTTAATTGATTATTAGCTTTCTTCAAGTCTTCTTCACCTGCTCCAGCTCCTTAAAGATGGAGAGCCATACTTTGGCTATGTGACTATTTGTTTTCCTATGAAAGCATAAGAAATGCTCTGTCTGAGATATTAATGATTCATAGTCTGGCTAGTGAACTACATAGATGATGGTGGGTTGTATTGTTCCCTCCCCAGGCTCTGTCAGCAACATCTTATTTTAGCATTTTCCAGGTCACTGATTAAGAAAACCAAGACTTAATAGTAGGAATTTATTCACCAAAATGCAGTTATAGCTGATACATTTAAACACCCTTTTGTTTTTATTTCTCTCAGCTTGATACATCCCACTGTATCCTGCTGATGTAACAGGATAGGATGGCTCATCCTATGATTTGTCTCTTTCAAGCCAAATTACTTTTCTGAACTGTCTGCTTAGAATATATATGCATACACACATATACATGTACACTCATATATATACACATATACATACATATATATGTATATCGACACATATACATACAGAGAGGGAGGTTTGGAGGGAGAGAGAGAGAGTGAAAGAGAGCACTATTGGTCTGTTTCAGAATTTTCATTCCCTTTGTATTCCAGTGAATATATCCTATGTTATTTTCCCACCAAATAAATGTAAATTGCATGTACTCATATATAATTTATATCGTAATATAGTTATAGATATAGGCATAAATGTTGATTTAAGTATACATACATAAACTATACAAACATAAACAAACAACACTGTTTATCTAATTTTGTATTGGAGAATGC
>CM053588.1:197929475-197957632 GCA_028646515.1 Pseudochirops corinnae
GGGGAAACTGAGGATCCTTCAGTTCTAAAATTCATTGGTCAATTATGGGTTCTAGTTTCTAAGACAGTAGTAATAACTGTCAATGTGTGAGAATTTTTGCTAGCCATAAAAGTAAGGTATCTTCTCTTTCTATTGCTGATTATTTTATTTCTTATTTGAAAGGATATATGTGAAAGTTGAGGATGACAGAGCTCTGAAACTCAGTTATGGGTAGCCCATTGACTAGGGTAACTCATGTTAATAGCATTTGACCTGTACTCCAGAGGAACAGGGACTGCCACAGTGACAAACAAGAAGCACTCATTAAACATTTACTATGTGCCAGAAACTTTGTTTAGAGATATACAAGCAAAAAAAGAGTCCCTGCCTTTAGGGAACTAACATTCTAGTGGGATATCCTGAATTTTGGTTTAAAATATCCAGGGAAATAAAGCACAAAATTTAGAGCCTTACGGGACCTTAAAACTCACCTAATCTAACATTCTCATTTTATAGATGGGGAAATTAAGGACTCTAGAAATTAAGTGATGTATTTAGTAACATATATTAAGAAACAGAGCTCAGATTTTAATTTAGGTCTTCTGGTTACACATTTACCATTTACATTCCCACCCTTGCCTCATTTGGGCATCTTTATCAAGAAGTGCAAAAAAGAAAAATTCCAACCTAGCCTCTATTGGGCTAGATAACTGCCCATACTATGTGTTGGGATAAAATATTGTTGTTGTGTTTGTCCTTCGTTCTTGAAGAGGACCATGGCATCAGGAAGATGATAACATGACATGTAGTTGACTTTGATTTGAGTCAGGGAGGGCTGTGCAAGGTCACCAGCCTCACTTTATTCTCCAGAACCATCTAGATCCAGTGACCAATATTTATCAGGATGACTGGAGATGGCCCAGGATGCAATGGAAGATCCAGGCCCTTTTAGGCTAATGCCTTTGCACATACTCACTTAGAGTGAGGTAATGCCCATTCATTGAATAGGTCTTTTTAAGAAGTGAGTCAAGGGATGGCGTTTTTAATTTAAAAAAAAGGAAAGGAAAAAAAAAATCAAGCTGGGAGGAGAAGACCCTCAGGGTTCTATTCCAAAGACAATGAAATGTAATTGTAAGGAGGATGTATAATGGCCAAATGGTAGACTGACATAAATGTTTTCATGTCTCCTTCAGGGTTGATGACGTTGCTAGTCCAGTACTAATATGTCTTGCCTTAGTTGTACATTGGAATGAGTAATTGGTCTCACATGGGGAAAATAGACAAGCATAATTCCCATTCCCATTCTCCTTAAGTATATTGACTTTATGGAATTTGGTGGTACTGAAATCATATGATGCTTGAAAATAAATTCAAATAATCCAGTAATACAGCCCTACTTTTCACAAGGTCACCTAGTAAAATAAAAGAAATTCACTTTCTTGCTTTCCAGCCTGATCAAGTTGACTGTTTTAACTCTTGTTCTTTTATTTTATTTTTTGTACCTAATATGAATTTTGTGGATATTTATTAGCATGCCATTTTCCAGATTATCATCATTTTTATTTTATATTTGTTAATTTGATGGCCATCAGGTGGTATCTCAGAGTTGTTTTCATGTGTATTCCTATGATCGCTTGCAATTTCAAGCATTTAAAAAGTAGTTTATCATTTATTTTCCTCCTTTTGACCATTACATGTTCATGGACTTTTATCTGTTATTGGCTGAAGAATGGTCCCCATTATGATAAATCTGTCAGTTCCTTATAGATTTTTACCAAAAAACCCAATCAATAGTACATAGCCTTTGACTAAGTGATAGGACCCCAATGGGATGAAAAAAAATAGTGAGGTCCCATTAATTAAAAAATATTGATAGCAACATGTTTTAGAATAAGCAGATAACTGTAAATGAGGTGGGTGTCCATTCATTGGTGAGTAACTGAATAAATTGTGAAATATGGATGAAATGGAATAATATTTCATGAAAAGAAGAGATGAATTTGAAGAATTCAGAGAAACTTCAAAAGACATACATGAATTAATGCAGAGAAAAGTAACCAGAACTAGGACAATTTACAAAGTAATGCCGATATTGTAAAAAGAAACAATTTTGAAAGATAATTCAAAATTTGAATTGAGAACTTGGCTTCATACGATAAGAAATTAAAACTTCAAAAGGCTGATGGTGAAGCAGACTCTCTCAGGAGAAAGGTGGTGGACTAGGGGTATGAAATACTACAATGTGTTGATTATTTTTCTTGATTATTAATTACAAGTGAGAGTTCTAGTTAGTGATATATATATATATATATTACATATATACATATATCACTATAAACAAGGAGAAGAGTGTCAAGAAAACATTTAAATAAAAAAATTCCTATGTCAGACTTACATTAAAAAATTGGGAATGGGTGGTAGTTGAGAAAGTATTCATATAAGTTAAAATCTCCTAATATGAAGTCAGAAGATGGGAAAACTATGGTGAGTGGGTCTTACAGTAGCAATGGGGAGCAAGGAGTATCTCATTACCAGCGTGTCAAAGGGTGTGAGTGGAAGTACAAGAATTACTGGAAGGGTGGCCTTTATTACAATGCTACCAGGAGGGAGCCAGGTCTCAGCAAGTGCCAGAGATGGAAAGAAGGAGGAGGAAAAACAAAACCCACAAGTTTATTAACTATTGAAAAGGTACTCCGGAAAGCACAGAGGAAAGAAAAGGTAGATCTGGAGTGGAGTATCTTCTGGTAGGGTTGAAGTGACTGGGAATAAGCAGTTGGGGATGGAGAATGGGGTTTGTACATTTGTGACCTGGGATTCAGGATCACTGGGATGGGGCAAAAGTGATGGGTGGGAATATGGGAAGGAGTCCAAACAGAGTATCAGTGAGTGGAGAGGTGCTTGTTAAGGGAAGCCCTGCCTCAGTAATGTTCAGCATGGAAGAGAGTGGTGAGAAGCCTAAGGCATGACCCATTGGAATCAGGAAACCAGAGCAGAAAGTATAAGATGAATCAGGTCCAGAAAGGCCTCTGGAGAAGCATGGCTCCCTGGGAAGGCCCTGGGGCACCGGCAGTGACCAAGAGGTGGGTGGCCTGGATTTGGGCTGACAGAGATTCCTGAAAAGTCTATAATGATATTGCATCATCCTTAAATTCTGGGTATAAAAGAATGCTTTCTTTCCCTTCAATGTTTGTTCGGTATTTGCTAGTATTTTGTTAAATATTTTTTTGCACTATTTTGCTATGGCCTTCTCTCTCTGATAATCCTAGTCCTTTTTGGATATCAGACCACATCTCTCATGTAAATAACTGAGTGAAACGATGTCTTTCTACATTTTTGAAAATAACATGCGACATTTGTTGTTGTTACTGCTCAGTCGTGTAATCTTCATGACCCCGTATCGGGCTCTCTTGGCAAAGATCCTGGAGCGGTTTGCCATTTCTTTCTCCATGAATTAAGGCCGACAGAAATGCCCTTGTCTGTAAAATGAGGATAATAACAGCAAGTAGAGTTGTTGAGAGGATCAAATGAGATAATACTTGTAAAGGGTTTTTCAATCCTTAAAAGTATTATATAAATGCTATTATTAGTAGTACTAGTATCATTATAGTTTATTCACTAGTTCATGTTTGTTCAATTTCTGTTCTGGAAATTGGTCTATATAGGTTAAATATTTCTTGTTTTTAACTTGGATATTTTATATTATTATAGATATTCATTCTTATCATTTTATTTCATTTTTATGATCATTATATTTATTTAATATTTATGATTAATCCTTTTTAGTATTTCATTTTCTTCTATATTTTTATTAAAAGAGCTAATCAATTTTTCTGGTTTTCAGAAACAAAGACCTTTTACCTTTGCTAAATCATTGATTATTTTACTTCTTAATTCAATGACTTTTTTCTTTCAATCGTGTTTATTGTCTTTCATGCATGTTTATGCTATTAATTTTTTTTTACTTTCTTTTTAAAAAAACTGCATTCTCAACTACATTTTAGTCTTATTAATCACTTCTCAGGAATATAAATTTGCCTCTTAGCAGGCTACTTATGATTATATTCTATTCTGTATTGCTATTGTCATTATTCTAATATAGCATTTACTGTTTATACAGCTTAGTTTTCAACTCTAAAAGGATTTTTTTTTTTGCCTTTTTTTAGAGGGGCAATTGGGGTTGAGTGACTTGCCCAAGGTCACATGGCTAGTTTTGTGTTAATATCTGAGGTCGGATTCGAACTCAGGTCCTCCTGACTCCAGGGCCAGTGCTCTCTATTCACTGCGCCACCTAGCCACCCCTCTGATATGATTTAGCAAATAATTGTTTTAGTTTCCAATTAAGTCTTCATTTTTAATCCAATTTTCATTTTTACATATAATTTCTTTGTTTTGCTATAGACTATAAATGGTGTGTTAAGATTTCCTCCCTTCCCTTATTTATAAGGTCCTTATGCCATAGAGCAGGTCTTTTGTATGTGCTTTGGATTCCTTTGACAGTCATTATCAAACTAAAGTTTTTAAATTCATCAAATAAAACACATAGAATCATAAAGGAAAGAAAAGGTTAGTGAAAAAATGCATTTTTTTTCTATTCAAGTTCATTAACCCTCCTGAAATTTATGATGGGTCTATGTGCTTCAACTTAAGAACCCTTGCCCTGGATATTGATTAGGTTTTGGAAAAGTATTTCAACAAAAGTTAAATTCCCTGTATGTGTAGAAAACAGTTTTCTCAGCATTATATTGATGTCTATAATATCTTTTTTGTTAATTGATTTTTCATAGTCCATTAATAGAGTTTGTAATTCTTCTACTATTACTTTTTTCTGTTTGAATCTTTTTTTTTTTTTGCATTTCAGTCAACATTTTTTAAAAGAATTTTTTAGAATTTTGGATGTATATACATACATGGATGTATATACATCTAATATGATTTCATTAGACATGATTTCTTTGTTTATCTATTTGAGCTCTTCTTATGTTTTCCAACTTGGATTCTGCTTTGTATGAAATGATCACCACACCTTATTTTCTATAGTTTGCTGATTCATAAATATTTTTCCTCCAAATATATAACTCTATTTTCCATATTTCTTAAGGACATTTCGTATATCCAATATATTTGAGGATGTATTAATTAATGATTTCTGTAGCCATTTTTATTTAAGAAGTAATCCATTATAGCCAAGTTCAGAATTATTAATTTTTCGCCATCAATCATAACTTTCATTGGTTTTACAAGTAAGGGCTATCATATATCTTTTTTCACTAGTATCAATTTAATTTAAATCTTTCTGTGTACTCACACGGCATATACCCACATCTTTCTGCATAAATTTGAAATAGTATTAATGATAGTTAATAATTATTCATATTATAATATTATGATAGTTTATAATATAATTGATAGCCTGGAGTCATGAAGACCTCAGCTCAAATTTGATCTCAAGTACTTATTAGCTCTGTAATTCTGGACAAGTCACTTCATCTTTGCTTCAGTTTCCTCAGTTGTAAAAACAGGATCATAACAGCACCTTCCATAGAGGGCTGTTGTGAGGACCAAATGAGATATTTGTAAAATCGCTCACCACCATTCCTGGCACACAATAGGTGTTATATAAATGCTAATCCCCTTCCTTCCCTCCTTCTCTATTATTTCTACTACAACCACTGCTACCACCACCACTACTACTACTGCTACCACTACTACTATTACTACCACTTCTACTACTACTACTACTACTACTACTACTACTACTACTACTACTACTACTGCTGCTGCTACTAAATTTTTGAAATATTTTTTACTTTTTTACCATCACTATATAGGAATATCTTTTGGAGGTTCTCTGCTATAATCTTTTTTTAACTACATACTCACTTCTGTACTTGTTCATGTCTAATGTCCAAACTCATAGTCTTTAATTTAAAGACCTCTATAATTTTTTATACCCCTTCCAAAGTTTTTATTTCCTTTGCCTCTCTTCTATTATACATTTCTTATAGAATGTAAGCTTCTTGAAGATAAGGTTGTTGTTTTTTTTCATTTTGGCTTGTTATTATGATTTTATTGTATTTTGTCGTAAATGGTAGATACTTAATAAATACTTATCTTTATTATATGGAAACCCAGTGTATATATGTATAGGCATATACATGTGTGTATACGTATGTATTCATATCTTTCATTTCCTTTGTATTTCATTTGAATAATGAAACATAATAATAATTACTGACTTGTATATAGTGCTTTACAGTTTTCAAAGCACTTTACATTTTCTCATGAGAGATGAGAAGCCAAAGTAAGAAGTGAGAATTGAGAAGTTAAAGGAAAGAGATGACCAACAATGGCAACCTTCCTGCTAAATCAGGAGTTCTTGACCTTTTCTGTGCGTGTCATAGTACAGTGCTTGGCATATAATGGGTGCTTAATAAATGTTAATTGATTAATTGTCATGGACCCCTTTGATAATATAGTAAAGCCTATGGACTCTGTGCATAAAATACATCATTATTACAAAGGAAACAAAATATTGAAATACAGTTATCAAAATATTAAAACAAACGATTCATAGATGTCAGGTTAAGTACTCTAGTCAGATTAGAAGCTCCTCACATCAAGTCGTGGATGCTTTGATTAAATGTTTATTCATTGATAGTTTTAAATTTGCCTTAACTTTGTGGTTTATTAATTCTCATTAAGTATCCTGGCCAGGCTTGGCTTCTTTTTCAGGAATACCTGGAATTCTTTTTGTAGATACTCATCATATTTTTCTTGATAAGCATGTTCAGTATTTTTGGGTAAGTAATTTGGAAATGAAGTTCTATTTTTCTTGATTTCTGGTATCTAATATTACATTTTTTTTCCCTGTTCTTTCTTTTCTGGATGAGAAAACCTTTGTGTTTCTGGTCAGAATTTTGGGTTATATAATGTGTTTCTTTTGGATATTTGCCATTTTTTAAATTGAATTATTTGTTATTTCTTTGTTATTGAAATTTTGGAGTTCAGTCACATTATATGTGAATGAGTTGAATCCAGTATTCATCTCTTTTTTGGCATCCTACGGATTCTGATGTGTATTCTAACTTTGGCTTGCTAGAGTCTCAGGACCTTATTATTATTATTGGTAGCATTATTTCCTTAAATTTATCTTTCCCTAAATTTATCATTATTTCCTTAAATTTATGCCTTCAGTGTTTTTAGGGGGAAGGGACTAATAACTCTCAGGTTATATCTTTGAGTAGTATTCTTTAGCTATATTGCTTTTATACAGTTCTTATTTCTGTTGTGTTGATTTTTAATTTTATTCTAATATCTATTCTGGTGGTTTTGGTGTTTTTGCCTTCTATTGGGAAGACTATCATTGAATGTGGTTTTATTAAGATTTTTCATCAGTTGCTTTTAGGTTCTAAGATTCATATTCATCCTTTTTTTTTTTGTCATTGTTCCTACCATATTGATTTCGTGTTTATCTTTAACTGGCGCTATATCTTGCTTTATTTTGCTTAGTGAGCTTATTAACTGTGTTGAACTATGATTTCATTTTTTCCTCCTTCTAATGTCCTAATGTCTTCTCCTTAGTTTATGGTATGATATTTATTCATAACATGGGAACTTTTTATCTTTCTTTCTTGCTAACTTCTTTAATGAATCTTTTCCTTGGCTTCCTTGGTTTCTTTCAAATCTCATCTAAAATCTCACCTTCTACAAGAAACTTTTCCCAACCTCCCTTAATGCTAGTGTCTTCTCTCTGAGATTATCTCTAATTTATCATATCTATATCTTTACATATATGTGTGTGTATATATATATATATACACACAGACACACATATATTGTTTGTACATAATGGTTACATGCTTTGTCTCCAATTAGATGTAAGTTCCTTGAGAAGAGAGATTTTTATTTGTGTTTCTTTCTATCCACAGTGATTAACACTGTTTAGTATGTAGTACATATTTAACAAATACTTGTTGACTAGACAAATTTTCCTTTTGGAAAATCTTGAAATTCTTTGTCCTTTTATTCTATGTTATCTGTTTGTTACTATTTTTTGTGGAATGTGAAGGAGAGCTGGGCTTTCTTATTACTTCTCATTCCACCATCTTGACAGGGATATCCAGACATGATTCACCAATAGTGAATCAATGAAAGGTTATATGCATAGGATAAACATGAGCTTGACAGATTTTTGGGAGCAAAGGGAGTAGAGAAAGGACTGGAATCCTGTGCTTCATGGGGACATGAAGAGTCATATATGATTAAACATCTGAACAACAACATGCATGATAAATGGGTATGTGAAAGGCTGGAATATAGAAATATATAAAGAACAAGGAGTCTAGACTTTCTTAGTTGTGTCTGTCCCTTGTGTATTTTATAGTGACTATGGTCATTTTCAGGTTTGGAAAGTGTTTTCTATGAGAACTGTAACACGGTATCATAGACTTTTAGTTCTATGTGTATACATATATATATATATATATATATATATATATACACATACACATACATACATATACACATATACATATACATATATAGATATCTATATATATAGATCTATGTATAGATCTGTAACATCCCTAACTTATGCCCATATTCTGTAGCTCCAGTGATATGATCTCTGACACCAAATGAGGCAATACAGTTCTTATTAAAAAAAAAAAAAAATTTTCCTTACATAAAGTTGAAATTTGTCTCTTTGTGACTCCCTCCAATTTCTTCTGTTTCTGCTATCTGGGAATGAACAATACATATATAGAACATAGAGCCATTCAGATATTTGAAGAGAAGTATCGTGTCTTCCCTATCTTCTCTTCTCCTTGTTAAACATCTTTAGTTCTCTCCACTGAAGTTTATGTGGTTGTATTGTTGATTGAATAAAGCAATCAATGGATCTCAGACTTTAATTGTGGCCTGAGATTCCAATATCCTCAGCTGGCACAATTATTCCCTAAACTCTGATTAAAGCATTTACAGAGGAATTTGATCTTTTATCTACCTCTTCTTTCCCCATTCCCCATTTCATGTCAGACCTAGTAAAATGCCCAAAGGGAATGATTAAGAAGAGAAATATTAAAGGACCTCAGTAATCCATGAAATATATAAATAGCCACTTAGTAATTGAGAGTTAAGAACTTACAGTTTATCATACTTTGGAGATAAGGGAGACAATAATAGATTAGATGATTGTTTTCTATCAACAGTGTAAAGGGGAGAAGATAGAGAATTAGACTGGCAATCAAAAAAGAATTGAATTCAAAATTTACTTTTGAAACTCACTGTGTGACAATGGACATACCAGACTACTTTTCCATACCACAGTTTCCTCATCTGTAAAATGGGTATGATAACATCTCTTACCTCACAGAATTGCTATAAGGATCAAATGAGATAATGCTTGCAAAGTGATTTACAAACCTTGACATTCTTTTTTTGAGCTTTGTAGCTTGTAAATGCCTTATTTGGTTAACTCAATTAGAACTGTTCATAGACATAATAAATCTCTTTATCTCAAGGGACTCATTAATTTTATTGCAAAATTAACCTAACACCATGGGAGCAGATCTAGAGCTACGTAAATACCAGTTATACAACCAAATGGAAGGAATTTCAAGACGGGAAGTTAGTCTTTCAAGCAATATTATTTTCATTAAAAGTTATCTCAACATTAATATAATTATTGAGTTTGCTAGGCCATGATACATCATTCCAATTGTTTTTCACTTTAACACTTCAGTTTCCTATTTTTAAAATGTACTTCATGGTCGGGATAGAAGTTTATTATTACCAGGGTGAGCTAATGCATAGCACTGCTAAGGAATTTACATTTTATTCAAATTATTTCATTGTTGACAAAATAAAGCCTGTTGTTCAAGTGCTATGAAAATAACTTTCAGGAAATGAAGACAACAGAACTTTTATGCCTCAAATCAGAATTGTATGTATTATCCAAAAACCTGACCACAGCCCAAAAATGGACACTTTAATCTTTGTATCAGTTCTATCCTAAATGGAAATGGTGAAATTACAAATTAGTGATAAATAAACTCTTGCATAAATACTATGTTAGAAAACTCATGTTACCAAAACAACCCAGACCTTTCCCATCTCCTCCTAATTCTGAGACTTTAGGCACAACACACACATAAAAATGGGTGAAAAAGTTTCTAAAATGTCATCTTCTGATATCCTTGAATTTTGATTAGTTACAATGTTAAACCAATATTGTTTTCCTTTATTTTCTAGAATGTATTCAGTGCAACCCTATATGATCACAAACTGAGAGTGACCATTGTCATTTTCCAAATGCGGGAGTGTTTGGACTAAGGTGAATTCCTTGAAGATCGAAAGACATAAGGATTTTAGTTCCCATAGCAGCATTCTGCATATTCTATTAATTTCTGATTCTGATGTTTCATTGTTCCTTGAAGTGATTCTGTAAGGCTCTGCCATTGGACCACAAACTCTGTCAGATTCTACCAAGGTAGAAAAAACAAGTCTTATACATTATGTGTCTATTGTCTGAGGATTAGCCGAGTTAACATTGGAAATAGTTATCATTAGAAAGTTGGCCATGAGTTGATGGATTTTGGATGCCAACAGAAACCCATGAAGATCATCTACAAAGGCATGGAGTAGTTTCAGCTTGCATTAGTGAAGTAAATACACCACTCAAATAACCTATATCATGAGCACTGAAAAAACTATTCTGGACAATACATATAACCACATTAAACCTTTTATTCTATAGGCCCTTAGTTGACTAGCCCCAGTAGATATTTTAAAAGGATTTGAATGTACAAGATCATTGTGTTCAGAATATCTCTAACCTTTGGGGATTGCTCTTAAGGAAAGTTACTGACACACTCTTCATGAGACCTTCTTTGTATATAAAGAAGAAACTTGGGTCCACAGCATCATAGAGATAATTTTAGATGGTAATTATAATGTTCCCCAAACACAGAAGAATGCCATTCTCAAATTAGATAATTGTTAGACAAAAAAGGAAACAAAAACAATGAAAACAAAACAAAAACATACACACAAGACCCCTTAAGCCCTCAAGATTTAAGTTTACCAAATAATAACAAAAAAAACAATGGGCAGAGTACATTTCACTGGGGACTTGTCTGACCTACAGAGGACGTTATAAAGATAGAAGTCATTTTCAGATCACCTCTAAATATAAATAAAATTTATGCAAATAAGATATAAAGAAAAATTAGTAGCTTTATAATGAACAGTCCACAGAAATCCTTGCCTAATCTATGTGATGAGTCTTGCTGAATTAGAAGGGATTTGAAATTTTTCATTCTTTATCCATTTGGAAAAGAGAGCAGGGTAAGGTTGTATAACATTTCTGTCTCTTTCTAATGTTTAAAAAATCCTATGATTTAATTTGCCAGCCATTCCTATTTTCTTTCTTTTACAGTCTAAGGTACCTGTAACAAAGCAGTGAAATGTGAAGTCAGTCAAAATCTACACCAAGAAGAATGTGTAAGACGACATTTTTCTGCTCCACATTGTGTACTGGATTTGCTACATCCCATCGTCATAGGGAGACTTTAATGAGAAACCAGCGTATTCTAAATCTATTCTCATGACAGTGACTTTTTAAAAAGAAAAATGACACATACTTAGTCACTCTTTGTTGCAGTTTTAGGTCTGTCATATCTCGGTTTTGGATATAGACATAAAAAGCAGCAGGAGAGAGACTGTTATTTATACTAATAACGAAATGGAAACGTTTAGTATTTCCTATTCAATGTCTCTTTAGAGCATGCCTTCAGTAAAATTTTAAGTCAATTTGATAGAAAGAAATTAAATACACATACTTTAAAAACAAAACCAAAATAAGTCACGAGACTTATCCAATGTATAAATAACTGCTTTACAAGGGTCTCAGGGACCTTCTTGAAGGGCTCAATTAAGAAAACTGACTAATTTAGAAGTTAGAGGGAAAATAACTGTGAGAGAAATGAAATAATTATTTGAACAGACTAATGTGGGTGAATTCAGGCAAAAAGAAGGGAGAAAAGTTGGATTTCAGTATCTTATTAATCATTTTGTCCTTAAGCTGTGTGAGTTGTAGTTGCCTGATTGGGTTAACTCAATTAGAACTGTTCATAGACATAATAAATCTCTTCCTCTTAAGGGAGTCATTAATTTTATTGCAAAATTAACCTAACACCATGGGAGCAGATCTAGAGCTTGACAGATTTTCTTAAACCAATCTACTTGATCTTTTGATAGGACCCTTGTAAAATGTTCACAGTCCAATGAGTTTTAACCTTGTGCACACTAAAACTAATAGCATGTCGTGATAATCTCAGTGTCATTACCCTGGTAATCTAGTTCAGGGTATATCACAATTTGCTGCATTATCTGAAACTCTCACATCATCTACCATCCTCTCTCTACTGTCCTCATTTTAATGAGGGAGGATGGAGTTCAGCACCATGCTTGCTATGTTCTGATAACCTTACATGTTTAATTGTAATTGAGAGTCAAGTGACTTGTGCAGGGCATGCATTTTAATTAGCCTTCATCTGAGTAGTGAGGCCATTTGTCTAGATTTTCTTTCATCATATTAATTAATTGGGAGTCAGGAGTCAGGTTTACGTCTTGCATTGCCCATGGAAGACATTCATTTTGGATATATATATTTCCACTTACTTACTACTTGTCATTTACTTATGTAGAACTCACCACTTGATTAGTATTTTATTTTTAAACCCAAGTGAGGGATCTACATGGTATGTAGGTGCAGTGTTATCGATTATGATAACGTTAAACTAAATATCCGAAATAAAACATAAACCTTGGGAAGATAGAACAAAAGGGTCTATCTTTAAAACTGACAAGCTGGCAGAAGAGTGCAAATCATAATGATTACATCTTAATTATATTTGAATAGAAATGATGTAATGGACACCATACAACAGAAAGACAAATTATTCAGGATTGGAGGACTCTATAGACACCAAAATGAGTGAGAAAATAGAGGCAATTATCTGAATAGCAAATTAACTGGATCAACCAAAATACTCTTTATTTTAATCATTTATACACATCCAATGAAATTGTTTGGGCCTAGGTTATCCAGGTAAACTGTTCCAATTATCCACTTGGATTTTTGTCTGTAGAGGTAACTTTGTTTTAATAACTGGCTACAAATAAGGGTGGCCTTAAAATTTATTTCAAAAACAATTAGCTCATGACCAGTGTTGGTTCCAGAAGTTTAATATTGGAACACGTGGCTTTCCTATTGGTAGGACGACAGTAGATTATCCCTACAGAATATTATATGTTCTGCCAGTCACTGAGATGTTGCATTCCTAATTTTTACTCTTTATTTATTTTAATAAGGTAAAGTACTATGGGAGAGTTATTGGGGAGAGATTATGGTACAAAATATGTCAATAAAGCATTAAAAATTGGCGTATTATGTGACCTTTGTGCTTTATCACCACACTTACAGCTTTCATACTCTTACCTCTACTCTTCAATAAGTCAGCTAAGTAAACATAAATCTTAGCCTTTTGAAAGTGGTAGCAGAAACAGGACATATTTATACTCAAGGAGAATTCAGACCAGTTTGTTGAAGATAGTTCTTTTTTTTTTTTTTTTTTTTTTTTTTGCTTTTTGTAGGGCAATTGGGGTTAAGTGACATGCCCAAGGTCACATGGCTAGTAAGTGTTAAATGTCTGAGGCCAGATTTGAACTCAGGACCTCCTGACTCCAGGGGTGGTGCTCTATTCACTGCACCACCTAGCCATCCCCTGAAGGTAATTCTGATTAAGACTCAATATCACTTGAATTTAAGCAGTTATTTGTATACTTAAATCTCACTTTATTTATAAAGTAATCATTTCTGATATCCATCAATAAGCCTGCTTAGCTGAAAATAAAATAGAATATGTCCTGTTAATTGAAGGAATGCTAAGAGGTCATTAATAATGAGGAATGTCTCATTTACCATGTTTAGCCATAATACTATGGACAACAGACAGAATTTAAATGTAAATCATAAAATTTTCTGTTTTTTAATATTTGTATGATTCTCATTAAGTATGCTTTTTTTGTAGTTAGGCCCTAGATATATAGGCCAATGGTTATTTTCAAGGTTACACAAGGAAATATGTCATTTCTTGTTCATGCAGTCAGTTTAAAGTACCTAAAATGGGACTAGCAATTTTAACCCAGGGAATGACAACCTTAAAGTTAATGATAGCTCCGTGGAAACGATGCTTTAGAAGGCATTTTAAAAGATACTGCTATCCCAGAATAGCATAAAAATCTCTCTTTCAGGAACAGTGATATGTGGGAAACTGCATAGAATCTAAAGTGGGCAGGAGGACCTGTAGCCTTGAGGGCACATGTGGCCCTCTAGGTCCTCAAGTGCGGCCCTTTGACAGAATCCAAACTTCACAGAACAAATTCCTTTAATAAAATAATTTGTTCTATAAAACCTAACTCAGTCAAAAGGCCACATACAAAGACCTAGAAGGCCACATATAGCCTTGAGGCCATAGGTTCCCCACCCGTGTCCAGTGAGGAAATATAGACACTGGTCTTTTGTGGAGCAACCCAATAAGCTGCTCTAGGAATGGTGATTGTAGCTTTTTCAATTTCCTACTCCTTGTCACTGATTTGCAGCTTAACAGTTTCTTCCATATGTTGCAAAGGAGCATCCACAGAGAATGATCCTTAGAGAAATGAAAATGTTATCTTGTCAGCCTCTTTAGGATAAGTAACAATGTAATGTGATACAACATGACTGGGCGAGAAGTCAGAAAAGCTAAGTTCTAGCATCAGCTCCATTTTTAACTAGATGTGCTTACATCTAGCTTCCACACATAACCAGCATATCCAGACTAACAGGCAGCTGTGAGGGCTGGCCCTGCCATGTGCTTCAGTGTAGCCCCAGGCAAACAGGCAGTTGCTAGCTCCAGGACCACCACTTGCTTCACTGTAGCCCTAGGGAAACAAGCAGATGCTAATGCAGGAACATTTCACCAGCCTCAGTGCACTCCAGACACCAGCACTGGGACCCTGATTCAGGACGAGGGAAGCTGCCAGACCCTTTGGGCCTTCAGCAGGCCCCACCATGGGCCTCAGAGCAACATCAGTACGGCACTGGAAAAATAGCCAGGGCAAGAAGTCTAAGACAGTGCCTCTTCCACTCTAGGAGCAGAGCTAAAATTTAAAGGAAAGGAAAAAAAACTGAAGAAGATAAGCAAAAAAACAACCGAACCAAATAAAACCAAAGAATCTGACCATAGAAAGTTATTATGGTGATAGGGAAGATCAAGACACAAACTCAGAAGAGGACAGCAATGTCAAAACATCTATGGGCAAAAATCCAAGGAAAAATGGGAGGTGGCCTCAATCCCAGAAAGAAGTCATTGAAGAGCTTAACAAAAGGTTTAAAAATCAAATAAGAGGGGTAGAAGAAAAATCAGGAAAAGAAAGGAGAGTGATATAATAGACTTATGAAAAATAAATCAACAGCTTAGAAAAGAAAACAGCTGCTTGAAAAGTAGAATTGGTCAAATGGAAAAGGAAGTATAAAAGCTAACTAAACTATATCACACTTAAAATTCTAGTACTTAAGAACTGGTCAAGTCATAGCATTTAAAATAAGGATTAATCTTTATATATTAAAATAGAACTAGAACTGTAGGCATATTTGGACAGCCTGCCATCTATGTCATAAATTGGACCATGTGAAGTTTCTCTTACCACTCTGAGACAGTGTAGGGATAGTACAGGGACAATTCAATAAAGGAGACATCCTACCACTGAAGTGTTAAAACTTCAAATGAAGCTCTGAAGGGGCAAGGTAAGCCCCTCTGTAAGGAATAAGAGTATACAAACCAAGGCCCTAACTTAATATGACCTTTCTATTACCCTGAATTGTTTTGGAACAGAAAATCCTGGGAACATGAGGGCTGCGCTTCTGCTGAGATCCTGGCCAGGACCTTGAGAAGAGATATGGTTAACTGCCCAACTCCTGGAACTAGGCATTCCAAGGAAACATTGTTCTTGGGGGGAGGGCTTTGGAGGGATTGGCTTCCCTGCCCAGCCTCACATAAGATGATGCTTGCTAAAAAAACACCTGGCAGCATGCCTTCTTTGTTCTCAGCACTACTTAAACCTTAAGATTCACACCCCAAATTGGAATCTCACCCATGGAGGAGACATCCTGCCTGGGACCCTCCCGAGAGGAACCCTGATGGCTGTACCTGGGATTCCCCAGCTTGTGTGGTCAGGTGTTGGTGTATATATATATATATATATATATATAAATCATAGTTGCTCTTATCTTACTATTCCTAAGGCTTTATTCTGTTGTCTCTGGCTTCCTTCCCACTTGCCTATATTGTAAATAAATTATATTAGGTCTTTTGAAGTGCTGAGCGTTCCACTCATGCGAATCCTGAACCTCCTTAATCAGACAAGCTCTCAGCAGGGAGGATTTTGTAACAAAGGTCCCCTTATGTTACTAGCACAACAGGTCAGATGAGATCATGTATGTAAAATGTTTTGTAAAAAATTAAAGCTATACTCTTTGTAGGTGTGTGAGTGTGCTTGTGTGTATATATACATATGATGGGATGGTATGATTATGGAACATTGGGTAGCTAGTGACAGAGCTACATGATACAGGGGAAAGAGTTTTTACTCAGGAGTCAAAGGACCTGTGTTCAAATCTCACTTCTGATACTCACAACCTTTGTGACCCGATCAGTCATAGTGAATGTATTGAATAATTTTGCTGAATTGATTTTTTTCCCCTCTTTAATTCCTGGTTAAGAGGGATAATTCACCAGGTAAAGGAGGAGAGGGAAATGAAGGTGACATCTAAGGAAAATATATTATAAAAAATGGAAAACTGAAAAAAAGAAATTATTTAATAAGAAATACCATTTGTCAGTCAATTTATGTTCAAAGACAAAAATTCAGCATGCTTTCTTAAACCAGACCTACTCACTGCCTCACTTCAAACTCCTATCTCTGATTCTCAGCTATATTTTAAAACTTATTCTTGTAGAAAATTATTTCCTTGAGAATTTTTTGATTACTAGGATGAGTAAGATGTGTGTGGTTTATAACTATCAACATTACATTAAAAGTGGCTAGAACAGTTAAGTTACCAGGTCTGCAAGCCACCAGTACATAAATAAACTGGAAATCAAGTTGCATCAGAAACCTAGTAATTTATGTATTAAAACTGCAGAAGAAACAGCAGCTGAAAAATTATGTGGTGGTGAACAAATGACTAAAGTAATAGCACTGCATCACTTACCTTAACAAATATCTGGTAGAAATATCCTGAAGGAGATCATCCATTAGAGGGAATGGCAAAAATTTTAGCAGAGTATTTATCAGCTGGGTAATCTTACTATTTAGTAGCAATTTTTCTTGGTATTTTTGATCTCCCTTGGTATAAAAAAAATAGGATTGTATGGAAGCTGCTCATTTTTCAAAGTGAATTACAGTTATAAAGGAATAATATCCATTAAAAAGGAGTGACTGAACCAGAGAACACAGCTCCATGCTTTGCCCTCTAAAATAGATGTGTATATAACTATACAAAGAGATTGACAAGTAGATTGGGTGTTGAGAATGCATCTTAAGATGTTTAGATAATATCACCACTTGAATAACTTTCCTGAAACAAACAGTACCAAGTAAAAATGGCATACCACTTTAAAACATTCTTCTAAACCTGTTCCTATTAATGCATAAAAAGAAGGCAAGGGGAAAAAGAGTGAGAGGTGATTGAACATGTTGGTCTTAGATAATTCTTGACCTTCTTCAAATCTTAACACATTAAATGCCAAATGATCATCTTTCAATAAGGACCCCCTACCATAATTCATCACTAACAATATAGTATTAAGAAGGTGCAAGAAGCAGTATGGTGTAGCAGATAGGGGGCCAGTCAGATTCAAGAAGGACTGGGTTCATGTGCTGTTTCTGATACATTCTACCTGTATGACTTTGTCCAAGTAACTCAACCTTTCAGTATCTCAGGCATATAAATCACAAAGGAGTTGAACATATTTGGATATGGAGTTCCCTATCCTGATGGACTCATGCAACCCTGCTATACAAACACACAAAGTTTAAAAAAATAGAGCTGATCTTTAAATGAACTGAAGTCTAAAAGATGGAGAACTCTTTGCAAAGATGTTATCTTTGTGGAAATTTACAAGATGAGACACTCATGCATTTATAGTTTCTTCAAATAATGACAAGGGCACATATATATCGCTACTCTTTGGTTTTGTAAATTTCGAATAAGGAAAACAATGTAATTCACTTATATTACTGAGTGGGTGAAATGGAGAAGGAAAGAGACACATGTAATTAATTTTCTTTTGTTTCTGGCATCACAAAACACGTTTTAAACATATTTATACATATATGTGTATATACATACAAATGCCATGATACATATACCTACACACATATATGCATATACACACATATGTATACATACAGTGTGTGCATGTGCGTGTATATGATTTGAGAACTGAATGACATTCTGAAATTTGTTGTTCATAAGGATAAGCTTCTCCTCTCAGCACTGAGAATGATTTGTTCCATTGTTAACTCTGAGCCAAAAGGTTTCAGAGACTTAAGTTATGCCGAGGAATATTTAAAGATACTCATACAGTTTTAGAAAGAGTAGACTGAGAAGGAGGAATATGGACATGAGTAGAGAAGCAATGGCATTGGGGGAAAGCACTATGTAGAATATTATAAGCCAAACTGGAAAGAACCAGTGATATATGGGCAACCAACAAAAGGAAAAACAAAGGACAGGCAAGCTGCAACAGGGAAAGGAGCGATCAAAGTAGGCTGTTAGGCACC
The DNA here is from genome assembly GCA_028646515.1 of Pseudochirops corinnae. Classification (NCBI taxonomy): domain Eukaryota; kingdom Metazoa; phylum Chordata; class Mammalia; order Diprotodontia; family Pseudocheiridae; genus Pseudochirops; species Pseudochirops corinnae. The sequence continues at coordinate 197,948,346 of CM053588.1, forward strand.
TATAGCCAGAGGTGTTTTGAAATCAACTTGTACCAACTAATGAGAAGTGATTGCCAAATTTTCAGGGTGAGCATTTACATTTTGGAAATCAGCAAATGCTACAAATTAGGCCTTGCTTTACTATTTTGTCTAGGCTTAAGAAATTGATGGGAAAAATATTAATAATGCAGATTAAATTTAAAAATGTGTCCTATAGTGTTGTCATTGTTGTTTGAGAGCTAGTGGCTAAAACACAGACCAATATAGCCCTGCCTACAGCCATCCTGATACACAGAATTCGTACTAAAATTGCTAGATCTAATTGTCTCAAATGACTGAGAGAAGTTCCAAGGAATCCACTCCTGTCCCGGTTTCCCCTCCTTATGTCTGTCTAATAATATGTACTGTAATATACTCTACTTGATTCTTTTGTCTGAGCATTTTCTATATTCTGATTTTTCCTAAAACAAAGAATACAGATGCTATCTGGCAATGCACAAAATTTAAATTAGGGCAGAGAGCTAAGCCTCTATCTGAATGTTGAGGATTTTTTTTTTTTTTTTTACCTAGGGGCTCTGAGCTACTGCGATGGTGTTAATAAATTAGTAATACTTTAGTCTGTTACAGACTCAATAAAATAGCAGAGAAATGAACCACCTGAGGGCTATTCTATTTCCCTTAGGCCAAAAACTGAGTTAATTGTTGTAATGGGATGTGATTGATTAACTCTTCAGAGTAGGGGCATGGGGAATACAGAGTGACTGAGCAATGAAAAGAACATACTTCAACTCAATACCCATGGAAGAGTTAGGCAAGGCTGGAGAAGGACTAAGTTCTCCACTTTTCAAGAAAAGAACTCTAACCTCCACAGTGACATTTGTCATTATTATATTATTTTAGGGATCTGGAAAATAGGACACATTCCAGTTGTGGAAATACATGTGTAGTGGTAATGTGTAATTTGAAAATTTAGTCAACACCAAAACTTTTGAGGACTAAGCCAAACCCCACAAAAATTAAAACCTTAACAGGAAAAAAAATGATAGAAATTATAATTTAATGATCTGACATCATTTTTTCAAAACGTCAACAAATGCAGAGCTTTTGTGAGAAAGCATGACTCAATTTTAAATTGGAGATATGTCAAAAGAACTTTTCTATGAGTAGAGTCTAGCTTTAAATTAATTTATGTGTATTCTACATCAGTACAAACATTTTATTTCATTTCGTATAGGAACTCCATCTCTGCAGGTTGGCATCTCATCTTGTTATAGTCTTATATAATTGTCTGGGAGAGGTTAAGTGACTTGCTCATGGTCACACAACCAATATGTAACAGAAGTAGGACTTTACTCATCTCCAAAATTAGCCTTCTACTCTCTATGGTATGTACATCTATACTTCTTTCTGACTTTTTTTTTTCTTAGTCTCAGTCTCTGTTGCTCTCATTCTCTGTCCATCTCTCTGTCTCACCATCATCTAGAGATGCATTTAAATGCACCTTTATGATCTTTATCTTCTCCATCTCCAACACATGCTTTCACCAATGGTAGAAGAGAGGAAGGGTTCGACCTATATGGACACAGACTGCACAGTTTCCTGTATACATCTCTCTCTCTCTCTCTCTCTCTCTCTCTCTCTCTCTCTCTCTCTTTCTCTCTTTTGGCTGCTATGTAGATAGTTTAGGTGAGACAGAACATTAAAGGAAGGAAGCAGACAGGAAGCAGAGAGTGTCACTTTTTTCCTCCCAGGCCAGGGGAATTTCCTTTCTAGCACAGCAGAGAGAATCCCAGCAACCTCATGTATAATTAAGTAATACTTCCCCAAACTACAGTAAGTACTTTAAAGCCATGACAAATACGTTATCCTCATGTCCAGGGCTCTTCTTCCCAGGAAGTTTTATAATTGTCTATAAGGCAATTAATTTCTTAACTTTAAAAATTACCCAACACAAGGACTTAAATATGTAGAATTTCATTTAAATAAGTCAGTCAACAATTTTTTATAAAGTATTGAACACTTCATTGTAGAAACATAGGCAAAATGACTATTATAACCAAAATGAAAAATACTGTTCAATTTAAAAAATGTACTTAAACAAGAACCTGAAAAAGTTTATGATATGCATAACATTGTTCAAGCAAAATTGCACTAGTATTACATAAATCAATAGTTTATAAAGGCCTCAATATGGCAAAGTTTAGAAATAGGTAGTATGCATGCACATAGTACAACAAAAAAATCTCTTTATAAAACAGCAGTTTTTTTTAATGCTTGTACAAAGGGAATAAAGAGCAACCACAAACATATTTCATCTGTTATGTTAATACATTATGACAGCTAAAAGTCGGTCATGTCTATCAGAGGAACAAAAAGCCCTCCATACCATGTGAATAAATCTTTTGTGCCTTTTAAAGATATTTGTATAAAAATGCTATCTTTTTATATGTAACTTAAATAAGTCATACTTCTTTCAGTTGAAATTTTGGGGAAAAATAAGTGAGTGGGCTCTATATACTTGTATAGAATGTAAAAGAAATGGATACTAGAGTAATTAGTCCAACTTTGACACTTTCCACCTTTGATTATGGATTATTAATGGTTATCCCAGAACTATATTGCTAAGGTCCCTTAGCAATAAATATTTTTAATGGGGCACATAATAATGTGGTCCTAATGCACCTTGAACATATCCAATCAACATTGCTTACTAAAAAAGCTGCTTTGTTTTATATGCATGGCCTCACAAAAACAATTCACTTGCTTTCCCCAAATTGGAATTATGTTGTCAATATATGTGCTTATGTTTCCTCTTTTGCTGTTTACAGTGTGGTAAGGGGTTAATCATCCACAAAATGCAGGTGACTGTGTGAACGCATCCATAATACATGAATAGGTAATGCCCTCTTGTGCTCTCGAGTGGCTACTGTACTAAAGGCCTAATGGAGATCAGGTCTTGTTCCATAGCAAAGAAAGTCCTTCAGCTTTTAAGACAGCTTTTAAGATAGCTATGTTCTACCAGTATTGGTTAAATACAAATGCTGATTATATGGCATATGTGTTTAGGATAGCACATATAAATAAAGAAAGCATAGTTGTTTGTATTCATGCAGATCATTAGAATTTATCTTATATATTTTTTTTATTTTGAAGCCTCATTTATCTCTTCATGATCTAAGGCAAATTTCAAAAGCAGGCCATGTTGGAATTTTTAAGATTATATACTTTTATTCAGGCTCTGAAGTAAAATCCTAATGGGTGCAAAGAAGAGAGTACACCATTCAATCATTCTTTCACCATTTTAAACAGAAAACATGACGCACCGTACTACAGCTTTCAGACTATATCATGGAATAGTGCAGATATCATCTTTGTTGACTAAGTAGAACCAAAAAAGTTCGTACAAAATAGATTGCTCATATTCACACTACAAAGGAATATGTTTTTAATTTTTAACAAATTCAAAGGTGTGTCATATCAGCAGCATTGTTGTAAATTGTACTGTAGTGCAGTTTTTTTTGTAAAAATACCATACAAATGGTCAATCAATAGTCATCAGCAGAAAACAAATCAATAACAGAAAACTCATAAAACAATTAAACCCAAAAGGGAGAAATAAAAGAGGTAATGCTGATGCCAAAACAATTATAATACTGTTGGAACATACAAAAGTAAGCCTTATATTTTATACATTTATACAGAATATAAAAGGTATCAGAAGATTATGCCACTGTCTCCCTTATCCCAATTTCTATTTTCTTTGGAAGAAGTTCTTTCCTTTCATCAACACTTCCTAAGGAATTTCGACAGTTTTGCCCATCCATATATAACTTTGCATACACTGGATTGGAGTAATTCGTTGGCTGAGGGGAGAGAAAAAGATCAATTATCATTTGGTTAATTCTAATTCATTTCAATAACAATAAAAAATAATCACCCAATATGTATAAAACACCATGTTGGGTATACAAAGACAAAAACAGAATTTTTCTTATCCTCAACAACTTTACATTTCATGATATAACAGATGGACACAGGTGAAAATATAAAGCAAATACACAATCATTTCAAGTGTTGGTTGGCAGGGGGTAGAGATCAGCAAAGATGGTATTTCTATTCTGTTTGCAAGGAAGCTATGCCTTCTGAGAAGAGCAGGTGAGAGGTTTGTTTATTCTGAGTATGTTTCCTTTGGGAAACAGGAAACAGCCTCCACAAAGGTATGGAAGTGGGAGATTAAACATATGAGAAACAGCTAGTAGGTCACTTTCACTTCATTGAACAAGTTCTTCACTCATCCTTTACAAAGATAACAGGACTTAAGTGAAGAAGGACATATAAATGATATGTAGTATAATCTAAATACGATAAGGCTTATTTTAGGCAAAATCACAAATTATTTAAATGTTCTGATAAATTTGAGAAAACTGATAAATTTGAGGTTTAGTATATTTTGTAAACTTGGTCACATTTTAACTAAAGTTCCTGTGAAATCTGTATGGAGGCTAGATGTGGAGTCGGGAAACAAGCTGAATCTTTCAAGTCCTAGAATAGTGATTTGTTAAATGGTATCAATATTTGGAGATTTTACAAAGATATCTTTATGATTTCCTGTTTCATTTTAAAAGACATTATTGAAGCTCAAAATTCAGTCAATCATCTCCGTGTTTCATCAACATGATGCCAAATGGTCATTGGGAAACACCACAATGATGTTTTGAATCTTGGTCTTTTCCTTCAAACTGTATCTCATAGATATATAGCCTCATAAACTACTTGCTGAAAATGAGGTTAAGGGAAAAGAATACTTTTTCCACTCTGGCACTCTTGTTCTCATGATGACTAATTTTGGGATTAAAATGATAGATTATGTAACTGATACAGACAGAGGCACTAAACCAGTCTCTAAGGATTGCCTGGTTGGCTACAGTATACCTTCAGTCAGTCATTTAACTCAGTCAACAACTGTGAAGACAAAAAAACCACTTAGTCACTTATTATTTTGCATTTTCTTATCATTAAATTTTTAAAAGTCCAAACATTTGTATTTATAAAGAAATAACTTTGTAACCAATGCCGTTGTAGCTCTGTGCAGACTCACTGTTCTACTAATATTCTCAGATTTATAAAAATAATTTACTGGGCTGTTTCCAAAGTATTATGAAGCATACATTCAGACTGAGTCAAAGGAACATTTTCAGCTCTGAAATTGTCATAGGTACAGTATAATTTCACTAACATCTATAGAATTACTTTATAGGATTAATTTTTTAGCATTTAGGGTGGCACAGTGGATAGAGTGCTTGAGTTGGAAAGACCTCCGTTCAAATCTAGCCTCAGATGTTTGACAGCTTTGGGACTCTGGGCAAGTCATTCAACTTCTGTTTGACACAGTGTCCCCATCTGTAACAGGGGGATAATGATAGGACCTATCTCTCAGAGTTGTGAGGATCAAATGAGACAATAATTATAAAGCACTTAGCCCAGTTCCTGGTACCTAATAAGTGATTTTTACATGTTAGCTTTTATTATTATTATTTTCAACAAGCATTTATTAAGCACCTGCTAGAGACCAGATACTTTGTTAGGCTATGGAAATGGAAACTTCAAAGGGAACATAGATATAATAATCCTTCATGTTGAAGTAATACATTTTGGTGGTATATATACAATTATTTTACTTAAGAGAAAAGAAGCAATAACAATGCTTTATATTTTATAATTAAGCTTAGTCCATGCAATCTAAGTTACAATAAGGCCACTGCAACCACTTCATGCGAATGAGGCAAGAAATAAATAGTGACATAATAAAATATGGAAATGAATAACAGATGATTCTCTTCTAAAGCATGCAGTATGCTTCTATGGAGTTTGGTTGTTTTAACTTAATCTATCTTAATAATACATAAATGACAACTGAAGATTAAACATTTTAATTTTTTATCTTAAATTTCTGCCCAGAAATTCTAAATTTCTAAGAAATGAAATATCATTTTGCTTCAATATGACATATTTGTAAATGCCCATTATAACATTTTCTTATTGCTGCAAAAGTCTCATTTTTCTTAAATAAGCTGTGGAAAATCTTAAAATCTCAGGTAACATGAAAAACAAATAGTCTTAAGCAATTAAAATCTCTATATTTTGTAATAACTTTTCAATTAAAATCCTAATAAAGAGCTATGCCTCTACAAAGTCAAATGCCCAGTCTTGGCTTATGAGGAGCCCTGTGATAGAACGGACATGGAAAGATGAATTTTCTTTTCTCACCCCTGTGGTTAGTGGTCCTTTCAAATCAGAGTTTAGGTAGATGGGTGGCGCTGTGTGGGGAAGCTTGAAAGCACTGGGTCCTCCCCCTATATATCTGGCCTGTATATAAATAAAGAATTTTAGTTTCTGGTCTATAAAACATTGCATCTCCCCTCCCATCATATTTATATACTCATTTTTTCAGTTAAAAAATAACATTTTTGTTCTTATACCATCATTTAACATGAAATACTGCACACATTGCCTTTATCAAGGGAAGCTCTATGCCATCATTCAAACATTAATATTCACCCAATGCCTCAGACGTAGACATACTTGCTCTCTCCAATCTACCTTTGGAGATACTGAACTCCAAAAGATATTCTTTCCATTTCATTTTATTCCCCCCAGGAAATAATGTCGCTGCTTACAGATCTGTGAATAATGTGCCTGCATATCCCAATTAAAGCCTCGTCACTTTTGGAAGTCCTACTAGTAGAACCATTTTGGATAATCAACCATTTTATTAACCCTGACTGCTTCTACTCAAACCAGAATTAATCATCACCCCTGTGAAGAGCACTCATATTATTTTTGAAGAAAAAGAAGTGATAGAATAAATTGATTAGAACTAGTCCAAAGAGCTAGAATAGCCCTTGAACTTGATACTGTGGGGTAGAATTAATCAAGCTCAAAGGTTTGGTTAGTCAGCTTGACACCCATACCTTTCAGCCTATTAATGACATGAAAGAAAGAAATGGGAACATGTAGCACGTGTGAAGACAGGGAAGAGTAGCTTGTGTAAAAATGTGTGTTTGTGTGTGTGTGTGTGTGTATGTGTGAGAAGCTGAAACTAAATTCTCCTTCTTTGTATCTACAATGTTCTATGAACTCAACGTTGAGCCTATTTTATTGACCTTATTAACCACCTTAATTATGTTTAATAAAAGGCATGCACATGGTAAGCTATCTGGTCCATTTCATTGACCAGGCTAGAAATACACAGAGAAATGAAGTTTTGTCAGTGTATAACCTCCTTCTTTGCACAGAAAACATATAAAAAACTGTAAGGAAAGTCATTGGCCTAGGAACTAGGAGATGTGGCTTGCCATAGCCATAGGCTAAAGGTCACTGCATCTCTGGTCCTCAGTTATCTCAAGGGGTTTGGACTGAATGACTGGTGTAATCCCGTCTGTTGTTCCTGACAGCTGTAGTCTGGGTAACAATCCAGGGTCCAAATGGTCTCTTTCTAAGTCATACGCTGATAACTTGGGGAGCTTCAATCTTGTTTTATGAACCTCCATTATAAATATGTCCAAAGGGCAATCAAAGGCAATTTTTTGTTAACAGAGTAAATGAAAAAAATGATGGAAGAGAGTCTCTACACATGCTTCCCACAAGCTTTGAGATTTCAGGCCTATCGAGCTATTTTCATCGAAGTGTCTAACAATTAGCTCCGTTTCATTAATGAAGGATTAACATTACAGGGAAAATTAAAACATTTTCTCTCACTGAAACAGCCTAAATCAGATTTTTCAAACAATGATATACTGTGATTATAAGTATTATATTATTTTAATCCCTAAGTATACTACAAAGAGTTCAGAAAGTATGGTATCCCAGATGTCTCTTCACTTCTCAGATAAAGTATCGAATGAAAACATCCAGGTCACCTGTCTTCTGTCAATTCCAAGTATCAAGAATATTAAAAATTAACGTTACTTGTGCTTGTACCTCAAACACATAATTAATAATTACTGACACTGATTTTCAATAGGATGCTGTTCCTTCTAATAACAAGGCATTCTACACTAAGATACTGTCTTAGAGAGAGACAAATGCCCCATTCCAAGGCAAGTCCAACTGAATTTGTGGACACAGAACCAGTTGCCACTTTGTTGATTCATTTAATTAGGAATGTTAATTTTGTCACCTGGATAAGGGATGATTGGCCATATGGAATCTGAGGACCACAGCACGGAAGGGCCGTGCAATGTGTCCTGTAACAGTATGCCATACAAACAAAGGTTCTTTGGCTTAGAACAGTGCCTGGAACACAATATTTCCTCAAGTAAGAGTAGCTGAATGAATATCTGACACAAGACCAAGTTTTTATTAGCTATGGAAAAAATGAAATCAGTTCATGGCAATTAAAAGAGTAAAAACTGAACATCTTTACTGAAAATATTGAGAAGATTCAGATGGAAGTAATGGTTTATTTGAGTTTTTTTGCCTCAGGTTTTTGTTTTACCACTTGAATTGTCTAATTCTCTTACGTAACGCAGAAGTGACCATAAAGCAAGTTAAACCAGCAGCGATCTAATGACCAGACTAAATAAACTTCGGAAGATAAAATATAGAATTTATTGGTCTATAACTTAATGACATTTCCCAAGTTATAATAAGGAAATGATGTTTAATAGAGAAAGTTATCTTCTAATAAATATTGTTATTTTAGAGGCAGTGTGGCATTGTCAATAGGGAACTTCCTTAAAAGCAAGGAAGAAACAGATTCAAGAGGCTCCTCTGACATAGTAATATGATCCTGGACAAGTCACTTAACCTCTCAGTGGTCTCTAAGACTCAAAAGTACAGAAAAGGTGCCGATATATGGGTAGAGAGCATTTCCTACAAGACAGTTCCCTGTATTAGTGAAGTCACAATTCCAGTCTCTATCCCCTATACAGACAACTGAGAACATATAATCATTAGCACTTTAATTCCAAATGCCATAAGGAAAAAAACACTTTTTTTTTTTGCCAGAGAAGCAATTTTTATAGGTTATTTTGTTGTCCACAGTGAACATTATCCCTGATATTTTCCCCAATAGAACGAGGTTTGACTTGTTGGAATCTATACAATGTGCTTTTGCTTCAATGCACATTTAAGTATACTATACTTAGAAAATGGGTATTATTATTATTTTTTTTATTTACTCATTTACTTTTAATTTACAAGATTCAGTTCCACAATCACTTGAGTTTCAGATTTTCTCCCCTCCCTACCCCCCCATGGTGGCGTGCAATCATGTATAGTATCTGCAAATACTTTCACATTGTACA
>CM053588.1:197958132-198010744 GCA_028646515.1 Pseudochirops corinnae
TCTTTCCCAAAGTAATTTATAATTTGTTTGTGAATTCCTGCAAATTTTTCTTTGGAAGAAAATATAACACTCAAGAATTCTTAACATTGCTTAGTATCTTCAATTGAAAAGGAAGTGTGTTTAATTTCAGTAATGTAGAAAGAGTTACGGCCCTAAGAATATGAGCCATTTTTCTTTGATTCTTTTTACCCTCTAAAGAAAATGATGTTACCTTTGTTGGATCTACTATGAAATCTGGATCTAAAAGACTTCCATCATTATGGTCATGGTCCACCTCATACATGTTATATGATGGATTACCAATCTCCACATTGATTCCTCCATTGATAATAGGCTGTCTTCTAATTGTTTTTGTCCTATAATAACAGGAACAACAAAAGTGGGCATACTTTGAAACTGTCACAAGCAGGATATACAGAAGCACTGCAATATTTAATGAGTTCATTTTTACATCTAATCATTTAGCCTTCGAAAAAAATTTCGAAGAACATAAAAATACACCTAATAAATGATGAATTATTGTTTTTATAGGGAAAATAATACTAGAATTCCAATAAAACATTAAGGATATCCTTAGTTTTCCAAGTTAGTCACTGAAAAGATATTCATATTTAGAATTTTCTTTCTCTAAAAGGGCTACAAAAACAGACTGTCTACTTCATTATTACTACCAAAGTGGAGTGAAGGTAAATTTAAAAAAGAATGATATTATTCTCCAAATTATATGAACAAATTCTTATTTTTTTCTTCTATAATAGCCTCAAAGGCACAATTCTAAGATTTCTCTTTGCTTCAGGCTACCTTTGTTGTGGTAGCCATCACAGTCATTCTCAAACTTATTTTGGTGTACATAGTTATTTGCTCATATAATATGTACATGTATACATGTATGTATATATGTCTGTGCATATACATGTATATGTAACATACACACATATATGTAATAGCTTAACAGCCATAAGCTATTTAAGCTAAAAATGGCACTAAGACTTTAGGGACATTCTGGGTAAGGCTTGGGCACTCAACATCTGACCAGAAGGCCAAACACAACTGAATTACCCTGAAGTAAAGCCTATGTAAGATTATTAGCAAAATACACTTAGACAACTACCTAATTTACTACAAAACATGAATTAGTGGACAATTTAGCCAAATCATCTGAAGACCACTAAATTTATTTACCTGACTGCTGCCAGGTGCTATGCTAGAAGTTTTAGGTCAATGAGTCATTGTAAATTAACCTGACTACAATCAATCATTTAAATAAATCAATGCAGCCCACAAGTATCAACATTTATGATTACGTGGTTTACTACTGAAAAATATGCTATCCTTGATACTGCAAGACTCTGGGTAGGTCATTCATGGACCATCCTTTGGTGATCACGGACCAAAAGGAAGATTCTAAAGAGCATATTAATTGACAATTTATCTGGCTAATCTTGCCAGACTATCTCAGTTCCAGCAAGGGGGCTATGAATAGGAACTGGCGAAATTATTGTCATTTCCAGTAAGTCTGAGCTGATGTTAAAACCAAGAATGAAAAGCATGTTGCAGTGTGACTAAGAATACATAAAATAATAGAGATGGAAAGAGTTTGCTTATATGTATTAAATCATCTCATTCTGATTATCAAAGGGAAAAAGAAAGCAGAGCTATTTGATGTACATACATCAATATATACACACATACACGTGTTCATACAATTCACCTTTAATTTTGTAGTCATAGAACAATACACCTTACCTTCTTTTTCTCTTACAAAGCACTAAACCAATTACTAAAGTAGTAATTAGTGTCACCAAGAGGACAAGAGGAACAATGATTGCAATACTTCCTGCAAAAGATTAAAAACAAAACAAAACATATATCTATGAAAAAATAAATTCAAAGGTTTTGTAGAGAAAGATCTAAAATATAATCTGAGGCTGATCCAAACAAAATTACAATGAAGGATTTAAAAAATAAATACACTGATGACCCTGATTTCACTAATGTATAAAGGGAAAAACATAACAGTCTCCCAGATGTCCAGGACATATCTATGTTATTAGGACATAAATCAAACCCCTTCCATTCTTGAACAGTTTTCTAAACTGTTCTTTGTTTCACATGCTGGAATTCTGAAGGTATGCAGCAGACTTCTGAAGGTTAGAAATAATGCCCCTCAGAAACTACTTCCACCTGAATAATTCCTTCCATCTTTACTCAGCCAACACTCCAATTTATTTCCTCACACTAGTGTCTAGTATGACACATTGTTCTTTCAACAAAAGCTGCTGAATGTCTCTGCCTCTGCATATTGCTACAAATATACATATTATTTCATGCTTGCTATCACAAAAAGGCTGGGAGCTTTAAATGTATTAGACAAATGGGGGTCAGAGCTAATGATTTTCCCTATTTAGAGTTTTCCTGAGTCTCTGCCCTCAGCTCTTGTGATACTTGTGGAGTTTCAATTCATTAACCAAGTGCATACTGAAGAAAGTAATGCTGAAGGTTATATTTTCAAAAGTATTCAGGGACTGATTCTCAAAATATAACAAAGAAGCAAAGAATTCAAAAGAATGGAAAAGATCATGAATAGTTCTTTTACCACCACCACCCCTTCCCCCCAAGGAAAAAAAGGAAGGAAGGAAGGAAAGAAGGAATGAAGTTAGGAACGGAGAAAGGAAGGAAAGAAGGAAGGAAGGAAGGAAGGAAAGAAGGAAGAAAGGAAGGAAAAGGAAGGAAGGAAGGAAAAAAGGAAGGAAAAGGAAGGAAGAAGGAAGGAAAGAAGGAAGGAAAGAAGGAAGGAAGGAAGGAAGACAGGCAAAGAACACTTAAGTCCAAGAATGCTAATTCTGGGGTCACTGGCTCTGGCTTCAATTCCTTTTTTTCCCCGCATTTACTATGTGACCTTGGCTGGGCCTCAGTTTCCTCATTTGTGAAAAGGAAACAGTTGTGCTAGTAGACAGATTTCTTCTATCTCTAGATCTATGATCAAACAACCAGTAATTACAATCCATCTGCCTACACTATCATCTGCATAAAAACCTTCATGAAAGTATTTTGTGGAAACTTCAAGGGGTCTTTTTTGAAACAACATAAAAAGTTTTAAAGAACATAAGATCTTACTAATTTTCAGATGGCATTTAACTCAGTAGAGCAAAATGTACTTCTGAAGCAGCTTCTCAGACAAGGATATATTTATGTGCATCTGAAAATTGCAAGAGATTGTAAGATAGCTATAACTGCAGAGATTACTGTTTTTTTTTTTTCACCAAGAGGTTGATTATTGATATCAACTAAAGTATTAAACAGGAAGATCTGTCTGTCTCTCTCTGTCTCTGTCTCTCTCTCTATCTAATCTATCTGTCCGTCCATCTATCCATCCATCTATGTATCTATTGTGGCTACCATAACTGACACTTTATTAGTTGTTTTGAATATAGGATACTATAGGGTTTCCACAGTAAAATCCATAGGAAATCTGAAGATATTATTCTAACCATCTATACTGGAAAATTGAAAATGTCTACATGTATGACATACAGCTAAATGGGCTGTGTGTTGAATGGGTAGTCTGGATAGACTTGTAGTCAGAAGACTTGAGGGAGGGAAGGGAGGGAGGGAGGGAAGAAGGAAGGAAGGAAGGAAGGAAGGAAGGAAGGAAGGAAGGAAGGAAGGAAGGAAGGAAAATAGGCAAAGAACACTGTCCCTTAAGTCCAAGAATGCTAATTCTGGAGTCATAGGCCCTGGATTCAATTCTTTTTTTTTTTCTACATTTACTATGTGTCCTTGGCTGGGCCTCAGTTTCCTCATTTGTGAAAAGGAAACAGTGGGGCTAGTAGATTCTAGCTTTGCTATTTATTACCTAACACTAAATAAATCATTTAGCCTCTATGTGATTCAATTTTTTCAACTCTAAAATGAGGGAGGTGGAACTAAGTAATCTTTGTGATCTCCTCCAGCTCCAAATCTATGATGCAATGAGACTAATATGTGTATCTTGGACAAGAGCTAAAGATGGAAGAAGAGCTGGAGCTAGAAATGAGGAAGATCAGATTTGACTCCATTGTTTTTGAGAAATTGTCCAGGACTGTCAGTGATTGCCTTAGCTATAGGCAGACTCTGTAAAAGGGAGTAATAGTCTATGAACCCTTCTCCCAAAGCAGCAGCAGTAGCAATAATAACAACATCACAATATCTATCTGATCTAATTTCCCTTCAAAACAATCCTTTGTATTACAAGAAATATCATGTCTTCTTTGCCCCATTCCTTAAACGATAAAACTTATGTATCTGTTTTTAATCAAATTACAGAAAGGAAAAGAACTCGCTAAATTGTATAATATGCTAATGGCTTGTTTTTGAGAAAGCTAAGTTTTTTAGCAAATTGCAATGTATTAGTAATTAATGATGGGATAGAATTTGGCAGGTAGCATAGTAATTGACATTTGTTCACAGATTTTAAATACCAACGAACAGCTTGGTTACTTCATAAACCATGACTTCAGTTGATGGATTATGAAACTTATAAATATCCTTACTTTTTTACTTTTTCCACTAAAAATGTGATGAGGAATGTCTAACAATACCAGCTATAACTAATACATTTTTTCCCTTTAGACACTAATATAAGGTATTTAGGAAACTGCTTAGGATTCAGCTGCATTGTGTAGTATCTGTCATTCTTATTTGCTTGAGAAGCTGTTAATTATTTAAGCTAGAAAACAAAGGGCTTCTCTCTTACCCTTACAATTTTAACTCCATATTTTAAAACACAATGCTTAAGAATCAAAAATGTTTGTAACCCCAAACTGCAAAACCTAACAGTGACATTACTGGTCAAGGTAAAAACTTCAACAATGTTTACTGTAGTAAAGAAAAACAATGTCCCTTATTGTAGTCTTTTTCTATGATCATTTATAATAGGAAAAGAAACAGAATCATCTATAAATATTGTAGAAATCAAAGAGCAGGTATTTACTGGAACAGAAATGAAACTACTTCAAAGTACAAACATTACATTCTTAATTATAGTGATAATGAAAGATTGTTAATAGTCAACCGATTTTTCTGACCTGTCCATCATAGATAGTCATAAACTGGCAGAGTCAAAGGACTGTCAGTTTGGAGGCAATATCCTGTCTCAATAGGGGAAGAAAAAGACCTTTTCTTTTTCAAGGTGCAAGGGTGTATTATTGCAACCTGTGACACTGAAAGGGGAGAACTAGGCTGACTAACAATACAACGTAAGCTCCCTGAAGTGAGACTGACTTTCAGTTTTGTCTTTGTATCTGTAGTACCTAACAAAATGGCATATACATAAAAAAGTACTTAATAAGTATTTGTTGAACCAAACTGAAGTCAATTTAATTTACTTTAATCAGTCAATATAATCTCTATCTTCCTTCAAATGATCATAAAAGTAGCCTCCTCACAGCTCAAACTTAATAAAGGATTACTGTTAATACAAAGGAATATAGAATTTATGGCTGGAAAGGATCTTAGAAAGCATATAAATCCAATTCCTTGGTTTATAGATAAGTAACCAAGGATTAGAAGCAAATGCTAAGAATCACATGGATAGTAAACAGGAGAAGCAGGATTTGAATTTAGGACCTTTGAAAAATCCAAATTCTTTTGTTACTACACCACAGTTGTCCCTAAAAGTTTTCAATAAATACTGTCATTCATAATACACTGAGTCCTATTTTATGTAGATTTAGGTTTTGAAGTCAGAACGTAGGTTGAAAATTTCATATAGTCAAAATCACTTGAAAATTCATTAAATTGTTCATAAAGTATAGTGTAGCAGTTACAGTTGAAGCTGGGAAGGGGCTAGTGTTTCATTAAAAGAAGGCGGTATGTATCAGAGAACATCTGGATCAGAGATGGTTGTTATGGAAACAATTGAATAGAAATTGCATTTTTCACTATGCCCAGCTAAGCTATTGATTAGGAGAGGGAAAACAAACACCTCTAAAACCCTATGTGGAAGGAAAAGCTTATAACTGGGGGGGGAGGAGGGAGGGAATACTTTTGAATTCACACCCAAGTGTTATTCTATTCTGAGAGTGATCTAGCCACAAAACTCTTTCTTCTTCCAGTCTTACTTATGGCAAAATAGGATACAAGAAAGTCCAAATGGCCCTTAGAACAGGGACCTTTCTGGCTAACCTGGATACCTAGAGAGGGCAACTGAGGCTTGTTCTAACATTTGTTAAGTCTAAGCAGAATAGATTCTCTTCTTGTAGGTGTGATGAAGGTGAAATTCAGAAATCGTATTCAAAGTTCTAAGATATCCAAACTAATGGAGGAATTGAGAATAACTCAGGGAATACTGGATTTACCTTCTGCATCTCATCCTTGTATCAGGGAATATCTTCATTAAGTAGAATGGCTGGAAGTACTTAATTTGTGATTTCTCTGTCTCTTTTTGCCTAATGCTGAATTTAGCTGAACTTGTTTGTAACCCAAAACTGCAAAACCCATTGGTGTAGCATTTTATCATTATTAGAGATAAATGTCTTAAACCTGTATGAGGGGTTGGAGCAAAGGTGTCAGAAGAGGGAGAGGGAAGAGGTCTCTAGTCTCCTCAGGTTCTCCAGTCTCTTTGGGGGCTTCTGGCTTCCAGCATCAAGAGTAAAGGTGTGGGATTCCAACCTCTCTTCAAGGGGCACAAAGAGAGAAAAGCTCTGAGAAAAAAACCAGCATAAGTGAAGCTGGAATTCCCTTTCGGGTCTCTGTCCTTGCCTTGCTACACTAGAGATCTGGGGGAATTTCCCCCTTTGGTGAGATTTGGTGCTCTTTCTTGAGTGAGCTGAGATACCTTGCTTCCAAAGGGAGAGCTCCTTCACTCTGTACTCTCTGGTATTTATTCTCTTATTTTTACTTTCTCTGACTTCTGTTTTGCTACCATTTTTGATAAATGTGTTTCTTTGCTATTTGCTATATGAGTTCATTGTGGAATTATTTGGTGGGAAGGGAATTAAACCTTGGATATAAAGTTGGGGGTCCTCCTTTCTCTATTAATGAATAGTGATCAAGAATCTACCTTGAAACTAAAAATGATAACCCCTAGGCTAATGATTTTTAAGGGAGAAGATAGAAATAAACCTAGCCTGGCTACTTCCTTTTTCTGAGGAGAACAGAGTGGCCAGCTGTTCTTGGAGAGACTTGGTACCCTTGAAGAAGGGTGATGGAAGAGATGCTCTAGATGCACCTAGGCCTGTTTCCCTTCAAGCCACACACTGAGTCAGTTTCTCTTTATCTGTTAAATGTATAAAGCAACTCTTCTTGTGGTTGTTCATTGCAGGATGTCAGTGAAAGCTGGAGTTATCTAGGGAAAGCTTGGTAGAAGAGCTAGGCCTAGGCCTGAGTATTTAAGATTTGAACAAGTAGAAGGTACAAGATGGGAAAGGGAGAATTCTGGGCAGGAAGAAAATAGAAGTCAAGACGGTGCAATGGTAATTAGCAAAGTGTGATTGATGGGGAGATGATGGACCTGAGAAGAAGGTGAATATCAGAGGAAGTGTGGCTTAGTGGATACAGAACTGGACCTGGAAGCCTGTGGCCCTGGGCAAATTCCACACCAGCTACCTAATAACTTTGTGACCCTTGGCGTGTCATTTATTCTTTCTGTTTATCATTTTATATATCTGTTTTCATTTATCATTTCTATCCACTGTTTATCTCAGTGGCCTCACATTTAAAGTGAAGGGTAGAAGTTAGATGCAGTGGCTTCTAAAGTCATTTCTAGTTCTAGATCTGTGCTCCTGTTAATTAGGCTAGAGAGAAAGCGAGGGTATGGTCCACCTGTGGAAGGCACTGAAAGGCAGGGAGAGAAGTTCATATTGGTTATTGGAAAGAATGTTTTTTATTACCTTAAGATCTTCCCATCGAAATATTACCCACATTTTCTACTCAGTTCATCAACCTCCAAACTATCTACTATGCTTCCCCTCTCCCTTGGATTTCCTCACATGAGTGTGTCTTCTCAGTGTACAATGCTTCATGACTCTCCCTTTTATATACTCATTTTTATTTTGAATTTGTTAATGTGATTTTTGTACTCCCCCCCCCTTGTAATTTTCTTGAGGGCAAGGATCATATTGTAAGCACTTAATAGGGTGTGTTAAATTTTATTGAATTGAACTTTAAGAAGCCTTATCTACATGAAAACATAACTTCAAGGAAAACAGAAATCAAAATAACTTAGGCAAGGGCTATGCTATGCTATGCTAATAGGGAGTAATTTCTGACTATTATAAGAATAGTACCTCTCCTAGGCAACTCCTAGACCAATTTCAATTACCCTTAGATGGAGTCATCAGTAATTAGAGCTAGAGGAACCTCAGGCATTAAGGTCACCCTCCCTTCATTTTACATTTGCCAAAATATTTAGGTTTATTTATACATTTGGCTGGTTATATTGGCATATATACACATAAACATATACTTTTCTATATACTTATGCATATATGGTTTTGTATTGTATTTTTAAAATATTTTAAGAAAATAAAGTCCTTAACTGTTTGCTACCCTCTCATTTCCCTTTCTGGGACTCTTTTCCACATTCTTATCACTGTCTTCTTTCCCAGTCTCCTCTAGGATCATGCTCTCCTAAACAAATTATTACTTACCTAATATTTCTAATTGCTTTTTGGTGGGGGCAGGTGATTTTGGCTAAATGTTAGGGGAATAATGTGATGTGTAAATGATGTAGGACATTAATTTAATTTAATTTAATTTTTTTTTGGAGGTGGGGAGGCAGGGCAATTGGGGTTAACTGACCTGCCCTAGGTCACAGGGCTAGTAAGTATTAAGTGTCTGAGGCCGGAGGACATTACTTTTAGATACTTACTTGTACTAAAGTGTGAATGCATGAAAGGTCCTTAATAGTCCCAGAGGCAGGTATGTCTTTTTTCTCATTTTCAGGGATGCTTCCTAATGAACTCCCTACCCTAACCCATTGCAAATACTCTAAATAGTAGCCCTTTATGCACTGTAATAAACTAAAAAATTGTGAACATTATGTGGGATGGGGAGGAGGAAAATCACAAGAGAATTCTGAGAAAGTAATAAAACCATATAGGCAGATTGACCATACCTTGGAGTCTCCAACCAGGATTAGTATCCTCCTAAATTTTTTCTATTTTTCACAATTTCTTCCCTTTGTCCAGTTTTAAACTCAAAGATTTTTTTTTCCTCCAAATGTCAAACATTTTTGCCAGTGATCATGGTATCAAAACTAGGGTCCTAGGGACTGGGGCAAGGTGTGAATGGCCATTTACAAATGTCAGTCAATTAGAAACTCTTTATACATGTATATGTGTATAAGTATATACACATGTGTATACATACACACATATATGTGTGATGTTCAATTGTTTTCAGTCCTGTCAACTTTTTGTGACCCCATTTGGGGTTTTCATGGCAGAGATACTGGAGTGGTTTGCATTATATAATACATTATATATAGCTTAAGGCTATTAATAGCATGAATACATATATATACATAGATCTATAATTTGTCACTTCTGAATATTTTAATGAGAATTTATTAATGTTTGCTTACTTAACTGACTTAACAGACTTTCCCAGGCTTTCATTTCATATTCCAAATTGTGAACAAGATTCATGGATTGGAAACCTTTATTTCAGGATACTTTGATAACTTCTATGAAACACTTTAAGTTGAGAAGGGGAAAACATGACTACATAGTTAAGTTTCAGTTTTAAGTGGTATCTGAGAGACAACAAAGCTTGTCCTAGGATTAAAGCTTCACAAAAAGCTCTTAGAAGGTTGAACATATTTTAAGTTCTCTTCAAAATTGACACCTTAAAAGTGATTAAACTACAAATCAACCGTGGCCTTTATGAGCAAATGGATGCTAATTTTCTTCTCTTTGGGATTAATCAAATGAGAAGGCATTCTCCACAACACTTCAAGATGTATGTTTGGAATGGGGAAGGAGGCAAAGGAGTTTGCTTTAATTATAAAATATGACTTTCCTCCCTCCCCTGGTGATCTTTTCACATCATGTCATGATATTCACAGCATTTGTAACCTAACGTACATTTCCCAAGAAAAACTTATGCTGGGCTTGCAGAAGTCAGCACTTTGCCACCTGCCATAGCTCAAAGTGAAGTATAACTGCTTAAAGGGACATTCTCGTGATGAATCAAATCATGAGGGAGAGCTAAGTAAGCTGCATTTCAAAAACACCTGGCCTGCAGCAGACCCCTTCAAATGCCCCAGAAATGACTGCTTCCTCCATCTCATCTCCTTCAGTAAAGGCATCAAAAAAAAAAACCTGGTTTGTACAATTTACCAGCCATCAAGAGCATTAATCTTAAACACTTACTTGTACTGATGTGATCAGACTTGCTGCTCTTTGGAGCTGGCCTTTCACACTGGGTGCCTGACCAGTTGGCAGAACATCTGAAAGGATCCAATGAAGAAAGTAAAATTAGTGGAGTCCGACATCGAACTTACAAAGCCCAGAATGAAAAGATAACCACCGGACAAACTTAGTCCTAAGCTTTACAAGGAGACATCCTTTGAAGTTTCCTATATATTGTCAGCATGCTGAGAAGTTTCTTGAATTGAATGCCTTGGTTTAGACACTTGAAAAAAAAGACACACATATACACCATGATTTATAATCATAACTGTTATAAATTATTTTAAGATTTCAAGTTTTTATAAGAAGTACAATTTGGCAAAAGGAACAAATGTATAAAGTAACTGATGAATATTATGGGTACATTCCATATAGTAAAATTTATCATTTCCCTTTACAAGTTGTAACTTCTGTGACTCCATGACTTTTTTCCCCATCAGGGAGGAGGGCAATAAAGCCTTATAAGGCTAACAAATACTTAGCAAATGGCAAATTTTTTGATGATCCAGCTTTGTACTTTTTGCAGACTTCTGGGCTGGGGAAGGGAGTCATGGTGCTCTCCTATCAATAAAATCTCTGCTACTGGTTTAGCATTAGGAAAATAGCTTATTTGGTATAATTGTGGACATTCTCCCTGTGAATCCTAGCAATAGCTCTAGAAATGAATGAAATTAGCAGTGATAACAGATCAAAAGTGATTTTTTTTAAAACTCAGCAACTGAAGAATTTACTGTCAGTCTCGAAATCAGAAGGAGTGTTTGGAATAGTATCTTTCTCATTATGAATAATGCCTATTGAGGAATGCAAGATTCACGTGTCAGAGGGAAATTACTGTCTTTACCAGAGATCCAATTCGATTTGGCTTCCTTTCTTACCAAGGGTACCATCAAACCATCTCCATATCAAGATCTAGCTCAACACTCACTGTTTTGAAAGTGAAAGCATAGTTCTAAGAACCATTCCAACTGTCACATTCAAGGTCAATCAGAGTATTTACCACCTGCAGTTCTCTGACTCTTCTGTGGCTGCATGAATGGACTGTGGTAACTGGGTCAGCCAAGTTAGTTGTAATCCCTTTTTTAATCTATCTTTCTACCATTTCATGTATACACAGGTGAATATAAATCATGTGCAATTTACATGAAAGTGAGAGCTCACATTGATATCATTTTCCCCAAAACATGGGCATGTTTTATAAAATAATTGATAGTGATAAATTAAAGTTAAAAAAAAGATTAATTTTTTCATAAGAAAAACGATTTCAACATAGCTGACAATAATAGGGCTGATTTTAAAGATAGGGTTATTTTATTAATAATGATAACTATAAAACTATGAGTATGGAGTATGACTTAAATGGAAATTAATATTATTATTCATACTAAGAGTTCAAACAAAAATTCATGCATTATCCCATTCCTTGTCTCAATCTGCCCCTTTCTCCCATCTTATGTGGAATAGAAAAATTCATTCAATATATTATATGTAATTCAATTTAAGAAAAAAAAAAACATGTAGTAAAGCCAGTTGTCTACAGCTATCTATATTCACAAAGTGCCATGGTAAAATCAGTAAATTTCGGAACATTTGATTAAAATAACCTCATAGGAATATTAAAAAAAAAACCAATTCTAATTCCCTCAATAATGGGCTCTAAAACTAAATGATATGGGGAAAATTCTTCAATTCTCCACTTCTGATTGCTGGTATAGACAAATAATGCCAGAAAGTTGAGTCAATTACCCTGAATGTAGGAAAATATGCTTTTGTGTTGAATCATTTAGGGAATCTCTCTCTGTCTCTCTCTCTCTCTTCCCCCCTCTTCCTCCCTCCCTTTATCATTTTTCACTTGACTTTCTGATGTATCTTGCATTATTTGTTTATTTAAAATTAGTTCTGTAAAGATTTCACTACATATAGCAAAATCCAAATTGGAGTGTATCTCATAAAAGGCAAATGATTTTGGCACATATTACCCCACAGATGAGAAACTTCTATGCTCATTACTATGCGACTCTTGTATGACAGATATGAAGTGGAATTGTTCAGTAATTGGAGGATTAAAGGCTAACTTGAACAGCTTATGCTGTGACATGGCCCATCATACTAAAGCACATTGGAAGGGTTTTAAAAATATGTCTATATAGCTGAAGATAAGCATGAAATTTTCTCTAAGAGGGCACTGTCTGTGTGATACTTATTTCAACCTGTGGACTGATTTTAAGAGTATACAGTTTGTAAATATCTTGGTTAAGTTTCTAATAACTAAGAGACTAATATACTAGTAGTTGTGATACTCTTCAACTCATAGATTTTAAATGGAAAGAACATACCTAAAGTTGTCTCCATAGGGAATATTTTAATTATTAAAGACTGGAAATAACTCTTAGAGACTGCATTGGATATGTAATTAAGTTTATCACACATATATGTGTATATATACATGCATTTACATGATGTACACATACATATACACATATATATGTACAATGTATATGTATGTTGGTATTTTAATTAACTGATGATCTTGCAATCTTTTACATCTTCCATACAACATGATGTTTATGGTTCTAAGACTGAATAAGGTGTTCTATTTTGTATATGTTCCATTAAAAAATAATCCTTTCTGAGATATTAAATCAAATGGAAATCATTATTCTTGTTTCCTACCTTACAAAATTACTACTCATAGAATTTGCTTCTCCACAAGTTCTACTTCTCATGTCAGATTTAAGACTGAATCATTCTACTATCTTTATGGAAACTCATAAATCTTCATAGTCTTTACAGATTACAAAGATAAAAAAATCATTAATGACAGGCTATCTTATGATGGGAAATTTTGTACATTCCTTCAAATGTTTCTATTTAGTGAACTGAAAATGCTTTTTTTCAATCCATAACTACATCTTTTGTAGTTATCCCTTTAATCAAATTCCTCCTGGCTATTTTCCACTTGTATTGCTGTATCTAAGCACCTGTTTTGTTGTTTCGTTATTCGTTTGTTCTTTTTTTTCTGACATTCTTGTAGTCAGTTCTTCATGGAATAATAAAATCATGTTGCCTACCTTTTCACACCTTTCCTTCCTTCCTCTCCCTCCCTCCTTCTTTTCTTTCTTCCTTTCCTTTCTTTTCTTCCTTGTCTCAGACTCTCTCTTTTTTTTTTTTTCTGTAATTCTGAAAATAGCTTTATTGATGATTCTCATTTCTTTTCCAGGGTACCTAGGTTATGTAGTAGAAACAGAACTAGTAGTAAAATGTAGTCAAGAAGACTCATCTGGGGGCAGCTAGGTGGTTTAGTGAATAGAGAACTGACCCTGGAGTCAGGAGGACTTGACTTCAAATCCAGCCTCAGGCACTTAACACTTACTAGCCCTGTGACCTCAGGCAAGTCACTTAATCCCAGTTGCCCTGCCTTCCCCTCTCCAAAAAACAAAAAGGAGACTCATCTTCCTAAATTTAAATCTGGCCTCAGATACTTATTAGTTCTGTGACCCTGGTCATTTGATTCTGTTTGCCTCAGTTTCCTCACCCGTAAAATGAACTGGAGAAGGAAATGGAAAACCACTCTAGTATCTTTGCCAAGAAAACTCCAAATGGAGTCATGGAGAGCCAGACACAAAATGAATGAACAACAATAAAAAATTCTTTTCTGAACATCTGGGGATAGCTGCCTCTATCTATGTAGTAAGTAGTGTTTTGTCACTTTAATTACATTGTAAGCTCCTTCTGACAAGAGACTCAGTTTTGTAATAGTCTTCCCTAGAGTGCTATGCACACAATAAGTACTCTTCATATTGACTTTATTTGAATTTACTTTACCCCCTATTCTTTGATTCAAATAATTCTAGCCATCCTTCCCACTGGTACAATTATCCTGCAGCTAATTTCTTTACTTCTGCCGTAAAAGTGCCCTGGGCCTGAAATGCCCTCCATTCCTATTCTATCACTTTTTTACATTTTCTCAAATTCTAACAAGAAAACTTCCCAGGCCTCAAGGAAATAAATTCTTGTTTTTTCTCTTCCTCACTAATCCTTGGCCTCAGTAGCCTCATCTGTAAAATGAAGAGCTTGAATCAGATGGCCTTTAAAGTTCCTTCTACCTCTAGATCCAAAGATCTACTATACAGAAAAGAAAAGAGATTACTACAAGGAAGTATATGTTGAAAGGCAGCATGAAATAGAGGCCAGAAGGCCACTTTACTTTCAAGAAGGCCTGGGCTCAATTCTTACTAATGAGACCTATTGTATATTGGGTCATTGCCAAGTGAAAGACATTACACTGAAGATAAATGGTGCATTTCAGATGTGCCTTGATGGACACCTTAGTGGAAAGAAGTTTCATGACCTCTATACTGGAATGAAATCACTGATTCAGACCAGAATAAAGAAAAAAAAAAGAGAAGCAAGAAAAAGTCCATTTCAAGATGAAATTAGAGAAATATCCCCAATTCTAGAACCATAAAAGCAATGTTAACATAGTAGGGAGAATACTGAACTTCAAGTGATGAAGACTGGGACTGAATTCTGTCCCTGACTCTGGAGCCTCAATTTCCCAATCTCAGCAATGGGAATAATAAAACTTCTAGAGCCAGCCTCCCAGGATTGTGAGATTCAAATGAGATTATTATTGTTAATGCAGCGAATAATAGTTACCATTTATATATCACCTACTATGTGCTAGGCACTATGCTAAGTTCTTTACAATTATCTCATTTGATCCTCACAATAAACCTGGGAAATAGGTGTTATTATTATTCCCACTTTATGTTTGAGAAAATTGAGGCAAACAGAGGTTATCTGACTTGCCCAGAGTCACACTGCTAGTATCTAAGGCCGGATTTGAACTTTCTGATTCCAGGTCCAGTGTGCATCCTAGCTACCTAGATTATGGTATATCTTCATATTGAATATAGCTATTAAATATCTGGAAAACTTTCAAGATTATGTACATGTCATCAATTTTATGATTATAGGATCACAAATTTAAAGTGAGGAAGAATGTCACAGGCAGTGTGGTGTAATGTGTAGAATGCTATACTTGGAGTCAGGTACGCTTGGATTAAAAATATACCCCAGGTGCTTAATGTTTGTATGACCCCAGGCAAGTCACTTAAGATCTTTCAGCCTTACTTGTATTATATATAAGATGGGCCTAATGATAGCAATCACCTGTTATAGGGATGTTATAGATAACAAATATTATTATCTGGCCTAAACCTCTTATTTTACAGATAAAACAAAACAAAACAAAACTGAGGCCCAAGAAGGTTAGGTGAATTGTCCAGCTATATGGGACACAATTCCATAGTTGGTAAAGAGATAAAAGTCTGAAGAAATGTATTAGTAAAGTATGGGACTGGTTGGTGTATGAATTAGGAAACCAGAGGAATACGTGAAGATTTGTTAAAATCCAGAAGTAGTGTTCCTTATTGAATGAAGAGTACCTTTCATTTCTTGGAAATTGGCTTTAGATCAGAGGTTCTCAAAATGTGGTTGTCATAGACCTCTGGCAGTCCTTAAGATTCTTATGGTAAGCTAGGAGGTCAAAACTACTTTTATAATAATGCTAAGATATTATTCAGCTATTAAAATCCTCTTCCCCTTTCCAACTACTTATCTATATGAGACTAGTTTTTCTTCATATATTTCAACAAAAACCATACACTGTATTACAACAGATTGAATGCAGAAACAGATAGGAGAATCTGTCTTCTAGTAAATTAGACTGTAAAAATATATGAAAAATATGCAAAACAATACCATTTATCACACTTTTTTGGTTTTTAAAATATAGTATTTTAATAAAATTTATCATTATTATTTATGTTAATATATAATTCCTATTTTAGTAGAATAAATATTTTAAAATTTGTCATTTTAAATTTTGATTATGAGAAATTTCAATAGCTATAACCCACATAAACAAAAGCTTTTTGAGATCCTCAATAATTTGTAAGAGTATGAAGGGGACCCCAGACCAAAAAGTTTGAGAACTCCTTGCCCTAGATAAACCTTCTATAAACAAAGTAGTACCTTCTGTGAACTTTAGATGTGGCAGGTTGAGTTATTCTTTTTCTTAATGATGAGAGGAAAACTCTAATAGGATTTTTAAAATTTTAATTTAACTTTTAATAAAATTTGATAATAGTCTCTTCTCTCCACTTTGGTTTGATATGGGTCAGGGGTGTTTGTGGTGAGGTTGGGTAATTATTTAGATAGTGGCTAAATAGCAAGGCGTGTCCACAGTACCAAAAGCCCACCAGGAATCAGGGTTCTCTCTCTTTTTTTGGGAATTTAGGAAGATTTTGGATTTGTAGAATGGCCAGCGACCTTTGTTCACCTACGGACAACATATGCATATGATCAGAGGACCATAGATCTAGAGTTGAAAGCACTCTGAGATTTCACTGAGCTTTCATTTCATACATGAGGAAACTGAGGCCCAGATTGCTCAGGTGATTTGCACAGAGTCATGCAAATAATGATGTGAAGCACAGTTGGAAAAATTCTAAGTAAGGTTTTGGGCTTAAAGAAAAGCAGGACATTCTGACTCAGTTGAGAAATCTAAGACAGCTTAAGTTAGATAAATAAAATTGAGTAAATCCCAGTTGGTAGAGGTCAGGATAGAGTAGTGGACAGAGCAAGGTATTTGTAGTCAGAAGGTTGGATTTAAATCACAGGTCTGTAATTTACTACCAGCATGACCTTGGGTAATTTATTTCCCTTCTCTGGGTCTTGGTTTCTTCAACTGTAAAATGAGGAGTTCAACCTGATGACTTCCAAGTTCCCTAAAAGATCTGACCTATGGTGTTTGGTTTTATATGCCATTGGGTAGTTTCTTTTCTAAGCAAATCTGACTACAGCATTATTCTTGAAATAAATGGTTTGGGTTTTTCTTGGGTAAACAATTGGGGGGAAAACACACAGGGATTCACCTGTGTTCTCAGAGGGCTAGAAGGGAAGGAAGGGAGGAGTACAGGTTCTAGTGTAATAGAAAAAAAGTAGCAATAGTAAAAGAAGGGGGCGGGGTGGCAGAGGGTCAAAGTTAGGATCCAGGGGAGTTTTGAACTCAACCTATCTATGGAACAAGGTCATGTTCTCAGTGTCCTGGTTGAAAGGTTAAAAAAAAAATCAGCCAAGTTTAGATTAAGGCATAAAGGAAACCCATGCTAAGGGCAAAGTATCCCTGGGTCATGAAAAATGTGGTCCCCAGGCCTGGGGTCTCTTCACTGGGCTCACAGTCTCAGGGCAGCCATGAGATAAATATCTGTTCCTCTTTTTATACAATGAAAAGGTCAAGGGACTTTTCTGACCAAAATGAAATCTAAAGGTGAACTGCAAGGCAGCTTGAAATTAAATTGATCCTCTTCAATGTGTTCTGTGCTGCCCTTATTAACCATGATGGCAAAGGTATTCAGGAAGAAAAATCTTTTAATATACCCTTTCCTTTCTTCACACATAAAAATTGATGGTATGCAGTATTAGAGAAATCCTGAAAGGCTTCTCTCTTGATGCCACACATACCCTCGGTGCTCTAGAAATCTCATTTGATGAAGATGAACAAGCTTTATCACATGTGGCGCACAAGAGTCAGGCAGCAAGATTTTAAAATAAAAAAGAGACTGCTTTGGAAAGAACCAAAAGCCGAAAGTGAAGTAAAAAGAGAATGTGTTTAGTTTATATGTATTAATTCGCCAATCACACCATTTTGGGGACAAGGCACTTCTGCTTTCCATAACCTTTCTACATTTTATAAACTTTCATCCTTTTAACCCTAAAAAACCCAGTGAAATTTGAACTAGTAAGTTGGGTCTTAAAAAAAAACCCACAAAATTTAAAATTTCCTTTCAACTTGTGCTTGTTTTGCAATTACATTAATCAATCAATCAATATTAGAGAGAATTACATCAATCCTAGCTTCTCTACATACACAGAATGGGAGCTTTGCTCAACACATCTTCAAGTAAGAGGTTTCCCATTACTCTTTGCCCCACCCCCATCCCCAGGATTTGCTTCTGGGATTTGAAATGGATCTTTTACATTTAACTCTTAGATTCATGTTTTTCTCTGAGCCAACTAGGCTTTCTCAGCATTAGAGTGGGCCTGCCTTTAACATACTAGGCACTCAATAGTCACTGAATGACTAGACAAGTGAATGAATGAATGAATGTCAATGGGAGTTGTCTGCTATCGAGTATCATCCAATTATCATTCAAAGTCAGAAATTTAGTTCATCCAACTTAGATTGGCTCTGATGCTGACATAAAGGAATATGTAAATGGTTATGATTGCCTTTTTTTATGTCAGCTTCTACATTTAAAGATATTTTTAAAACATTCCACTTTCCTATAATGACTCATAATGGATCTTCCATCTATTCATCTGAACTTTTTTCAAGCTATATACTCTTTTCTTATCATCCCTCAAAGAATGAGTTTATATCACCCACTAGTTTTATCTTTTCAGCTCACTTAATATTTTTTATACTTCCTTGTAATTTTTTTCATGTGTAAATATCTTACTTCCTCAATTTAATCATAAGTTTCTGGAAGTCAGGAGTTAAAACTTAAGCAACTTCTTATTCTATACAGTGTTTAAGACAATGACTCAAAAAAGCTAGGCTCTCAATAAATATTTGTTAATCATAAAATGTCCTGAAAGGCTTTAGAGGTCATTTAATCTAAAATGTACTGAATAGTAATTATTTCTACAATATTGCCATCAAATTGTCATCCAGCCTCCTTCTAAGGACCTCAATCTTCTTTTGAACAGCATTGATAGGAAATTGTTCCTTACATTGCCTCCCTGCAATTTTTATCTCATTACTTCTGCATTTACAGACCAAACAAGTCTCATTAATCCCTTTCCACATGACAGGTCTTCAATTATCATAGAATCTTCTCTTCTCCATACCATAAACACACCCCAGTTCCTTCCATGTAGCCTCATATGGCATGGTTTCAAGTCTTCTCACCACACTAGTTACTGTCCTTTGAACACACTCTTAATCTTTCAATGTCATTCCAAAAAAATATAGCACAGAGGATGGAACCCAGTATTTCAGTTATAGTCCAGTCATGTTGAAAAACAAGAGGGATATAACTTTCTTAATTCTGAACTCTATACTTCTTTTAATGTTGCCTAAGATTGCATCCTACTTTGGAAATCTTATTACACTATTATATTAAGCCAGTAAAACTCCCCAAACCTTTGCTTTCCTCATCCTATGCTTGTGCTATTAATTTTCTCAAGCCAAGAATCTCTGTGATTCTAATAGCTACAGACAGAATTGTACTGAGGTCCATGGCTGAGAATGCAGGAATAATTGAGGATTAGAAAAAAGAGATAGTGAGAGGTAGAAAGGAAAAGCAAAGGAGGACCAAATACTAGAAGCAACTTTCCTTCATGACAAATGTTTCAAATATCTTCCTCCATGCTGAAATGTTCTACTTCTGGTATTCTCTCCAGTGTAATGTGTTGAGTGTGTTTCTATAATTCCTAGCCACATTCCTCTTCAGGCTACATTCATGATTCTCTCTAGATTTTTTTCCCCCCAATGTCACCAAACCTCTTTCCTTTAGAAGCTCACTCCGCCTCTAAACTTCACACACTTGGAAGTACCCCTCTGCTCCTGCAGTTTCTCCCTTTGATTGGCTGGCTCCTCCCAGAATCTCCATTTGAAGGAGCAATGTCCTGGCCAGCCATACCTTCATTCCTCTCCAGGCTGCACTCTTGACTTTCCCAGATTTTCTGTATAATGCCACATCAGTAGGTAATTAAAGCCATGCATCCTAATCCTTTCCCATTCTCTCCTTTCAGCTTCTTTTTAAGTCTTGTGCCATTAGCAGGTAAGCAGCTTGAGGGCAGGTCTATCTTTCTGCTAGTATTTGTATTTCTAGTGCTAAGCACAGTGCCTGGCACATAGCAATTACTTAATAAATGCTTACTGACTTGATTTGACTTCACTCTTCTCCAAGTAGTTTCCTCTTTCTATTGAACTATCTGTAGAGATATCAGAGGTGTTGATCATAACAGGATTCTCTACACATTTTCTTCTTAGAGCTATAGCACTTCATCTCATTCTCTCTTCAGTCTTGATGTTGTCTGGGTGCCACAATCAGATCTTTTGACTGCCCCAAATTTTCCCAGGAGGTCTTTGTTTTCATACATCCCAAATTTGCTCTTTTCATTCTGTCAACTCACTGCTCTGGAGGGTAGGAGGGTTTTATTCACAAAAATCAATTTAGAGACACAAAGGGAAGTGGGCTAAGCTGTTTGATCTTGTAGTGCTCACCATACCTAAGATATGGCATGTTCCATGGACTAACCCTTAACAGAAAAGTTCTGGTGATAAGGACAATATAAGTCAAATTTGTAGAAAGCAATGCGGCAGTCCAGATGACTCTGCTCAGCTCAGACTTTTGCAAATACTTTACTGAAACCCAGATACATTGTACTGAGGTTTCTTGTCATTATTATAGGACCATCTTAGTCTTTTATGGTCATCTTGCATTACTTTCACTAGTTTCCATCTTCTTTATACATGTCCTTTTTTTTTTTTTAATGAATTGGTTAGTATGTTTTCTCTACACCCACTTCTGTTTCTTCAGATAGCTCTTCCTTTTCTTCTTCAGTTGAATCATTTGTGTTTTTCAATGGATAGTGAAATTATGTGAACTTCTGTAGTTAGCAAATGATTACAATTTTATTTTTGAGAATATTCCATTCCCTTTGAGTCAGTTTGCTCTGAAAAAAGTCCAAGCAACAGAAATCTATATATTCTTTCTTTCAACTCTTTGAAATCTTCTCTCTCAGTCTAGACATTTAGGGTTAGAGTTGGAGGTGGAGGCATTTAGGGTTCTTTCCCTTCACAAACTCTAAGAATGGTCATTTCCTCCTCAGATTCCTATCATTTCTGCTTCAGTATTTAGTTCCTTTTTATTTGTCAGAAATCACATCAAGAATAACAATTCTTTTTGTTCCTGCCACCACCTACTGAAAAATGAAGTTGTCATTAAGGCAAGCCAAGAATATCTTGGCTATTCTGCCTTTAGTATTGAGAGAAGTCCAGGATTTGCCCAGATAATTGCAATCCTCAATTACTGCTATATTCAATAGGCATGATAGCTTTTTGAATAGCTTTTGGAATCCTTCATGGAACTGTTCTTTCTGTTTGGGTGGTTTGTGATATATTCCCAACACAATGTCTATTCAATTTTTCCCATCATTGATCCTGTTTCTAAGACTATAGACCAAGTTTCCCTTTTCTGGTTGTGGATTTCTAAACAGGAGTATATTTTCTTGAAAGATAATGCATTCATTTGTAAAAGGTATGTCATTCCATGGTCATATTTTAGTCATGGGTGGCATTCTACCTAACCTCAGTCACACTTATAAGTTCATATTGTACCTCCCTTATCCTACCACTCACTCACTGCCAAAATTTCTAGAAGGAATTGTTTTGATTGCAGTTCTTTGACTTTAGTTCCTTGCTATACAGCTTTTGTCCTCACCACTCCACTAAGTTTGTTCTTCAAGGTCACTTAATGGCCTTCTTATTTTTAAACTCAATTATATATTTTTTTCTGTCCTTGTTACCCTTCACTTCTCTGTGACATTTTATGCTGGTTAAACACTTCTTCCTTAACCAATGTCTTCTTTTCCTCTGGCTTCCATAACCCTGTTGTAAAGGTAATTAATTTAGCACGTACTTAGCCCTTAATAACTAAGAGCTAAGTACTTCTGTCAAAGAAACAAAAGGCGTGAACTCCGTCTCCTGTTGCTGACGTACCAGGAAGGGGCTGGCTGAGACAGGAAGCCAGTGTGTGTGTGTGTGTGTGTGTGTGTGTGTGTGTGTGTGTATTTAAGAAGACTGGCAGAGGGCAGACAGAATCAAGAATTTTCTTCCTGGTGGCTCCTGGTGGAGGGAGCAGAATTTTCACAGCCTCTGGAGGATGGGCTGCTGGACTGAGAACTGAGTTGGAGTTTTCTGTGAGACCAGAATCTGGTGAAGGCTCAAGTTGCTGTGGAGAAGGCCACCTGGAAGGCTGAGATTTCTTCTGAGTCCTAGGGCTAGCCAAACTGCTTGAGGACTGAAGAAGCATGACCGTGATAAGACTTTGTTTGTGGCTTGGTTGATCCTTGAGTTCCCAGCAAGAGAAGTTGTGAAGGTTTTGAGATATGCTGGACCCCGTAAACTTCAATGTGTAACAGGAATTGCCAAAGGACTGGATGAGAACCTGGGAGCTGTCTGCCTCTGAATCCAAATGACTGGTGGATTCAGGTAGGAGATGGGAACATGGAAGGGGATCCAGGGAATCTGAGACACCACCCCGAGTGAAGATGAAGAAAAGGCCTCTCTTGGGATATAGAATGCCTGATGAAATTGAAGTTTACTAGATACCAAGAGGTGGAGGATTTGTATAATTTTCTAATGATTTTATTTAGTGATTAATGATACTTAGTGACTTATTGCTAGATAAGTCACTGATTAAGTTAATCTATAATTGCCCCATGAGTGGAAGACTGATCTTATTGTATTGTGGAATGATTGAATGATTAAGTAAGGAGGGTTTCCCCCTTAGGGAAACCAGATGATTATTCTTTTGTTCTTTGTTCTAAATACTGTGGCCACTTTAGTGAAAACTAGGTGGCCATTCTAATGTTAAGCTATTGTGAACACTATATTGTGATTTCCTGTGATAAGATGTAATGTTGTGAATATTATATTGTGATTTGTTATGAATGTTTGCCTTGATTTGTAATGGAATAAATGGAGTGTTCACTATACTATGTAATCAGAACCTTAAAAGCTGTTTACAGTGGCATTCTTTTGGGAAGCTGCTTGTGCATGGCGTTACACCTGTACTGTGGGGAGCCTAGGAGGCCGAACCCAGGACTCAGATAAAGATCTTGATGGATGGTGTTTCTCTCCAGGTGACTATGGCTTGAAAAGGCTGGCTCCCTGGGAATACACTTTAAAGGACTTTTTTTTGAGACCCTGACATCAAGGACTTTGCCCCCAAAACTTCAGATACCTAAAAAGACATGTCCCTTATCCATCCTGTGTTGGTTCCAGGATATAACAGACTAAAGACAATGATTACACCTAGACAAACCTAAGATGCTTTAAAGCCTACTTTCATTTGCATCCTCTTTGTTAATGCCTTTAAAAACGTTAACTGATTTTCCAAAGACCTGTTGACTTTCCCAAGACCTTTTGGCGCCTAGGATTAAGGAACCTGATTTTATCTGAGTTACTTCCAGGAACTAACAGGCTTAAGACAATGATAGTAAAACTTGAATCCTTTCATCTTTCTGTATAAAAATCTTGCTCAGTGAATCATTAAATGGAATTCATGGTTCTTCCTTGAACTACCCACATGACCTGGTCATTTATTATTTGCATCTCCGGTCATGCTTAATGCTGGACACTGAGCAGCCCTGGACACTAAGCAGCCCACGACACTGTACTCTCTGGATTTCCTCTCCCACCTCTAAAATTAGTTCTTCTTCATCCAATTTTTGGTTCTTATTTAGTTTTACTCTTTAAACATGGACTTTTAGCCAGGGCTCTGACCTTGTCACTCTTCTCTGTCCTTTCTATACTCTCTCTCCTTTGTTAATCTCCCATTCCCAGGGATTCATTTATCTATATAGATGACTTCCAAATCTATATCTCTATTCCCCAGCGATGACTAGTGCTCTTCCTGCATATTTCTCAATGTTTGCTAGTTACCTCCCCATGGACATAACATGAGAACATTACATACAACATAGCGCAAAATGATCTCATCATTTCCCCCTTAAAATCTGCCCTTTTAAAAATTTCTGTTGATGATATCATAGGTTATTTGGTTATACCTGCCTATAAGCCTTTATAAAAATAAAGAAAAGAAAATTAACAGATTCTTAACTACCCACAAATGAAAATAGTAATTATATTCCACTCTTATCCATGGGAAAGAATTTGAAAGAAATACCAGAAAATCCAATTTCTAGCCACTTCAGCATTCTTATTTTCTTTTTTCTTCTCTTCCCTCAACACTGGACCTTTCTTTTTCATTGTGCCATTATGATTTGTCCTTCCACATTGTAATAATTAGTGATTACCCAAGGAGGATGATGGAATGGGCTGTTTGGTTTTTGTCCAGGTTCCTATTTTCATATTCCTAGAGTCCTGGCATATAGTAGGTGTTAACAAATGCCTGATGAATTGAACTAATTGAATTGAACAGCACTCCTGTGTATTCTCTATGATGTGAGTGGTGGTACCCTGGTTGGAAAATATTAATTCCATATATTATGTATTACCAGGAGTCAATAATTAGGGACTTCAATCTAGAGATGGAAAATTTTAATTTCTATGTTTTATAATTTTTAAAAAAAGTAGGCCTGAGAACCCTTTATTTTCAGAAAATGACAATATACTCAGTTCAAGGAAGAATGGCAGGTTGAAAATAATCCTACTGGAACAATTTTTTTAAATGATAAAAATGATGACTAAATTCACTAGGAAAGGTAGCCCCAGTAGGAATAAAATAAAATTTGTATTTTTTAAAAAGATGTACAAAACATAATAGTGATAAGTAGGAGTATAAGAAAAATATGATAGATAACAAAAATATTAATAAAAAGGCATTTTTATAGCCAAATGGTTTAATTTTAAAACATTTGAAAGCAAGATTGTTATAACTTGTGTTGCCCACTTGACCAGAAAGGGCCATTGAACTGTGAAAGGGCTGTGAAAGATTTCTTTTAAGCTTATAAAGTGATGAACTTAGTGGTGATAGAAGAATTTTACCATATAAGCCTTCTTAAGGAACTATTACAATAAGCAGTTCTGAAAGGCAAAGAAGTATATTGTGTAGAGCAAAGTGATTTTTTGTTTAACTCAATACGTGAAATGCATCAACTGAAAAGGAAAAGAAGCAATAATAAAATTGGCGTTAAGTAGTGTAGAGGATATATTTGAAGATATAAAAGTTGGTTATTCTGTTGGAAGCAATAGTTACAATGTGAAAGCTAAAGGTGGTAAGACAAAATATATACTTATAAAGCAAATCTGAGGGGAAGCTGTGAGCACAGAATGTTAAAACAACTGGCCAATTAAATATTTAAGACGTTAAAATTCATTCTAAACCAGGTGAAAAACCAGTCAAATTTATTATTTGATGGAACTGAGACAAAATAACTGATTGATTGACTGAGAATTTTTCAGGCAGTTTAAGTGAGCCTGACAGTGCTGAACTTCAAAATTCATTTTGCTCCGTGAAGCAGTGTTAAACGTGCAACAATATTATAATGAGATTACTCTGATATTTCCAGTAATAAATTATCTGTGATTTTAAAGTGGATTTGTCTGTTACCGTTTCTTTTTTCTTTCCTTCCTTCCTCCCTTCCTCCCTTCTACTTTCCTTTCCTTCCTTCTTCCTTCCTTTTTTCCTTCTATCTTTTTGTTATAGTAACATATATAGTGAAACACTGGCAGTGGTTTAGCAGGCAGGCATCTTGTGTTTATATAAAAAAGAACAATATCTCAAAAATGCATTGGAAGTCATTTTTTCTTTTTAAAACATAATACTATAATAAAGTGTTTAACAGTCTAGGCTAGATACAGTTTATGGGTTCAGTAGCAGGTCACACATGATTTCAGGAGACAGTTGAGCAAGTGACCCAAATCAATGAAAAATCCATCTTGGCTGTGCACATTGGTATTCCTTCCCAAGCAGTTAAAATAAATCTTGTACAAACTCAGGAATGTTGGCTTAAGTGAAGACTTAGAAGATGTTTTCTAATGGTTCCCAGTACCTGGAATGTCCTCTTCTCACTCTCATTATCTTGCAAAACCCACATTAAATGCTGCTTACTATATCAAGCCTTCTTTGATACCCCCAACCAGAAGAATGAAGTGGACTAGATGACCACTGAAGGTCTTTCCATCTCTGAAATTTTTGATGCTGTGAAGTAATCACTGCCTCCTGTATAGCCCTTGGAATCGCTCTGCTCCGTCGTTCAGCTGTGTCTAACTCTTAGTGACCATATTCACCACTGTGTTCCTGGGATTTTCTTGGCAAGGATATTGGAGTTGTTTACCATTTCCTTTTCCAGCGTATTAAAACAAACAGAGGTTAAGCAACTTACCCAAGGTCACACAGTAAGTATCTGAGGCCACATTTGAATTCAGGTCTTTCTGAACCCAGGCCCCATTGTCTATCCACTGAGCCATCTAGCTGCCTTGTATTGCTAGCACTCATTTATTCCACTCTATTTGGTGTTATGTTTATTTGTGAACATCTTACCTCCTTTACAATACTGGAAGCTCCTTGGGTGGGGGTAGGAGAGGGGTAGTATGTTGGAACTTTCAGGAATAAAGTTAAGATGCCTGGGTCTGGATGCCACCTGAGGTCTGACCATATTGTTTCTTTGCTAAAAAAAATTACAGTGGCTTCCTGTATAGGGTCTAAATATGCCTCTCTGTAGTACAACTTCTACCCACCAGCTCCTTATTTTTTAGCATAAAATACCAGATTTTTTGACATTTAAAATGTTTTATATTCTACCTCCAACCTGTCTTTCAAGACCTATTACACATCACTTTTATGCATTAACTCTGTCTTCCAACCAAAGTGAACCACATTTCCTAGCATTTAATACTTCCATTTTCCAACTTGGTCTCTGAAACTCAAGTTCTTCTATAGGCCTGGGGTATTTGACTTCTTCACCCTCACCTCTTCAGCTTCTGTTAAAGTTTAGTTTAAATGCCACTTTTTACACAACACTGATGTAGATGCTTTGCAGTGTCTAGTGCCCCTTATATTAATTTGTATATTCTTTTCTATTTTCTTATTCACTAATATAAGTGCATGTTTCAGTCCAGGTACCTCCTCTGGTGAACATGCCATCTTCTTCACCTCTGGCCTGCTTCTGTCCATTTAGGACAGTATCTCTGAACTAGCCCTCCAGAAAAATGCCCCCAGTAGGTAATTAGTTTAGTTTTAGAACTCTTACCTTAGAACTCACCCATCTTGATTGGTGAGTTGATGAGTGAAAACTCTCAACCAGTCTACTATATCTGATCAGTCCTTGACTACTGCACTACTCAGGAGATGATGCTTCCCATTTATATTTCTCTACCTGATACTTAGCACAGTGCCTGGCACTTATTGGTATGTTTCATTCATTCACTCCTTCATTCATGCATGAATGTAATGGGATGTAGGTAACTGTTTAACAAATGATTCTCCAGAAGCACATCTGTACATTCAGCCTACAATATTAACATTTTCTCAACCACCTTCTTATCTGGACAATCAACAAAACAATAAATTTAGCCCTAATATGTAATATATGATGATTTCTGAATTGCAAATGATCATACTGAAAATTTTAACGATGAGCTCTAGCCCAGCAGACCTGGTCCCAAGCACACATCTCCATGCTTGCATTAGTGATGTTTCCTTCAATTAAATCTAAGTTCCTTGAGGGTTGGGATGGTGTCATTTTTGCCTTTGTATCACCAGTACCTATCCCAACACCTGGCACATATCGGGTCAAATAACTGAACGAATGAATACACAGTCTATTTAAATAGTGCATTGGAAATCCTCCATTCTAGTAGCAAATAACTTTGATGAACACGTGTCTGCCTGTTTCATACTTTCCTTGATGTCAAGTATCAAATGATCATTGAACAAAGTTATCTTTGTGGTTTCATACAGCAAATCTTCTATGATCTTAACAAACATAAAAAAAAAAACCTTTCTGGAAAAGAGCCAAAGCTATTCTTTGTTCTATTGAGGGAACTGCTTTTTTTGTAATGATAACAGTAACATATAAACACACACACACACAACTTCACAGTAAGGAGGGGCATATCTTATAGTCTCTCTCCTCAGAGGCAATATAGAAATGCAGTCAATGGACAATATTCAGGTCACAGGCAGAAGATTCAGGTTCATTTTCCAACTATGACACTTATTGGTCGTATGACCTTGGATAAATAGCAACTTCTCTGTGACGGTTTTTTTTTTTTAAATCTATAAAATGGGAATGATTCAATTAATCTGCCTCATTTGGATTTTGTAAAGAAAGTGCATTATATCAAGTTATAATTGAAAGTTAAGATGTGGCATGCTATAAAAAATCATCTGCAAAAGCTTACCTCTTCCCCCTTTTTCTTTTTTATCAAAAAAACCTTAAATACATACACTGACCACTAGCATAAAGGTTTTTCAGAGGAAATTAAGTAGCTAGTAGTTATCACTGACTTATCACTCTGAACTGTATTTGAGAATTTGTAGAGCACTTTTAATAATTCAAGCTATTCACTATTACAAAAGTCCATCTTTGTAAAATTGCCCTTCTAATGATACTATATAGATACAAATCATTGGATACCATGACCTGCAAAGAATGAAAATCATGTGAATAATCCAAAGGTCATTAGAAAGAAGAGTGGCCAACATAAACAGGATCTAACATATTAACAATATTATCACTCTTTTTCGTAAGTGGCAGCAGGGGTAGTACATAAGAATTCTGCTTCTTACACTAAATAATTTTACATCCCTGGGTAGGACATGGAACTGACTATGGTTTTTTTTTAAAATTTGTTTTGGTACAGGGAGCTTCAGGTGACTAACTTCTTTTATTAATCCAGATCGGCACATTCTTCTCCAAGATATAATCTTACAGAGTTGCTTAGCACACTGAGATGTTAAGTGACTTGTCCAGAGTCACACAATCTATAGGCCTATAGGTCAGAGGGTAGACTTGAATGCAAGTTTTCATGGTTCTGAGGCCAGCACTTTAACCAATTCCCCCCACAGCCTCCCACCTGTGACCCCGGCTAATAACAATCTATATGTACCTCAAGGAATTTCCTAGGATCTATCTCCATTTGTGAAGGGTGTTCCAAAATTGGGATGTCTCTAAAGTGATGAAATCATATAATTTTTGAATATGTTAAAATATATAATACAGAAATGTGTAAATGGAAAAGGAGGTGGTCCAGTCATGTTGTGGCAGTGAAGGGCAGCAGATGGGTGGGTTGAGAGCTGCACTGGTACCCAAATGTCAGAAGACGAGAAGAAGGTCTTCAGTATGATCAGTGTATTCTCCATTCATTGATTCCCCGATTCATTTATTTATTTATTCATTA
Organism: Pseudochirops corinnae; assembly: GCA_028646515.1. NCBI lineage: Eukaryota > Metazoa > Chordata > Mammalia > Diprotodontia > Pseudocheiridae > Pseudochirops > Pseudochirops corinnae. The sequence continues at coordinate 197,987,692 of CM053588.1, forward strand.
TTCATTCTGGGAAGATACATGAAGTGGTATGAACATGAATATCAGAATGAAAAGACATGGATGGGTTGAAAGCTGTCCTGATAGAGTGTAATGGCAAGTACAGAAGAACTTCATGCCCTGTTTCAGCTATTTAATTATTTGGCAACTTGTTTCAGTTCAAGTTTCTTTTAAGCCTTGCCCATGATTATAGCAAGTCTTTGTTAAGAAATAGAACTTGTGAACCATACAACTTGTGAACCCTGGAACTTGTGAACCCCTGTTGCGCAATAGGAAGGGGAGGAGCTAATGACCATATATAAGGAGAAGCGCAAGGTTGGAGAGAGCAGAACTGGGAAGAAATGAGAAGAGAACTCTTGTGGTGGCAGAGTCATGAAGGAGAAAACTTGTGGTATTCTGGCACTCTATGTCTGTCTGTTCTGTCTGTGTTGATTTTTGTTTGTGATACTTTGTACAGAAGCCCTGGGACCTTACTGGAAGCCCTGAAAGACAATTTTCTGGTTGTCTGTTCACAGAAGTCATGGAAGAAGGTTTTGGAGGTCTTGGGACTTTACTGATGATTTGTGTTGACCTCTTGGACCTTGTTTGTGGGTCTGTGTTGATTTCTATGTTGATGATTTATGTTGACCTCTTGGACCTTGTTTCTTGGTTTCTGTTGATTTCACAGGCAGATAGTGAACTGATGATGGTGCCAGAAATGTATAAATGTTGTTTTGGCTCTGTAAAGCTTTGTCTTCCCAGAAACAGGAACTGTGAAGCACTTGAGGTAGACTGGACACTGTGAGCTTCAATACGGAATGGGAATTGGACAAGGAGCTGGACAAGGAGGTAGACAAGGAGCTGAGAGCTACCTGCCTGAGAATCCAGGTATCAGTTGGATAGATTATGGTAGGAGCTAGGATCATGGAAGAAGAACCATGGAATCTGAGAGCCAGCTTCGAGTCAAGATGAAAAGACCTCTTCTTGGGTACTTAATGCTGACTGAGAAGATATTGATTTACTGTGACCTAGGGGTGGAGAAATTTGATCTTTGTACTTTGTGTCCCTTAAGGAGGTTTGCTCCTTAAAGATGATTGAGTTTAGGACTTATTGAATTATATCTTTTGTTTAAAACTATGTGGCCCCTTGAATGAAAACTATGTTTCCACTTTAGTGATAACGTGTTATGTCATAACATTGTGAATTCTGTACTTCAGTTTCTGTGAATGTTTTGTCTTAGTTTGTTACTGAATAAATAGAGAGTTCACTATACTATGTAATCTGAACCTTGAAGCTATTCACAGCAATAGTCCTCTGGAAAGCTGCTCGTGCTTGGCTTTATACAGAGAACTCGCATCAATAAAAGCCTTCAAAATACTGAAGTATAATGCAAATATTACACTTATTTATTATGTTATGATAACTAAAATTATTTCAATATTTCTATTTTATAGTGCTTCTGCTTTCAAAAGATCTTTACATCTATTACCTTGTTCTGTATTCATAAGAACTTTATGAGGTAGGCCAGGCAGCTGTTGTATTCCTCTTTCACAGATATGGCACTTGGGTTGCAGAGAAGGTAAGCAACCTTATTCAAGGTCTAAAGTAATAAAATTCTCCAGATTCCCCTTTCTGACAAAAACTTAGGGGCTCTTAGTGCAATTCCAGTTTGACAAAGACCAAACACTTACTGTTGGTATCAATCAAGAAAATGTTTTTGAAAAATAAGGCATGTTATATTTTATCACCAATTTTTTTGTAGCCAGATTTTGAAAATAGTTACAATGTCTTCTTTGTGTTACATATTCAATACAAATTTCCTGAAATGAGCTAAACTGAAACCTATAGACACTCTCACCTTCATGTTGGTATGAAAATCAACCCTCTAGATATAGGCAAAGGCTTCACATGATTACGTAGGAACCCCAGCAATTTGGCCTTCTGTTGTTCAGATAGGAAGGTAGGAAGTGACCCATGGTTTCTGTTATGGCACTCTCCTGTTTGTATACTCTAGTATTTAAAAACTTTATGAGTATTTGGTTCTAAAAGTGATTGACTAATTATGAATTTAAAAAGAACATGGAGGAGAACCACCCAATCAATTGAATTCTAATATATGTAAAGAACATTTTGTGACAGAACAATACTTCAACAATAACCATTTCATAGATTCCCTGTTTCTAAGAAAGCACAGTGTATATCAGGATCTCATCTAATGATGGTCTAACTGGGATGATTCCTGTACCTTCTGAATTTCTCTGCACATAGTGAAACATTAATATCAGTTGACTGGAAAAGATGGAAAGAATGTATCTTGGAAATATGAAAGTACATTACATATGTGATCTTTTTTTTTTTAGAGGATTTCTTTTTTTTTAAATTTCTTCTTTTTAATTTTTAATTTTTTGCTTTTTGGAGGGCAATTGGGGTTAAGCGACTTGCCAAAGGTCACACAGCTAGTAAGTGTTAAGTGTCTGAGGGCGGATTTGAACTCTGGTCCTCCTGACTCTAGGGCTGGTACTCTATTCACTGTGCCATCTAGCCACCCCCATATGTGATCTTTCACAGTGTACTGGGGATAGCATCAAGTCAGAAGACATGTGTTCAGATTTCACTTCCTCTTCTGGTTAGAAGCATGGTCCTAGTAAAGCAATTTAACGGCTTTGTGGCACAGGTTTGCTATCTGTACAGTTGGGATAAATAATACACTACCAACAGTGCAGGGTTATTGTTAGGAAAGAGCTTTGTAAAAGGAAAGCAATATATAAATGTAAGTTGCTATTATTAGTAGTGGCATCATTATTATTTCCATAACTAACTTCAATGAAAGAATAAGTGTTAATGTGTTATCAAACAAAACATTCATTTTAAATATTTACACGAGGGAACCTTATGCTGTGTATTTTACAAAGTTAATCTTTTATCAGTCTTAATTTGATAATATAATCTTGTTTTGTAGAATAATGAATTTCATGGAAATAGGCTGACCATTATAACTCAGAGGGAGTAAGAATGAGGTGTGAAATTATGGATTCCTTCCTGATCAATAAAGAAGGAAATTTGTATTTAAATTTTCAAGAAAATATATCTTTTTTTTTGCTGGGCAATTGGGGGTAAGTGACTTGCCCAAAGTCACTCAGCTAGTAAGTGTCAAGTGTCAGAGGACAGATTTGAACTCAGGTCCTCCTGACTCCAGGGCTGGTGCTCTATTCACTGCATCACCTAGCATCCCCTAAGAAAATGTATCTTAATCAATGTCCAGGGTGAAAACAGGCAGTAGCTTTATCTTTGTTTTTAATTTATTTTATCCAGTTTTTTCATTAGAATGAAAGCATTGCTTTTCCAAATCTTTGATGTTGGGGCAGCTAGGTGGTGCAGTGAATAGAGCACCAGCCTTAGAGTCAGGAGGACCTGAGTTCAAATCCGCCCTCAGACACTTAACTCTTACTAGCCATGTGACCTTGGGCAAGTCACTTAACCCCAACTGCCCTGCTCTCCCCTCTAAGAAAAACAAAACAAATCTTTGGTGTTAAGGAAATAATAAGAAAATGTAATGTCAAACTCAGAAAACAGTAGTCCCACATTAAAAACTGTCAAATAATAGTTGTTGTTTGAATAGCTGTACTTCTGTTGAACTGAAAACACAAATAGGAGTGAAAACTTGAAGATGAAAATGTGACAAGTGTGTTCATTGTTTTCCCATGGCATGACTACATTCATGGTGAAAGCTAGTACAAGCTACAACTTGTTACTTGAGCTTAGAAAGAATTGAATTCTGATGTGACAGGTTTTTCTTAGTTTTCCTATTATGTTCAATGTCCTTCAGAAACATGCCAAGGGGCACGAAAACAAATCATGGATGTCCAATGCCATGACCACTGTTGTCTGGACAACATTTGCTGCCAAAACTGTATTCTCAAGCCCCTGAGAATGTTGTGATCTGCTTGACATCACTCATGATAACTACTAGGGGCTATTCTCAAATGTACTCTATACAGCTGCCTTCTAGACCCAGAGTCCTCAGGGGCAGTGTTGTTGAGTCCTTGTCACAAAAAAAAGCTACCAGAGGTCAAGCAATCTTTTCTCCTTTCTTCCATGCCAAGAGTTTGAGGAATTGTGGCTTTAGACTGATCCATTCAGTAGAGGAATAATCACTTCATTCTATTTAAGGTCAATACCAGAACTCACTATCTTTCTATTATTTATTTTTTCATTATCTTTCATCTAAAGACATAAAGAAAGCCACACCTGTTACTCTTACATTTTTTGGTCTATGAAGATATGTTCTCTTCCAAAGGTTTTTGGGAGGTAGGGAATGCTAATCTCTTAATGAAAGAATAAACCAGAACAACAGAAAAACAAAATACAAAATAGCTGTCATTCCTCGTTTCCTTCATGTCCTTATGCATTCTGTTAACATAATATTCATTTGCCTTTCTTATTCTGCTTTGCAGAAGGTTTAAAATTTTGTTTTTATACTTTCTAAATTCTTTTAGGGTAAGGTGTATGTTCTCTCTCTGGTATCCTCCAACTGTGATTTAGACAGCATCTCTATATCAATTAGTGTGGTATATTTCCTTTACAGTTTGTATCAATGTTATTTAGTTGTGCTTAGGTTAAAAACTTTAGACTGAATTTAAAAATTCTCAATTATTTCTTCTATTTATCAATTAGCCTTCATCAAGTCTAGACAGTCTGAAGCTCTAAGTTGTGACAGTGCAATAGACAGAGAATTGGGTCTGGAGGCAGGAAGACTCGAGTTCAAATCTTGCCTTACATACAACTAGCTGTGTAACCCTGGGCAAATCACTTAACCTCTGTGTGCTTCAGTTTCCTCAACTGTAAAATAGGAATATTAATACCATCCCCCCGTCCCAGGGTTGTTGTGAGGATCAGATGAGATAATATTTGTAGAATGCTTGGCACGGTGTTTTGTATATGTTGTTGCTGTTCAGTTGTTCAGTCCTGTTTGATGGAAGTGACCCCATACTGTCCATGGATTTTCTTTGCAAAGATACTGGAGTGGTTTGTCATTTTCTTTTGCAGTGGATTGAGGCAAACAGAGGTTAAGTAACTTGTTCAGGGTCACACAGCTAACACATCTCTGAGGCCAGATTTGAACTCGGGTCTTCCTGACCCTGGGCCCAGCCCTCTATCCACTAGCTGCCTTTATTCACATACATTAAATAGGCTCTATATAAATGCTTATTCTCTACTATTCTGGCCAAGAAAATTCATTTGTTATTCTCTTACAAATTCCTCTGTCAAACCACAACCTTCCCTCACTTCACAAAATTTTGATTAGTACTCCTTTTAAAATCTGCTTAAGACTCATGTCCTCTATGAAACTTTTACAAACTACCTCTACTTGGATTCATCCTTTATCCCACCCAGCTTCCTGATTATTCATCCTTTCTACACACACACACACACACACACACACACACACACACACACACGGGTGTGTATGTGTGTATTCTGTCTGCTTGAGGTATATGTATGAATGTGTCTATGTGAATGCAGTGAGAGAGATGGGCACAAACTCATGGATAAAGCCATGACTGCTTAATATTAAAACTTCAGATTACTAGGACAGGACTCTACACAAATTGAAAACTTCAAACAGGTGAAGGCAATGCTTCTTCCATGACAAGGATAGACATATGAGGACCTTTGTCAGAATAAACTAAGAAGGAATTTATTTGGAGGATAACAGCTTATAAAAGGAAAGGAGAATGTTCCTGATTTAATAGAGTTAAGAAAGAAAATTAACCAATGAGCCTCTCATAAAGTTTCCATTAAAATACTGTTATATCGAATGAGATAATATAAGTAAAGTGCTTTGTACATCTTGAGGTACATCTAAATGGTAGCTATTGGTCAGTCCATAAACACTTATTAAATACTACACACCAGGCACTGTGCTCAGCACTGGGATGCCAAGAAATGTAAATAAAAGTCAGTCCCTGCTCTCAGTGCTCATAGCCGAATAATGGGAGAGACGACATGCAAAAACTACGTACAAACAATCTATATAGAAATGAGCTATAACTGATTGGAAATAATCACCAGAAGGAAGGCACTAGCATTAAAGGGAATTGGGAAAGGCAACGGGATTTTAGCTGGGTCTTGAAGGAAGCTAGAATAGCCAGGAGGTAGATTTGAGGAAGGAGACATTTCCAAGCATATGGGTTGGCCAGTGCAAAATGCCCTGTGCAAAATGAGTCAGGAGGCGGAGTGTCTTGGTTTGAGAAACAGAAAAGTCCAGTGTTTCTAGATCACAGAGTAAAGGGAGTGGGGAGGATAAAATATAAAAAGGGTAGAAAATTGGGGAAACAGGTTATAAAGGACTTTGAATGTCAAAGAGATAATTTTATATTTGGTCCTGAAGGTGATATGGAGCCAATGGAGTTTACTGATTACTATTGATTGTGGTGAGGGGGTGGGGGTGACATGATCAGACCTGTTTATAGAAAGATCACTTTGACAGCACAGTAGAGGCTAGAATGGAGTGTGGAGAAATCTGTGGCAGGGAGACCAACCAGTAGGCTATTACAATAGTTCAAGTGTGATGTGGTAGAGGCCTGTACCAGGGTAGTGGCAGTGTTAGAGAAGAGAAGGGGGCACGTTTAAGAAATGTTACAATTGTAAAATCATCGGGCTTTCACAACATATTGGATATGGAGGGTGAGAGAGAGTGAGGAGCTGAGATGACACCATTAGAAGGGCGGTGGTGCTCTAGACAGAATTAGAGGAATTTAGATGGGGAAAGAATTTTGAGGGAAAGATAATAAATTTGGATTTGGATATGTTTTGTTGAAGATGGATATAGAACACCCAATTCAAGATGTCTAATAGGCAGTTGACTAAGAATCATGAGAGAGGTTATGGCTGGACAAGAAGATCTGAGAGTCATCTACAAAGAGCTGATAATTGAACACGGGAGCTGAATGAGATCACCAAATGAAATAGTTTAGCGGTAGAAGAGAAAAGGGCCCAGCACAGAAGTCACATGGGACACCCTAGTTTAGCAGGCACTACCTGAAAATCTGGCAAAGGAGACTGAGAAAGAGTAGTCAGATAGGTAGGAGGAGATCCAAAAGACAGCAGTGTCATGAAAACATAGAGCTAACGGAGTAAAATGGAGAAGACAGTGATCAACAGTGGTGAAGGCTGCAGAGAGGTCAAGAATAATGATGGGGATCATGATTGTGATTTTATAGTAATACAGAAGAAAAAGCAAGGATCTTTCTTTCAGGAAAACATTGAAGCCCCCTAAGTTACATGCAAGTAAAGATTTAAGGAAAAAAAGAGAAAAGGAAAGTCATCTCTTACCATGGCCTGTTTACTCCCATATTCCTCTCATCTGTCACCTTCTTTCTACTAACATGACCAACACCCTTGTTCAGGTCTTAATCACATTCTACCTCACCTACTCAAACAGTCTTTTAATTGGCTTTGCTGCTCCAATGTCTCTCCCTCTAATCCACCCTCTACATAGCTGTAGAATTGATAATCCTAAAGAAAAGGTCTGAACATGTCAGCCTTCTGCTCAAAAAGTTCCCATGAGTCCCCATTACCTTGAAGATGAAATGCAAACATTTTTGCTTATCATTCAAAGCCCTCACAATCTGGATCTAGTCTATCTTTCCAAGCTTATTGTATATTACTCTCCTTCATGCCCTTTTAGTCTAGCAATCCAACCTATTTGCTGCTCTTTATAGATGACCTTCCATGTCTCATCTCTATACTGGAATGCATCGTTGTCATCTCATCCTCTTAGAATCTCTAGTTTCCTTCAAAGTTCAGCTCAAGTCTTGGCTCCCACATGAGAAAATGGAGCTGATCTTGCCCCCTGAGACAAATAGGAGGCAGCATGTCACAGTGGTTAGAGGACTGGGCTTTCAACCGAAACGTTCATATTTTGCTCTGATGCATCCCAGCTCTATGATTTTGGGCCAGTCACTCCCAGGTAACTTTCTTAACACCAGAAGTTACAGAAAAGGTATCAATCAGTCTGCCTTGGGAAAGGAAGCTACTTATTAGGAGACCTCTATACTGATGCAACCACAGGTCAAATAATGTATTTAAATTCTATGGTCCAGTGGATAGAGATCTGGGGATGGAGTCAGGAAAATCTGAAATACTTACTGCTTGTATGGTCCTAGGCAAGTCACTTAACCTCTGTCTGCTTCAGTTTTCTCATTTGTAAAATGGGTATTAATATGTCACAGGCTTGTTGTGAGGATCTAACATGATAACATTTGCAAAGTGCTCAGCACAGTGCCTGAAACATAGGAGTATGAATAGGAGAAGTAGGAGCTTAGTAAATACACATTTCCTTCTTTCCTTCCTAGCTCTGACATATACTGGCTGATTCTTAGTGAGTAATTCTGAGAAAGTTACTTAACCTTTCAATGTTTTAGGCAACTCTCTAAGACTATAAGTTGCAGAGAAGGTGCTGACCTGCATTGGATGAACAAGTTTTCTCACTGGGGACATTTCTATACTGATGAAATGATAGATTTGGTCCCTATTCAATTATATACACATAAACAAACATACACACAATATGTAACATATATAATTCTGTGTAGATATACATACGTATGCACATGTGTATATATACACACACATATATGCACATAAGCATGCAGATGTATATGTATATACATGTGTATGTATACATATATGTATAACATATACCTATATATACACACATGGAGACAGAGAGACAGGCAGAGAAAGAGACAGAGAAACAGAGATAGAGAGACAGAGACAGTGAGTAAGTGGGATTTCATATCAGCAATACCTGCATCCAAGTCCCACTTCTTACACTTACTGGTTGTGTGACTTTGTGCAAGTCACTCAAACTCTCAGTGCTCTAGACATCTTTCTAAGACCACATACTGTAGAGACAGTGCTGACCTGTATTAATAAGGGCAGTTTGTCAGAGATCAAACATCGGAGATCTGCTCTCTGTCTGTCTCTTTCACACTCACACACACACACACACACACACACACGTATATATCTCTTCTATCTCCCTTGCCTGTTGTACAGCTCCAGATTAATGTCTTATGGTCTAACTTGATGTCTTACTGTCTAACTTACTTCAAATTCAACATATGCAAAATTGAACTCAATATCTTTCTTCCTCAAAACTGATTCCTTCTCTAAACCTTCCTATTTCTGTTGATAACATCACCTCATCAGTTATCCAAGAAAAAAGTCTGAGTCATAATAATTATTCACATTTATATGATACATTTTTCCAGAATGCTTTCCTCATATCAGCCCTGTCAGAGAGATAGTGAAAATATTATGATCATCATTTTACAAAAGTGGAAATAGAGGCCCAGAGGGGTTAAATATTTTGCTCAGTATACACAATTAGTAAATGTCAGGGCTAGGACTCAAATCTAAATCTTTTGACTCCGGTAGCAAGGCTCTTTCCCCTATACCATTCAGTTTTCACTCTTCCTCCTACCAATCAATCCATACTTCATAGTCTTGCTAAATTAATGGTCCTGATACACAGATTTGACATGCCAATCCCCTGCCCCCAAAATTTTAGTGGCTCCCTATCATTGACAAGATTTAACACTCACTCCTTAACTTAACATTTAAGACTTCACAGATTCTAAATTCCCCTTCCAGTCTTATTTTCATACTGATCCCTTTCATGAACCCCAGGTTCTAGCCCAGTTATACTACTAGTTAATCCATATTTGTGATATATTCTTTTGCCTCTGTAAATTCCCACAGGCCATCTGTGGTGTTTGATGCATATTCTCTCTATATCAATGTTTGCAGAAATCCTTTTCCTTTAAGGCACATATAAAATGAGAATGAAGAGCCTTGATAGGAAGAATCCTGACTCATTTTCTTCTCTCCTTTGTCTCTCCAAAGGCCCTAAAACATAGCAAAGATTGCTTGGGTGATACTTTGGGATTGGTCAGTTTGATAGGACATTTCTAGAAATGAATAAGCCTAAATTAGACATTTTTATAGCAGGAAAAACTAGCTTCCCTTAGTACCCCAATGGACAGGTTCTATGCCTAGATGTCTCTAATGTCTTTACATAATCCTGATGTTAACCCTCTATGCTGTGGGTTGTTCTGTCTGCTCCCTGTATGGGAGCAGACATCCCAGTGTTTGCCTAGTATAGACTTCTGATGTGCAATGAAAAAACTGAGCTTAGGCATTTGTCACATTTATATTAATGATGATGATATCATCACTATAAATAATCCTAATAATCCCCAAAGAACTCATATGAATTTATAAACTCAAATAATTTTAAAGTATTCAACTTATTAGCATCTGTAATTGGCAGATTTCTCTGCAAATAAACATGAAGGAAAACCCCTGCCACATTCTTAACTTTTCTCCAAGGCTTTCTTTCCCTTTTGTAGAATTTTATTCATACGGTAATAAGTGAAAATGGCCATCAAGAGACAAAAGTGAAAGATTTCAAAGAATAAATCTATTCCTTAAATTGAAGGATACAGCCATTAAAACTTCTGTGTGGAAAACCTGTCACCTCCATATATCCAAATGCTTTATTGCCTTTCAGATGTATATAAGTACAGCACAATTCAAATAGTTTCCTTCACTTTATGACAAAGGGAAATGCACTGACAGACAATAGCAAGCAAATCACTGTCTTTTCTTTATAAAGCAACTTTGTTTCTATGAAATCTTTCTGGAAAACTACATATACAAACTTTTCCTTAAAGGCAACTCTACTACATATATGGCTATAAAAGACTGAAATCTGTGTTTTCTATGTTTTTTAAGAATAGCAGTCTGGGACGGCTATGTGGCCCTGGAGTTGGGAGGACCTTAGTTCAAATCTCATAACATTTATGAGCCCTGTGACCTTGGGCAAGTCACTTAAACCCAATTGCCCTGCCTTACTCATGCGAAAAGCAAAAAAAAAAAAAAAAAAAAAAAAAGATAGCAGTCAGTCTAATTGTCTTTCTGTCTTAATATAGGTAGCCTGATGCTTCTTTAGGTTGGAGGTATAGAATCCTTCCTCCACAGGACACCAACTGGGAGGGTCACAGACTAGAGCTGGAGAAAATGTACATATAAACAGTCAGTCTCTTGGGCATCATGGCTTTTTGATACTTTCTTACCCAAAAATAAAACAAATAGCTTATGTGTCAGTATAATAAAGGATTGTTTCCAGAGGGTGAAAGGTCTTTACCTGCTCCATCCCCCTCTGTTCTACCTAACCCGAAATTCTCATCATGAGAGTAACTTTTTAGAGGTAGAAAATAAAGGTAGAAACATTACCTTCTGAAGACTTCTGCTAAAATGTACAGAAGTAAGCTGGAAGTGAAAAGAGAACCTCTAACTCTGTCTCACTAGCATGTCCTCCCGGATTGCTTCAATTGTTCTGCTAACGTTTTGAAAGAGCCATAGTGGATAGCTCACAGAAAGTAAGATACTGGACAGCTACGAGTCAGTTCAAAGGGTAAAGGACATACTAGGAGTCTCAGAAAGTATTTGGGATAATTGGGAGTATAGAGGTGCAATAGAAAGTCAAGAAGGTCAGACCTCAAGGACAGTGTACCAGTTTGTGCACTGCTAAAGAATAACATTTCACTCATTTTTGCCTTTCTTCCTCAGTGTCAGCTCTGAATTTAGCAGTACTATGAAGTGCCTATCCTCTCCCAGGATAATTTGTTTTCCAAGGATGTATAAAAACAGAAATGATGTAGAAAATCAAGGGAACAGTATGGTAGAGTGGAAAGAGGCTGGATTTAGAATCAGAGGTTTTAGGTTCAAATTCATGTCTTTCCTCTTTCCACATGTGTGACACTGGATAAATCACTTTATCTCTCTGGGATTCATTATAAAAGGATGGGGTTGGACCTGCATATCAGAAGCCATTGAAGTCTTTTCTAGTTTTATATCAATGATCCTATGAGGGGATGAGGGGAAAAGGTTTTCCTCTGCTCCTTCTATAGGAGACAGTGTTGGGAATGAAGTAATATCTGAGCCAATTTTCTGACAGATTCCATAGAATATTTTGAGGTGGAAGGCTTTTAATTTTCTTTTTGCTATTGTTGAATTATTTGTGGTGAAGTTGGTCTGGCGAGTCCTAGTACTTTCTCAGAAAAATATGATAATGATTTGAGTATTTTAATGATTTTTCAAACTTTATAATTATTGATTAAACAGTGGACATACAGGCATAACCAAAGTAATTTATTTGGTATATGATACCAGGCAGATGGCATTTAAAGTTGCAGTTGCAGTGGTTTATCCTATTGAGGTTTAGAAGAGTGGTGAGGCCCTCCAGTGTTCGAATCAGTGGGTGTTCTATCAGATCTCTGTAATGGTTTTATGCCTAGTGCTGCTGACTATGGCATTTTGAATCAATGAGAATGCCTGACATGATATATTTCTAAAGCTTAACTGCACAATGGAAAGATAGTTTCCTTTTTTGATGAGGATTGATAGTTCCCCTCCAAAAGGTGACTGTGATTTCTCAGAGAAAATATAGCAGATTTAAAAAAAATTTTAAAAAAGTTGCCCTACCACAAATTGAATCACTAAAAAGTTAAAAAAAAAAATCTAGACTATTATTTTAATGTTTTATATCACGTTCAAATTACCTTTTTTAAAGATAATGTATAAGTTAAGGTTAGAGTTTTCTCTCTAAGTCGGGGAAACCACATAACCTCATTTACTTCATCAATGTTAGAATGGAAAGGTAAACATCGGATAGAAATCAGCATACAAAATGGCCATAACATTTCTTAATAACTTATTTATTTCCACTATTTGTCAAAGGGAAATCTGATATTTTTGGCAGATTTAGTTATCAGCACTTGGACTAATTTTTTTTTCCTTTTTATTCTTTTTGATGCAATTCTAAACATCCTAGCAACCTACATTTAAGTACACTTGCTGGCATTACTATCCAAAGGTTAAGTGTGTATTACACAGATGAGCCCCAAGATTAAGTACAAATTGTGAAATGTATGTGGATGTGCATGATCTGAACCAATGAACTGTGGCCTGAAATGATGTCACAAAATGTGCAGCAGTAAGTGGAAGGTTAAACCTACTTGCATCTCGGTTCATTAAACGCAGTTAAAGTGCAAATTCCCTCATTCTGACAGTAGTAATCACAAGGGTTCACTTTCTGGTCACAGCGCTGACTTTTAAACCCCATAGAGCATCTGCAGAATTTCAGTAAAATACAGCTAAATAAATATTCTGCCTTTTTTTTTTTTGCCAAACATGTTTTAAAATCATTGCATAGAAAGATGGTAACATGTGAATCAAGATCTCATTTCAAGTATGCTCAGTTCCCTTTCAACCACCCTCATAACCCACTACCTTGAAATGGTAGGGGGAATTAATTCAGGCATGGTGTGTCTGGACATGCAATCTTCTTGCCCAAGAAGTAAGGAATATCTGACAGTAAACCTAAAAAGCCAAGTGGGTGCTAGAATGGGATTACCAGCTCTGGCCTGCCAGAGAAAGGGCCAGGGGCAGGAAAGTGGAAGGGAGGGATCCACTGAATTCTGGATATTATGAGAACTATTAATGGCATTTTGGAAATGGCAACAGCACTCTTTTTGTGTATTCACAAACCCAGACTCAGTTTAATATATTCCTAAGAAGCCAGAGATTTCATGGGTTGGTATCTTATAGCATGGGTTTATATAATGTTTCATTCTAAAATTCAATACATACATCAAACAGCATTATACATTTAAAAAGATGTCTCATGTTCTTTTGAAAAGAATGGCTGTAAGTACCAAAGCATTCATAATAGATGGTTATCTCTGGAGTTGAGATGTATCTGAATACAACAGGAGAGATTAACCCAATTTTCCCCTGTATTTCCAAGTTCAGAGATCTACTAGTGTCTGAAATGGGCATGATGCTAAGAATTAAATGAACTCTTCTTCATGATATCATTAGCAATACCAAATTGATAGATGAGGACATTCTGTCACACTTCAAACCGAAGTTGGACCACATTAGCATTCTAAAACTGAGACATGTTCATAGAATACATTTATTTGGTATCTCTCCACCCCCACCCACCAAGAAAAGAAAGAGGTAGACCAGAACTGCTTTGCACACACAGGTCCCATTGTGACACACTTGCAATATAAAATACTCACAAACACACAGGTATATTTGTCTCAGGGTCCAGCTGACATGTGCCACCATTGTAACAGTAGCCATCACATAACTGACAGCTGGAGGCAATCTTTCCATTAGTGCAACTGCAGTGACAAACAAACAAACAAAAAGCCCATTGTTATTTCAATCATTATAGTTGAAAGCTGACTCCGCTGCAGATGAAAATGTTCATCTTGGGATGGTAGTTGAAGGGTAGACAGTGTGTTTTCAGTGAGACAGGCTAGCTAGAGGCACCAGTTCTCTTCAACAAGAGAAAAAGTGACAATTCAATACTTTTCTTTTTACAGCTCTCATATTTAACACCTCAGTTGACATCAATAATTCAATACTAGTTATATTTGTAGAAAAGAATAATGTCTAATTCTTATACTTCAGGGAGTCATCAGCACTAGGAAATTTCTCTCCTTGTAGTCAAGGCTGGTCAAATCTCTAGGAGGGATGGACTTCAAACAACTGTTAGCAAAGCGTCTTGGAAATCAATGCTTTGGCTACGTAGTCCATAAGGGAGAAATCCAGTTCAAAGAATTTTCAGAATTGGGGGCAAGTTTTAAGCTCCAATTCTTATAGAAATAAAAATTTCTTAAAGAAATTCTTAGAGAAAACTGTAGAAATAATATCCTGTAGGCAATTTGTGTCTTTGAGTTCTTTGACTATATACTAAGTGGGATGACTTGAGGACCCTATTGTGTCCTCGGTCAATATAAAATGAAGAAATTCAAATTATGGCAAGTATAATATGTAGTATAAATATAAAGTGACAATGTTTGCCTATAGATTTATGGAATCAGTCTAATTATTATATAGTCATATCACTTTTCTAGGCCTTTAATTCATTTCAGTTAAACAAGATCTGCTAGGTATCTACTTGTGTGCACAGCCCAATCCTAGATGTTGAATCAAAGATCATATCACACTGTAAGAGTGGAGTACATCCCTGGAAAAATTAACGCAAAATACTAAATGTGATCATTTCTAACTGAAAAAGTATCACTAGAGGAGCTATAAAATGGCCTGGGAAAATGGCAGATGTTTAGTATTTGTGGGTATTTAGTCTTTGCTTAATTTTTGTTGCTATTATATAACTACAACCTATTAAAATGAGCATCCAAAGAAGGCAGGAAAAATGGAAGGTAACAAATATAATTCATGACAACTTCATCTCCTATCAGTATACGGAAGCCCAACAGGTGATTTTATTTTATTTTCAGCATTTTTCATTACTATGGCAGAAATGGTAAAATAGAGATCACTGACCCTGGATTCACAGACAGGGCTTGAGAAAACATTTGTTCCTAATTCTTTGCTGGAGAAAAACAATAATTGCTATCATGTATATATTGCTTTGAGGTTTGCTTTTCAGATATTATCTGAACCTCAAAACAACTCTGGGAGATAAGTACTATTATTATCCATAATTTACAGATAAGGAGACAGGCTCACTGAGGTTAAGTGACTTGCCCAAGGTCACACACCTAGGAAATGTTTGAGACCAGGTTTTAATCGTTACCAACTCCAGGGTGAATGCTCTATCCACTGTCATACCTGGCTTTCTATGGGATGGTACAGAGGTAGAAATAGGGAGAATATGTGTTCAGAATCATAGACAATATGTTCCATTTCATTGGAGGTCTTCGGTTAGGGCAGTGTTTCTCAACTTGTGGGTCGCGACCCCTTTTGGGGGTCAAAGGGTCTCCTAACACCATTGGAAAACACATATTTCTGATGGTCTTAGGAACCGAGATACCGCTGCTCTATCAGTCTCCAGGCGGTCCGCCTACACGCAGATAAGCCCATACCAGTATTAAAGGGTCGTGGCATTAGGAAGGTTGAGAACCACTGAGTTAGGGGCTAGATTAGTATTTCTTGGGGCTAAAGAAAGGATTCAAGCTTAAGGGATTCTGGCTTCAGGCATAGGTTAGATTAGATCACCTCTGAGCTTCCTTCCAATGCTAAAATGCTCAAACGCTAAAGTACATATCCTTCTACATTCTCTTCCTTCCCCCAAGGATGAATAGAATTCAAATAGGTTGTAAACTCCAAATTAAGTGTTGGTGCTTGGCTTTTAAGGAGACTTCTAAATGACACAGAAGGTACAGAAATGGGGAAGAAAAGATTTTGATTATAAAAACTTATTTTCATGCTTTAAAAACTTATGAAACAATTGATTGACTAATGCTAATGTTTGTGTAACTGCAAATGATCATCTACACATGTATAGTGTCATCTTAATATATAGGAAAATGTCATAGACCAGGCCCTATTCAGATTTCTTTGGTAGTGGCTTTCCAATAGTTCTTTTCCTAAGGAAGTATTGTGATTTCTTTTTCCCTTTTCCCCTTTATTTATGACTAGAGGACGTGTAATGCCTATTTGGAAATCCCAGACCTATCACAGAGTAGTTTCTGTTGTTGTTCAGACATGTTCAGTTCTTTAAGAACCTATAGACTACATAGCATGCCAATGGCGTTCATGGTTTTTTCTTGGCAAAGATACTGTTGTGGTTTTCCATTTCATTCTCCAGTGGATTAAGATAAACAAAGGTTAAGTGACTTGCCTAGGATCACAGCACTAGGAAGTGTCTAAAGCTGGATTTGAAATCAAGTATTCCTGATTCCAGTTCCATCGCTCTCTGCACTGAGTCACCTAGCTGCTTCTTACCATATAGTAGCTGTTCATTAAAACTTGACAGACTCAAAGAGAATTTTTTTTAAAAATCAGAGGACTACATCACTAAGAATAGGACACCCTAGATTCCCGCCCCCCCAGTACTGACTTAGAAAGAACGCTGCAGAATCTGACATGAAAAGGCTATTTTACTGCTCCTCCCCCTTGCTTTTAATAAGTTTTTTTCTTCCATCATCACATTAAATGATAATAAAAACTAGCATTTGTACAATGCTTTAAGGCTTGCAAAGCCATTTACAAATATTACCTCATTTTATTCTCACAACAAGCAAGTAGGAACCTAGCAAGTAGGTGTTATTATCTCCATTTTATAGAAACTGAGGCAGAAAGAAGTTGAGGGAGTTGCCCAGGATCACACAGGTAGTAAGCATCTGAAGATGGATTTAAACTCTCATCTGTCTGATACCACATTCAATGTTTTATCTACTGTATCACATAATGCTCTCTTTCTCTCTCATACACACATAACACAAACATATGTATATACACATACATTTACATATACACATATATATCTAAGTATACACATGATTCTTTCTCTATATTCCTAGGTTATTCCAAAGGCACACTTTTTCATAACCATCATATGATCAAATCCCACCTAATTTAAAGCCTAGATAAAAGACAGAAGATTGTAAGAATTTTTTAAAAAGTATATGTCCACATCATTTGTAGGCACAGAAGAGCACTACTTATATTTTAAAATAAAATTTCCATAATAATTTCTCTCTTAGGAAGTATATACCCATGTTATTTCTGGTATATTACTTTTCATGAGCTAATTACAAGTTATTTGGAAGACCAAAAAAATAAAATTAAAGAATTCCCACACCAGT
Source organism: Pseudochirops corinnae (assembly GCA_028646515.1). NCBI lineage: Eukaryota > Metazoa > Chordata > Mammalia > Diprotodontia > Pseudocheiridae > Pseudochirops > Pseudochirops corinnae. The sequence goes on from CM053588.1 coordinate 198,005,370, forward strand.
TTATATCACAGGGATATTATCTCTGCAGTTCAAAACTGTAATCACTTTTGACTTCACCAATATTTATTTAGTTTTCCACAGGAATATGAGAGGAGTTCTCTACAGTGATTACATTTATGATGTTCAACAGAGAATCTGCCTTAGTGGACATAGCATGAGCCTGGGAGTTACAAAGCCTAATTTCCCATATCTAATCACAGCTCTATATGATAGCGTGAACAAGCTTGGATAAGTTATGCAGGATGTTTTTGTTATGTTGCAATTTTGTTTTAAGTCTTGTAGTCTCTGATTGTTATCCTTGAAACAGGGATTCTATCATGACTTTGGGAACAATTCTTTGATGCCAAGATGAAAGGCACTATACAAGAGAAAACTAATTTTAGCTAACATATCTCTAGAATACCAAAACATTTACTTATTTATTTTGGTGCCGTCCCATTTAATTATTCTCCAGAATATTTCCAAAAGAACTTATTTTAGTAGACATAGTTCAAGGCGCTCATTATTTATTCACTATCTCTTTAATAATTTTTAAATACACAATCCCAAAATGTCTTTGAAAGGTTTAGAATTATGTATGTTTTATAACTATAAATGTTTTTGGCTATTTTTATGTTTAAATAGGGTACATCTGAATCTCAAAGAGAAGAAAATGGCTTTCTCTGGTTGGGTCTGAGTCATTAGTGATCTGGAGAAGAGGAAACAGGCTCAAGATTCTGGATGATTTCTCTGTGAATCAGGATCTTCTGTAGTCTCAATGAATTTCAGAAATTATAATTTTTCAGGATCCATCTCTTTCTATAAGATAAATGAGAATGTTTATTTTTCTTTTTGCTTTCTTTCTTCCCTTTTTTGTTGAATAGAATTTGATTCCTGCCTTCCTTACACTGCAGGGGTGGAAGCATAGGACCTGGAAGGTATCTGAGGGAAGGTTCTTCCGTTCATATCCTCAGGAGGCTGACCAGATGGGAAGTCAACATGGAGTGTGTTGCATTTGGTATCTTTTGCATCCAGCTCTGGAATGCATTTTAAATTTTACTACAAAGACCTGCTGAAGCTCATGAATGAACTTGATTGCAATTAGGCTATTTGCTTCAAGAATGAAACAAAAGAGTTCTTTTGCTTATATGTTTCCTAAAATTCTAGCTTTCCAAATGATCACTTTCACTCCTTTATTTCAAAGTAACACTGTGCTTTTCAAAGACGTGTGTATACACACATGTGGAATTTATAGACGTCACTAAATGTCATCCATCACAATAACATCAGGCATGTTCATTGTGAAAGCAAAAATGAGAGTGAATAAAAAAGAGAAATCAGAATAAAACATGTTAGTCTCGACTGTAATAAAGTTTTATTAGTACTTGTTTGGGGAGACCTGCATAACTCAATGTTGACACAATATCAGTGCAGATACTTTAAATTGTGGCATGAAAACTTTATCTCCCGCTCTTCCATCACGTATTTGTATTTATTATACTCAAGGCAATTGATAGAGCCTAGCCCTTTAAAAGTCCTTCTTTTAAAACCCTTTCAAAGGAAGTCTCCAGTGACATTTGATCTCTAACCTCAATGTTATAAACTTGTTTTATGATAGCACATGAATAACATTAGCCTTTAGCCTTCCTATAGTGGTGGGAGCATTTATCTACTTCACTGTTTAAGCCAAAGGCCAAAATAGCATCTAACAAAAATCAAAGCCTAGGGGTATTTTCTTTTTTTTCCCCCTTTTGGTCAAGCTTTCCAGAAAATAATGTTCTGTTAGCTTAAATTGACCTAAATGATAACACCCAATGTGCTGACATTTTTTTTCCCATCAAAACAGAAGGTGCAGGTGCCTATTTTATAGTTCCTTTAGCTATGCTACTTACTAGTTGTATGACTCTTCAGCAAACTCCTTAACATCTCTGGGCCTCAGTTTCAACATTTTTAAAATGAGTAGGTTGAGTCAAACAGTTTGTAAGTTCCTTTTCAGTTCTGTAATTTCTGACCTGATGATATTTCTTAACAGTGTTTCCCAGTTATAGATCTGGAAATGGAAGGGGCAATAAAGGTTACCTAACCCAAATACTTAGTTTTACAAATGAGAAACCAGAGATATGGAAGTCTTAGGTTAAGTGAATTGCTCCATTTCATAGAGGGAGTAAATGGCAGAGCCAGGGATTAGAACTGAGGTCCTGTCACTACAAGTTTAGCCCACTTTCTACTGCAAAGATATTATACTGTTTTTTAAATTGTAAAACTTGCACTATTAATGCGGAAACTAATGCAGCTTTTTAAAATGCAGTAATATTCTATATCAACATTTTATAATGTCATAATTTCACAATTTTTAGAGGCTATCACCGGAAACATCCCATGTAGTGATTGTTTTGACAATTTCCTTTACATGAGAGATAATTAGACTTTAAGAAAATGTGCACTTTGACTTTGTGACTAACCATTAAAAAATAAATAAACCAATATGCAGCTTTCTATCTGGAAGCTTAATCATCCACAATCATTTTACAGAGATATTAAGATTTATTCTACATTTTATTGCTTACTAATGGCTACACTATTTTGAAAATACTTCCACTGAATTGAGCTGTGTAGGAACTTACTTGCATATTATATCTTCACTGTCCTTATTTATGATGCAGTGGCCGCCATGGCACCTTAGGCACTTGTCAACTTCACATTTTGTTCCTTCATAGCGAGTAGGACAAACACATTCCACGCTTCCATCGTCTGCAATGGTGCATGATTCAGAATTCACACAGTAATGATGGCATACATCTAAAAAGAACACAGAATAAAAGGCGAAATATTTTAAGGGATGTTTTATTCAAAAGCTAATTAATTGTACTATTTTATTCTGTGGTACTCCTTGATAAATAGACTTGTTTACTGAAAGAGTTCTAGTATTGTATATATCTAGAGTTCTTTAGGTCTGGGATTTATAACTCCTTGTCTTAGATAAATTAGGCATTGTCCTGTTTGGAGGCAGACACATGAATTAGATGGCCATTGGATGGCAAATTCTGCTCTGTGATTTAAAAAATAAATTACCAGTTCACCAATAAGGATTGACCAATAGATGACAAAATCCAATAAAACATGAACTAATCTAACTCGGTAGTTAGTTGTATGGTCCACAGTTGTTTGGGAAACAGAACACAGCCAGATATAGATCTGAAATAAATAGTTGCCATAATGAGTAGCGAAAAGCAAGATTAGATTGTTGTTAAACATTGTGCTCAGAAGTTGTAATTTCCTTTTAGATATCTACTGTGAAGCAATTTTAACAGATAACCATCAAGAGAAAAATGATATAATTTTAAAAGTTTGATTACTACCTGTTCCATAACTTCCACAGTGGTATAGTCACTTGAAGAAAATTAAAATGTAAATTGTTATTCTCCTTTTAATATTTTCTCATCCAGTTTATTATAGTACAAAAAAAATTAAGCTGATTTGTTGCTAGTTTTACTATTTACCTTTATTGCCTTTTTCATGTTATAGAGCATCATAGTGTTAAAATTCTAAGAGGACCACAGAACATCTATGAAACCTCTCCCTTTGACATTCCATGAACAAATTTACTATTGTTGATTTTAGTCTAAAAAATAGTTTAGCTGCTAAGAGTTGTAAGAGTTCTAATTCTAAGAGAAGAAAAAGCCTAGGAACCTATGATTTCTACCTTAGTGATTATAGAGTCCGGAAAAATCTAATACTTATTTCAGGTTTAGTATTCACAAAACAAACTTTCCTTGGACTAATGAATAGCTACAAAGATGTTCTAAAGAGCCCAAGAACTGAGGGCCTGTAAGGAAGGTGACAGATTGCCTCAGGAACCATTTAGTCTAATGGTACATTAGTATAAAAACATTTAATGATCATAGCTGACATTTATTTAGCTTTTTGAAGTTTGCAAAACATTTTACATACATTATCTCATTTTAGCCTCACAGCAACCCTATAAAGTAGGTAACACAGATGAAGAAATTGAGAACCCAGAAAATAAGCCTCTGGCTAGCTTATGGTTTATACAGTTAATATTTGTCAGATGTGGGATTTGAACCCAAGGTTGTCTTTAAGTCTAGAATTCTACCCATTAAACCATCTCCAAAAAGGCCTAATTTGGGCAGTGTTGAATATAAAGGACTAATTAACATATTCTTACTATTTTGCCGAACTTGGCCATTATTTCAGATAACTCCTAGTTATATAATTGTTAAAAAAATAAGTCAAATCAGTTGTTTGTATAATCGAACAGACGTGTTATTTCTTAATAATAGACCATTTTCTGGATCATGTAGACCAGGAGTGGGGAACCTGCCCCCAAGTCCTCAAGTGTGCTCCTTTGACTGAACCCAAACTTCCAAGGGCCACACTTGAGGACCTAGAGGGCCCCATGTGGCCTCAAGGCCGCAAGTTCCCCACCCTGATCTAGACTAATATATCATTATTAAAAGAATAAGTTTAAAGGTAACACTTTTATTCTTTTAAGCATTCTTTGTACCATAGATATAAAAAGGTATTCCCTTTCAAACTACCTTCCATTTTTCTAAAATTATGTATAAGTTGTCATTTCTTTTTTTAAAAATTTATTTATTTTTAGTTTTCAACATTCATTTCCATAAGATTTTGAGTTACAAATTTTCTCCACATCTTTCCCCTACCCCTAACTCAAGACAGGGAGCCTACTGAATACCCCTTCTCCCTATCTGTTCTCTCTTATATCCTCCCCATCCCCTCCCTCCCAATTTTCTAGTAGGGCAAAATGGATTTCTATACCCCCGTGTGTGCATATCTTATTTCCCAGCTGCATGCAAAAAACATTTTTTTTAAACATTTGTTTTTAAAGCTTTGAGTTCCAGAGATTTTCCCTTCTTCCCTGGTTACCCACCCCCACTGGGAAGATAAGCAATTCAATACAGGTTGTACGTGTGTAGTTACCCAAAACATTTCCATCGTAGTTATATTGTGAAAGACTAACTCTATTTCCTTCCATCCCATACTGTCCCCTCTTATTCTATTTTCTCCTTTGACCTTGTCACTTTTCAAAATTGTTTGCTTCTAACTACCCCCTCCCCCAGTCTGCCCTTCCTTCTATCACCCCTATACTTATCCCCTTCCCCCGCTACTTTCCTTTAGGGTAAGATACCAAATTGAGTGTGTATGTTATTCCCTCCTTAAGCCAAATTCAATGAGTGTAAGGTTGACCAATTTCCTTTCACCTTCCTGCTCTTCCCCTCCATTGTAACATTTTTCTCTTGTCTCTTTTATATGAGATAATTTACCCTATTCTATCTCTCCCTTTCTCCTTCTCCCAATATGTTCCTCTCTCATCTCTTAATTTATTTTTTAGATATCATCCCTTCATATTCAAC
>CM053588.1:198010844-198062871 GCA_028646515.1 Pseudochirops corinnae
ATATTCCCCTTCAACTATCCTCATACTGGTAAAAGTCTTGTGAGTTGCAATTATCATTTTTCCACATAGGAATATAAATAGTTCAACTTTAATAAGTTCCTTATGATTTCTTTTTCCTGTTTATCTTCTTATGCTTCTCTTGCTTCTTGTATTTGAAAGTCAAATTTTCTGTTCAGCTCTGGTTTTTTCATCAAGAATTTTTGAAAATCCTCTATTTCATTGAATGACCATATTTTTCCCTGAAGTATTATACTCAGTTTTGCTGGGTAGGTAATTCTTGGTTTTAATCCCAGCTCCTTTGACCACCAGAATATCATATTCCAAGACCTCTGATCCATTAATGTAGAAGCTGCTAGATCTTGTGTTATCCTGATTGTGTTTCCACAATACTCAAATTATTTCTTCCTGACTGCTTGCAGTATTTTCTCCTTGACCTGGGAACTCTAGAATTTGGATATAATATTCCTAGGAGTTTTCTTTTTGGGATCTTTTTCAAGAGGTGATTGGTGAATTCTTTCAATTTCTATTTTGCCCGCTGGTTCTAGAATATCAGGACAATTTTGCTTGATAATCTCTTGAAAGACAATATCTATGTTTTGGGGTTTTTTTTTTTTGGTTGTGGCTCTCAGGTAGTCCAATAATTTTTAAATTATCTCTTCTGGATCTATTTTCCAGGTCAGTGGTTTTTCCAATGAGACATTTCACATTGCCTTCTATTTTTTCATTTGTTTGGATTTGTTTTATAGCATCTTGATTTTTCATAAAGTCATTAGCTTCCATTTGCTCCAATCTAATTTTGAAGGAGTTAGTTCCTTCAGTGAGCTTTTGAAATTCCTTTTCCATCTGGCAAATTTGACTTTTTAAGGCATTCTTCTCCTCATTGGCTTTCTGGACCTCTTTTGCCATTTGACTTAGTTATTTTTTAAGGTGTTATTTTCTTCAGTCAGACTACTGACTTGTTTTTCATGATTTTCTTGCCATCATTCTCATTTCTCTTCTCAATTTTTCCTCTACTTCTCTTACTTGATTTTCAAAATTCTTCTTGAGCTCCTCCATGGCCTGCGACCAGTTTGTATTTTTTCTTGGAAGCTTTTGATGCAGGAGTTTTCACTTTGTTGTCATCTTCTGATTCCATGTTTTGATCCTCTTTGTCCCCCCAAAAAGGATTCTATGGTCTGATTTCACTTCCTCTGTTTGCTCATCTTGCCAGCAAATTACTTGACTTTTGAGCTCTTTGCCATAGTAGAACTCTGCTTACAGAGTGAAGAGAGCTGTGTCCCAAATTGCTAATGTTTTCTCAGTTGTTGACAGAGCTGTTGCCAGAGTTATGAGGAGGGCACCCTCTCTACAGCCACCACAAGCTCTGGCACACTGGTGTTCTTCACCCCAGGACCACCACCCAAGACTGCAACCCAGATCCAAGCAGGTCAAACCAAGAGAGATTACCCTCTGCATGGTTGCTTGGTCACTCTACAACCTGCAGGCCAGGAGCTCTGGAGGCAGCCATGTGGCAGCAGTCATAGCTGCAATGCTGCTACCACCTCTGTCACCCTAGGGGCAGGAGCCAGACTGTGTTCTTCTCTCACCCCATTCCAGCAGAGTTCCCTACTGACCTTTTATTTCCTCTTTGGTATTTATGGGTTGAAAAGTCTGGAAACCGCCACAGTTGCTGGTGATTCACTCTCCTGAAGTCTGCTCCAGCCATTCTGGTCGGTGAGTCTGAGCCAGTGTGGTGTAATGGCAAACACAGAAGAACTTCATGCCTTGTTTCAGCTATTTAATTATTTAGCACCCTGTTTCAGTTCAAGTTTCTTTTGAGCCTTGCCCATGATTATATCAAGTCTTTGTTAAGAAACAGAACTTGTGAAACCCACAGTGATGCAACAGGAAGAGGCTGAACAGGGAGGAGCTAATGACCATATATAAGGAGAAGCCCAAGCTGGGAAAGGGCAGAGCTGAGAAGAGACACTTGTAGTGGCAGAATTGAGAAGGAGAGAACTTATGATGTCCTGGAGAGGAGGGTTTTGGAGGCCCTGGGATTATACTAGCAATTTGTGTCGATTTGTCAGTCTTTGTTTGTGGGTTTGTGTTGATTTCACAGGCAGAAACTGAGTTGATGATGGTGCCGGCAATGTGTGTGAATGTTGTTTCAGCTCTGTTAAGCTTTGTCTTCCCAGAAACAGAAACTGTGAAACACTTGAGGTAGACTGGCCACTGTGAGCTTCAATATGGTAGGGGAACTAGACGAGGAACTAGATGAGGAGCTGGACAAGGAGCTGAGGGCTGTCTACCTTTGAATCCTGGTGACAGTTGGATAAATTTAGGCAGGAGCTAGGACCATGGAAGAGGAACCATGGAATTTGAGAGCCAGCCTTGAGTCTGGATGAAAAGACCTCTTCTTGGGTACTTAATGTTGATTGAGAAGATCATGATTTACTGTGACCTAAGGGCAGAGAACTTTGACCTTTGTACTTTGTGTCCTTTAAGAAGACTTGCTCCTTAAGGATGATTGAGTTAAGGACTTACTGAATGATATCTTTTGCTTAAAACTACATGGCCACTTTGGTGAAAACAATGTGACCACTTTAGTGATAAGTTGTTATGTTATAACATTGTGAATGCTGTACTTTGATGTCTGTGAATGTTTTGTCTTAATTTATTACTGAATAAATAGAGAGTTCACTATACTATGTGATCAGAACCTTAAAGTTGTTCATAACAGCAGTCCTCTAGAGAGTTGCTCGTGGTTGGCTTTACACGTGGCTCACGCAGTACTGTGCTTGGCTTTACACGTGGCTCACGCAGTACTGTGCTTGGCTACCAGCCTGGTGCGATAGACCCTTCCTGTTAGCCTGCCAGGTTATCATCAGCAGGAGATTTGTTTCTCTATGTCACTTTGTGAGTTCTATAGATCTAAAATTTGTTTATAGTCATTTTTTTTACAGGTATTGGACACAGTTGGAGCAGGAGCTTAAGCAAGTTCCTGCCTTTACTCTGCTATCTTAGCTCTGCCCCCTAAGTTGTCACTTCTTAAAATAAACCTGTGTGTAGTTTATCTTTGATTTCCAAATGGAACTCTCAATTTTTTCATTTGAATTTTTTATTGATATTTTTTATATTATTTTAAATCTTGAAATATAGTCTTTCCTCCTTCCCTACACAGAGAGCTATTCCTTCTAACAAAAAATAAAATGGAGAGGAAAAAAACAGTTTAGCAAAACTAAACAATACTCCATGTAGTCTAAAAGTATAAATAATATTTCACACCTGCCACTTCTGGAAATGAGGGAGACACATTCTCATATCTCTTCTTCAGGGTCAAGCACAATCAATATAAGTACTCAGCATTTAATTCTGTTTTGTTTATTTTTGTTGTTCTTTCCATTTATATTGTTCTGGTCACCATATATTGATCCTTTGATTCTATTTACTCTACTTTATATCAGTTAACATATGTTTTCCCATGATTCCCTATATTATTCTTATCCAAAATTTCTTATGGTATAGTAATATTGCATTATACTTATGCATCATAATTTGGTCAGCCATTCTTTAACCAATGAGTATCAACTTTGTCTCTGGTTGTTTGGTATTATAAAAAGTGCAGTTATGAGGGTGTGTATATGGCATCTTTCTTTCCATTTCTGACCTCTTTTGGGGTATATGCCTACCAGTGGGTCAAAGAACATGAACACTTTAAAAAAATAATTAATTTTACATTTATCAATTCTTTCATTTGTTCTTTGATATTATAACCTCTCATTAAATATGTTTGCTTTGTTTGAGTCATGGCAAATCCAACTGAATTCAGAATAAAAAAAAAGTTATAGTAAAAATGTGAAATATAAGCAATTGGGGTTTACATGCTAATAAAACCTCTCTGAATTCCACATTGTTAAATGGTGCTATTTTTGCCTTTAACAAAGCAGAAATCATTTCAGGCTTAGAACCCCTTCTTGGGCAGAGCTTCCATGGAATACTATTTCATCTTTCTTAGTGCTGAAGCTCTGTGTTGTATATTGCCTCTAAAGTACAGCTGCTTAGAGTAAGTCGCCAAAGATTTGAGTCTTGGCAGAGTCTTCCTAAGGTATTTCTATGGAAAACTTGTGTCTTTGCTGCTTTTTGCCTGTTAGGCTCAAGACAAAAAGCAATTCTGAAAGCTTCCAAGAGTTATATATTTGACTGAATTGTTTTATATACCCCTGTGAGGGTTCCTGGGAAATAGCCTTTGTATGCACATTTAATTGCTTCATTTTTTTCTCCCTCTGAGGCTCTTCTATTGATTTTAATTGCAATCGACTAAGACTTGTGAGTATTGGTGTTTTAATAAACAAAAGAGAGCTTACTTGGAGCAAGACCTTACTTTTCAGCAGATGCAAGTTACCACAAAAGTACTGAAGAGTTGTAAGTTGCAAAGTAAAATAATTTCTCCAAATTTATTGCATTATTTTAGGGTTAACTCTGATGTATTCATTCTGTGGGTCTATTTATGAGAGAGTTTACAGAGCACATTAATATTGTATTTGGCTAAATTAGGAAATTCAACCAAACTGCAAGCTCTTGGCAATTATCTCAAAATCGTGACTGCTATGCTTAATAAGTAATAGGAATGTCATCATATTTTCTCCCTCTTACGCCTCTCAGCTAACTGTTCCCTATCCATTCGGAATTACAAATAGATACGTAACCGTGGGAAAATATATTCTGGTTTTCTCTATCTTGTCTCTATGTACTCTCAGGTAATTATCACTTACCCTTATCCAGATTCTAAGTAGCTCTTGAGCTAGCTATCTAATAAAAGAGAGTGTTCTTATTAGTCCTTTCCAGCTTAGCAGGGAGACTTATGTTTACTAAGTTAACAAATCTTGAAACTGAGTAACATTATAGTGTCTTACTTTGCAGCTTCATAATAAATGTATTTGTATGCAAAAGAGCTAGACAGTTTTTGACACACATCTTTAAAATGGACAGAGAAGCTTACTATAGTCACATCTCATTAATTGTGTGTCATCAGGGAATGAGTTGTTTTGTTCTACACAAGAGAACTTTCTATAGATAATTAAAACTTACTCTTTAATCACCAAAATTCCTTTAAGGTGTGGCAGTCCTAACATGTATTCTGCAGTCTAAGTTAACCTTTCTTTAATAGTTCAAAGCCATCATTATAATCAGCAATTAGGTCTGTGTGCTGTTGGATGGCCTGGTATGGTGGCCCTGGCTATGAGTAGGGAGGCCAGTTTGGAATGAAAATGGATAAACAGTTCACTTGGTCTGTCCTTGCCTAACTGCATGTCTGTTATTAAGCTCTTTATTTTATAGACAGTGACTTAATAACAAATAATTGCAATATTAAATCAAATAAATATTTTTTCATGTGATTATAGTTCAAGAGTTGGAAGGGAAATCATAGCCATTCATTTCTGCACTCCCTGGGGTGTCCTCACCTTTTGTCCAACCATTTTCTGACCTTCCCCTATCAGCATTTATATAGTGCCTATTATGATCCAGACACTGCACTAAGCCCTTTACAGTTATCATCTCATTTTTAATTCTATCAACAACCACTGGAAGGAAGTGCTATTATTATCTTTATTTTATTGTCAAGGAATCTGAGGCAGATAAAGGTTAAGTGACTTGTCCAGGGTCACACAGCTAGTGTCTGAAGTCATGTTTGGATTTAGGAAGTACTCCTTGTCCTAACTTCCTAATTATCTTACTTATCATTATTCATTATCTAATCCAAAACTCTGATGTTATAATTGAGGAAACAAAGGAGCAGGAAAGTTAATTGAATAGCCAAGGCTGCCATAGATTTATAGTTGAAAAGGACCTTGGGAGGCCATCTAGTCCAGTTTTTTTCTTCTGTAGATGAGGTCATAGGTCCTCTGATTCCAGGGCCACTACTCATTGTCCTGTACCAGGTCGAACTAATGAAATGACAATGAAATGTATTGGTTGTCATATGTACCTGTAATTGCTTATCATATAGATGTCACTTAGAAATAGTAGGAGTAGTAATAGCTGGCATTTGATTTTTTTTTTTGAATGAAAAAACACGCCATCCATGTAGCAAGCAGACATGGACTGACAAAAGGCCAATATACTACATTCTGGTAGAAATGACATACAACGGATAATGTGCACGTAAGATAAACTCTATATAGAATTACTAGCAATAAACACTGTATATTATATAACAGGTGCTGGAGGTGAATATGCAATCAATAGGAAACTGACAGATATTTTGAAAAAAAACTGTAAATTTTTTATTGGGGAGGAAATATATCAGGGATTTTTCTTCTTCCTTTCCACACTGGGAAGTAATATCAGAGTATGCTGTTCTCTCCACTAATCCTCCTACCCCTGGTTATTTTAAGGGATTAGAAACTCAGGGTCAGAAAAGACCTCTGAGAATTTCTAGTACAACATGCAATTAGATAAGAATCCCCTCTACAGTATCTCCAATAAGTAATAATCCATCCTTTTCTTCCATTGAGAACTATACTTCACACGGCAGCCTACTCAACTTTTGCATGCCTTCAATTGTTGTGTAAATTTTTGCCTATATTGAATCAAATCGGCCTTGATATAACTTTATTCTATTTCTATGAGTCCCATCCTTTGGAACCACCAATAAAAAGTCTAATCTTTTTTTTTTTTTCTGCATCATCACCATCCAAACACTTGAAAACAATTATATTATACTCTTTCCCCCTTCCCCCTGACAATTCCTCACAAGTTTTCCCTCTCTAAATCATATTTCCTATTCCTTTCACCTATCCCCTTGAATAGCATAATCATTAATCCTTTCACCATCCTGATTGTTCTGGTATCCAGAGGGAAACTCTCTAGTTTATCAATGTGTTTCCTAATCTATGGTGCCTGGAAGTGAATACAATACTCTATTGGTGGAGTGGAATTGTACAGTGACACTCTCGCTTCCTTAGTCCTGGATACTCTGCTTCTCTTAATGCAACTTAAGAGTATATTAGACCTTTTTATTTTTTGCTTGTTTGCCATATTATATACTTATTGATATGTATTGATCTTTGGCCTACTTTTAAAATCTTTTTTTTTTCCTCAGGTAAATTTCTGTCTTTCATTTTTGATCCATAGTTATGAAGTTGTTTTTTTTCCATCTAAGTATAAGATTTTAAATATTTTTTTATAATTATCATATTATATTTGTTCCAACATTCAAACCTAAGATATTTTTGAATCCTTGTCCTATCATAAAACATGGTAGCTATTCCTTCTAGTTTTGTGTCAGGTGAAAATTTGATAATCCTCTTATTTGCAATGCAATCTATGCCATTGTTGAAAATTTTAAATATCACAAAGATAAGGATAGATGTCTGGGGCACTCTAATAGAAACATCATTCTAAATGGTCATCAAACTATTAATGATGACACTTTTGTTTCTTCCATCTAACCAACTCTGAATTCATCTAAGCATATGACCAACTATCCTACCTCTATCTTATCCAAAAGGCTTTTGTGAGAGCTTTTGTTAAATACTTTGCTAAACTTATGTAATTTTTCTCAATAATATTCCTCTGATCTACCCAGTCTAGGAACTCTGTCATGAAAAGGAAATAATGTTTGTATGGTATGACTTATTCTTGATGAAACCATGCTCTTTCTTTGTGATAAACATTTCCTTTTTAAGATCTCACTAATCGTCACTTAATACATTATGAAGTTTACAAGGAATAAAAATCAAGATCATACTACCATAATTCAGATTTTCTTCATTCCTCTTTTAGAAATTTAGGAGAATATTTACCCTCTCCTTGTACCCCTATTTTTCATACACTAACAGTGGTTTGTGATAACTAGAGATGAAACTGGGAAGAGACTGGGGTGTTTGGTCAAACACCTGGAGGAGTGTATGTTAATGTATTTTTGCTTAATGGGAAGATCTTCCCATCCATTAATAGGTCCATATGACCTGCATGAGTTACATGGAAGCCTGAGTCACATGAATCTGTGGTGGGAGAAGCTTGCCAAATGGGCGGAGCAGGAAGGGTGGGGTAGAGCCCAGAGGAAACTGGTCAGAGCAGCTGGAGCTGAGGGAGAGAGAGGAAGCAGGGAGGGAGCTGTGAGTATTTGTTTGTGGGAAGGTCCTAGCAGGGGGAAGGCTAAAGGATGGTGGTGCCCCCTGAATTGTTATGGTATATAGATTTCTTTGTTCTTTGATGGATTTGGCCTTCTGGTGTTGGGATTTGACTTTCTAGTGTCTGAATACATGTTTTGGTTCTGTCTTCCATGTGGAGAGTGTTTTATTTTGCAATTCTGAATTATGCCAATATATTCACAGCTGCCATAGGCACTGTGAATATCCTGTTGGTACTACAGGGAGGGGGCTCTGTTAAAGTAGAAGAGATGGCACCTTCTGAGGAAAAAGAGGGAAACTGGATTTAGAGTTGTCATGTCTGGAACAGAGACCTGCTCAAAGAGTGAGACAGAGTGTTTCCTGCTTCCTGAGTGATGAGGTTAGAGATTAAGAGACACCATAGGAAAAAGGAGCAACTTTGAAAAAAAAAAGGGTTTTTATCTGACACTAAATTTGAGTTGCATGTAGGGAGAATCATAACTCTTTCCAAAAGAGGGAAACTTTAGTATTCAATCTGTTCTTCTATGATGCGGCCCATGAGAGAAATATTTCCTCTGGGAAAGTGCTTGATGCTATCGAGTTTAGAAACCTATGCTCCTTGTGGAGTGTTTCAGTGAGCTATAGGAGAATGATGAAAGGAAGCACTTTTGGTACCACTTCTTAGATTTTGTGAAGAACTACAAGAGTTGCCTTTTGCTGAAGAACTAGAACAAGCTATACCTTCTAGGACCTCTCCTAACATGGATTGTAAGCTTTTCCACTAGATTGCAAGCTACATGAAGGCAGAGACTATCTTTGGTTTGTATCCCTAGTACTTAGCACAGTGCCTCACACAGATTAGACACTTAATAAATATTTAATGAGTGATTGATTGATAGTCCATAGGTACCTCCCACCCCCAAGTTTCTAAGTAATTTTAGTCTTACAAGCTTCGAGAGACTAATGAGATAGCTCCCTGGAAACTTGGAGGAGGGGAACTAAATATTATTTCAAGGTATTAAGACTAAACAGTAATTTTGGGAAAGAAATAGCATACATTGATTAGTAATATTTTCCAACATCTTGTAACATGTTTGTTTTCTTCAACTTTTAAACAAACCCTTTCTTGAGGTTTTTAAAAATTATATTCTTACAAGGAGAGTTGATGATGGTGGTATAATAGAGTAAAGTTTCCAGACTTTCTGAGTGTGGGCAACAAATAAGACAGCTGGCAAACTCCCTAAAATGTTTATTGGGCTCTCACAGAGAATATGAGAACCTCTGACATGTCACTTTGTTGTTTTTGGTTTTTTTTGGAGGGGAGGAAGGCAGGGCAATTGGGGTTAAGTGACTTGCCCAAGGTCACACGACTAGTAAGTGTTCAGTATCTGAGGCCTATTTTGAACTCAGGTCCTCCTGATTCCAGGGCCAGTGCTATATTTACTGCGCCACCTAGCCATGCCCACAAGTCACTTTTGACTCAGCAATCAAAGACACCAGAAAATAACCAAGAGCCAAAGACTCATCAAAGTTCCATGGAAATGTAAGAAAAAAGAGATAATTTTGTCTTGCTTTGAGACTAATTTATTGGGGCGACTAGGTGGTGCAGAGAATAGAGCACTGGCCTTGGAGTCAGGAGGATCTGAGTTCAAATCTGGCCTCACACACTTGACACACTAGCCATGTGACTTTGCACAAGTCACTTAACCCCAACTGCCCTCCAAAAAGCCAAAAAAAAAAAAAAAAAAGACTAATTTATTAGACCAAAGAACAAGAAGCCAGGACTGGGGAAGGGAATATTTGGTCAGTCTTAAACAATACCTACTTAGGCTTTTTTTGGCATAAAAATGAAGTGAAATATTCTTTGCAAAATTCTTTGTAAAAGATTCCACGTACACAAAGTCCTGGCCAGCAAACATAGATTTGCATGTCAAAATGCATCAATACACAAATGAATGAATGGTCATCTCTATGTATATCTGGATATACTCATTTGTATCTTATAATGAATCTTTTTAGCTCATAGGCTATAGTTAGTTAATAATACATTGGTTCAAGAAACTACAGTTGTTTATTAGTCTGTTGAAGAGAAGGTTCATGGGGGACATGATAGCTGTGTTCAATGATTTTTAGGGCTATTAAGTAGAAAGGATCAGTATAGACCCAAATAGTATTAGTACTTATGTATATGTGCATATATATGTATGTGTGTGTTTGTGTGTGAATAGCAATCTGAAGATGTAGTCCCCTTTACTACTTCATTAAGTGATAACTGTTAAATGGGGGTGTGGGTAGGGGTGGGGCTCTAGTTCTTCTGATTTAGTAGTTAGCTTAAATTATCTTTTTGGTCCCTTTCAACTCTAATTTTATAGGACTTTGAAGCACAGATAGGTATTGTAAGATTATTCATATATAAAATACATAGATATTGTGTTTAGCAAATGATTATTCATTCTTAATTTTTTGTATTTTAATGATAATTATATTTCATTTGGCATGTATGTATGTGTATATATTCCTCTGTAGCAATAATCACATATAATTTTCTTTCAAGCATGAAAGACTTCACAGAAGAGCCAGATCCCCATAAGATAAGCCAACATGGAATGATAGACTATTTGATATGTTCAGAGAGGAAGCTA
This sequence comes from Pseudochirops corinnae, assembly GCA_028646515.1. Taxonomy (NCBI): domain Eukaryota; kingdom Metazoa; phylum Chordata; class Mammalia; order Diprotodontia; family Pseudocheiridae; genus Pseudochirops; species Pseudochirops corinnae. The sequence goes on from CM053588.1 coordinate 198,021,583, forward strand.
GTTTTAGGTACAGAGGAAACCATGATATAAATCTCAAAATAGAAAGGCAATAGGACAAAACTGAAGAACAGGCAGATTCGAATTGGGCTAGTAGAGAAGACTAGTAAGACAAAAAATTCAAATTAGTCAAGAGAGACTGGTAGAAAATCACAAGTGAAAATTTTAGGTTTAGAGAAGGACTTACTAGGAATCCACTGACATGATGTTAGGAGAGGAATAACAAAATTCCTCTAGGGGACAAAATATCAACAGAAGCAAGATAAATTAACTTTAGGGAAGACAGACATGAGAAGGTCAAATTTCTGGGAATTCTCGATTATGATTCAGGCCCAAATAAGGAATCTGATTAGAAACATGGGAAAAAAAAGGACGGATGAGTCAACAAATATTTATGTAGACCTATTATTTGTTTAGCATTTTGCTAGATGCTGTAGGAGACACATTTAGAATAAAGGTATTTCCCTCCATTAATAAACTAGCAGTTGAGGAGATAAGACTAAAGGCATGAGACATCTGATCTAAGATAGGCTGTTGTGGAAGAAAAACAGGGCAAGACCTGGCAAGACTTCAGTGGTTCAAAGTATACTTGTTCTTTTTATGGATATTCTATTGATTTGTGCATATCACAACCCAGCCATGCCTTTTCATCCTTCCTGTTTCTTATTCATGTTCCCCCCCCCCACCCCAAAGGTCTTTTACAGAGGAGCTACCAAAGTGCTAGAGGCCTTTCTTGGGGTCTTCATATATTCTGTAGGTACCAGTGTAGCCCTCAGGCTCTCTCTATATGATCCCTACTCCCAAGACCTACACGTCTGTCCTACCTACTTTTCCTTTTATAGACTGTATTCAGCAAGAACTGGAAAAGTTGTAAAGACACTGAGCCTAATAAAGTAAGGCATTTTTTCTTCTACATTTCCCTCTTATTGGTTCTAAGTATCTAACTGACACTGAATGACAGAAAGATTGAAATATTCTGAATAAGATAAGAATGGGCAATAATGAAATGTAATTAATCTGTGCTAAGAAAGTAGAAATTACCATGAAATTATATAATAATACTTTATATGCACCATATAAAAACTGTTATAACCTCTGCATAGTAATTATACTAAGAACTACATAGCAGCACCAAACACAATCATGTAATCTAAAGGACAAAAATGACTATATAATTATAGTGTATTCATATGGTAATTAGTTAGAAAGTAACTGGAGAATAATTGTATGGCTATCTTCTGCAACATAAATGAATAACGTAATTTGCAAGGGAGCTTGACTTTTTTCTCTTAAGGAGCTAGACATACAAAGTGTATATGTTCCTAATTTTAAAGGCATATTTAAAAAATCATAGGAAAGTATGTTTATGTATCAGTATGTGTGTATCTATTTACATATTATATATTCCTATTACATATATTACACATAAAACACAGTGAAAGACATTTCTACAAAAAATTTTTTTGTGTGCTCTATTTCTCTTACTAATCCTTTTTGCTGTAATAACAAATATTTTGTCTCATATATACCAAAATATTCATAGCAACACTTTTTGTGATAATAATGAATTGCAAAGTAAATGCCCATTTATTAGAGGAAATGCCTAAACACAAAAGAATATAATGGAAGATTGCTTCAGAGTAAAAAAACAACATGTACAAAGAATTCAGAGGAACTGATGTAAAGTGAACTAAGAGAATTAGAAAAACAATAAAAATGACTGACTATACTGATGTGAAGAGAAAGAGCAATAAAAGAGGCATTGAACACTCTAATGACCAAGCTGGACCCTGGGGAAGAGTTTAGAAAATTCATCTTCTCCTTTCCATTGAAGAGATGTAAACCAAAGGGTGTGGGATATTACATATATTCTCAGCTGTGGTATTTGTATTGGCATTTTTCCCCTTCTTTCTTTTTAAACCTTTGTTATAATTTTAATTGAGTGAAGACTAGGAATGTTCAAACAGGAAAATGAACTGGTAGAGTAGAAGATTATTCTCCTATACTTAGTTGCCTCACTAAGGCATACTCACTTTGTAGATTTTAGATCCACAAAGTAATTATTTTATCTCACTCACTTTTGGCTTGGCTTTGAAAGAATATTGCGGATCAATTCAAAGATTCATGACAAGCAAGGAATGAAGAAAATTTTGATAGTGTTCAGAAAAAGGTAACACAATTGATTAAAGGTAGCATTAAGCTACATCCAGAAAACAATCAGGTTAAATTTCCAAGATTGTATTATAGTAAGCCATCCTTGTTAACCTTAGCCAGATTGGCTAAGATGACAAAACAGGAAAATGACAAATTCTGGAGAGGATGTGGAAAAATTGGAACACTAATGCGAGTAGTGAATTTTTAATTGAATTCTCCATCTGGTTTCATCACTAATTCTGTCTCCTTATGTATGTTATTTTCCTTCTCTGGACATCAACTCCATTTATCTTCTATCAATATTAAGTACCTGTGTGGTAGATTCTTAATAAGGGTAGATGCTTAACAAATGCTTGTTGATTGACAGAATACTGGTAAGATTACCTCTCATCTACTCTATATATCTTGTATGTATCAATGTATTTAAATAGAAGTCTTCCATACAATAATGTAAGTTCCTTGAAAGCACACTACTTTTACCTTTCTTTGTGTTTCTACTATTCAGCATAGCACCATATAGATAGCAAGCACTAAATGGATATTTATTTGATTGAATAATTGATATAACATCTTTCAACTGAATATTGACTTAATGCTTACAATATGCCAAAACACTTGGGCCAGGGGTTCTGGAGTACAATGACCCTCAGAAAGTTTACAAATCAACAGGAGTGGCAAGACAACCAGAGGAAATAATTTGACTTAGAAATGATAGCATATGATCAAGTTCAAAATGAATGTGTTACAGACTGTAAATTCAAGGTGACTCCAGAGAAAGTTGGAATCACTGAAGCATGGAATTGTCAGGTTTCATGGAAGAATTTGAGCTGGACCCTGAAAGATACTTAGGATGTGAAGAACAAAGAGAAGGGCATTCAAGGTGTCTGGAGCAGTATGGGGAAAAAAAAGTCAAAGAAGGAAGAATTAATGCAACTTCAAAGTAAAGAGACGTTCTAGAAAGAAGGGCTCATGTTCAGAAAGGATATAAGAAATTACGTGTATTTCTTTTAACCAATCCTAGGTAGCTGCTATATATAAAACCAATGGAGAAAAGGAAATCTCCTGAAATGCCATGAGTCACAATTACATACTTTTAAAAACCTAAAATATCCTGAAGTAATGCTTTTTAATATTCTTGGATGTACCTTTCTTCTGTTCTTTTCTTTCTGTTTTGCTCCTTTGGAAGATAGAGGTAAAGTAAGATGGCAAATGCATGTAATATCAAAAGAATCCTTCCTAGCCTAGTGATGGTAACAAGAAGAATAAAAATAGCACACAAGGTTGAAAAGATTATTATTTATTTTGAGTTCATTGAAATTTTGAGAAAGTCAAGTGGTAAAGTATAGGGTGGCAAATAGACAAGGATTTCTCTGACTAGTTAGATGCTCATTTCTTTTGGGTCTAGAATGCTAAGGGAAAACAGAAGACTAATATATAATAAAACTTTTTCTGTCCTTGAATATTATCTTGATCACTTTTTAAGACTATATGAAATGGCTTTAACTCTAGTACTAGTTAATAGTAATTAACCTTCAATGTAATTAGGAAACATGAATATAATTAATGTAACTTATCTTTGAAATAATTTATTCTGAAATTACTGTAAAAATAATTAGTTTCTGAAACTTTTACAACCTGTATCAAATTCAAGGTGATTCATTCATTGTTCACTTGCCTGGATGCATCTGGACAATGAGAAGTATAATGCTACTGAAGTTTTCTAAGCGAATTAATGATATATTTAGATTAAGCAAGTGAATGAAAACTCATAAATTCAGTCATATATATGTATATGTGTATATATATATATAAATAATATGTGTATATAGATAGATAGATAGATAGATAGATAGATACACATACATACAGACAGACAGACACACATACATAGTTTCTTAATTCTAGACATTTGGCACCATGTAGATAAAATATACGGGCAACTGCCTGAATTTTTGCATCTCTACCTAGAATATTTTTTTAAAGATATAGGCTAAGATGAATGAAGGGTTGAATTTGTTCAGGAAACTACTTTTTTCAATATTTAGCCATAATGATTTCCTTCAATAATATTGTTATGCATCTTGCTTCATTATCTTTGCTTCAAAAAAGAAAACTGGCTTTAATGTGGTTATCAGCTTTTCTAAAGAAAAAGTATAGAGTAAAAATCTTCATTTTTTAGGGCTGCTATACCAAGGGTTACTCACACCATGCTTGCTTCAATGTTTCAAGTTATATAAATAGAGATCTCTATTCTTTGGGCTTTCTGATCAAACTTGAGGCTCAAAGTATCATAGATGAAATCCTTATCTAAAAAGAATTGATGCCCAGCAGCACTCTGCAAAAAGTAGGTACTTTAAAATGTCTATAGTTATTAAGAATGTTGATGACAGTGGTAGTGATTCAGTATTCTGTGATCTATAGACTTCTGTCTTAGTTCTATAGAAAGATAAATTTAGGGGATTATCTCTTCTACTCATTCCCTTGATATCAAGATGACTAAAGAGTGAGTTTAGGGTGTTTATCCTTCAAATTGGAGTAGTCTTGGATGGTCTAGATGTGCCTCAAGTTCTTTCTAGTTTACAGGAATTTATGTTATAAATTTGATCTGAGAGATAAGTGGACTAACCAAAAAGGTGAAGCGTAATTCTTGGTCAGATCAAGTAAGGAAAAGAGAGTGGGCTGGTCATTACTGAAAATGAGAAAAAGTAACAATTGCTAGCATTTATATATTGTTTTAAGGCTTGCAAAGAGATTTACAAATATTATGTCATTTGATCCTCATTAAAATCCCTGAAAGGTAGGTGCTATTATTATCTCTACTGTACAGATGAGACAACTGAGGTAAACAGGTTAAATGACTTACCCAGGATCATACAGCTAGTAAGTATCTGAAACTAGATTTGAATTCAGGTCTTCCTAATTCCAGGTGCAGCACTCTACACATGGTGTCATTTAGTTGCCTCAGAGATGGAACATTGGGTACAATGACACTTTTGAGATGTTAACAGAACAAGAAGAATGCCTCTACCATATGGGGCAACTTCTCTATAAAGGCTTTTTAAAAATATGGACAACATAGTACTAGATGAAAAGATATAGAGAGGTTAGGGCCTGCGTCAGTGGTGGGAGCACCAACACTGATGAAATCAGGGTTTTGTTAAAAAAGCACCAGTCTCTAATGAGCAACACAACGGTAAGTTGGGTTACTGCTATCACGATTTAGGTCCAGGTGACTCATGAGAATTTAGCAACTAAAATGTGGTTATTTGACTTTTGAACAAACATTCTAACATAATTTCCAAATGCATGATACGCTGTTAGAACACAGTTTGTCTGAAGAAAGATCTGGGGAGGGTATTGGTGTATGCTACATACTGCATTATAAAAAACAGTTTGCAGGAATAAAGAAGTGATGGCATCACTGTCTTCTGACCTGAAGATACCTCCGATGGAATATTGTGTTTAGTTCTGAGTAACATTTTAGGAAAGATATTGATAAACTAAGGAACATCGAGAGGAGGGAAGCTGGGTTGCCAAAGAGCCATTTCATGAGGATCATTTAAAGAAATATTAAGATTGGAAAAAAAGAAGACAGAGGAACATGGTAGCTGATTAAAATTTGTGAAGGCTGTTACATGAAAGATGGATTCGATTTGTTCTAATTGGCCCCAGAAGACTTAACTAGAAGCAATGGATAAATGTTTCTGAGGCAAATTTAGTCTTGAAGTAAGGAATTTTCCCAAAATGAATTAGGAACTCTTCCTCAGTGGAGCTGTTCAGATGAATGCTGGATGATTATTTTCTGGGTCATTGTAGTGTTCCCAAATAGGCTTTAGTAGGTGGTCAAGAAGGTCCCTGTCAGCTGTGAAATTATGTGAGCCTCACCAATTAAGACATTTTTTGGGTGGTATAAAGAGGTCTCTGGAATTTAGCTTAAGCATTCATTTGGGTTGGACCCAAATATATCTTCTCTCATATAGATAAGCGTTTACCTAGTGAAAAGGGTACTGAGAAAAGCTAAAAATTGATCTTTAACATTCAAATATATTTTCATTTTTTTGTTTTAGTCTAAGTATTTCTCTATTAAGAAATTTGATGGCATCTAGATTCTTTTTATTTTGATTCTTTCATTCCATCATTTAAGTCAAATCCTATACCAAGTATTAAAAGTATTTTCTGTGACTAACAGAACAGATGAAGAAATTCATGAATTCACTATTTCAAATGAGCTGCAAATCTTTTGATTTGCTCATTTTTGTAAGTAGTTCTTACTTGGTTTGCTATATAAATGTAGGTACAGTTAAAGTTCCTGCATTTCTCCTTTGGCCTCATATCTCTTCCCAACACTTACATTTAGAAGCATCTTTTAAAGAACACAGATCTTTCCTATATTCAGTTTTAAGCTTCTCATGGCTTTGGAAATTCATGCTGTACTTACTGACCAATAATCCTTCTTGTCATAGAGAAGAATCATAATAGAGCTATTTACAATTATATTAATTATCCGAAGAACTTCTTTCCCCCAAGATAGAATAATAGTATTCACTTTTCATTGATGGAAACCTCATTTGTTAAACATGAAGGTTGGAAAAGACAGGAGTCTAATTTTGTTTTATTCTCCTTAAAGCATTTAAGCTTCCTGAATTGTGGCATTATTCCAAAACATGTCAGGAGACCATCCAAATCTGATATGAAACACCCTGTTTAAAAAGTAACCTTAAATTTACATTTAAATTAATTCTTTAAAAAATGATGTTTACAGAAGCATTCAACTAGAAACAATTTGTTTGGTTTGGGGTAAGTCTCAAGTAAATATTTTTGTTTAAACTGTGTGTCTGTCTGTGCATGATTTATGTACTATATTGTTTTCAAAAACCCAATTGTGTTTGAAGATAATTATTTGTGGATCCATGCAGTTTGCTTAATACCAATTGGGCCAGAATCACAATTACTGCAGGTTTTTTTTTTCTTTAAATGAAAAGCATTTAATTTATTTTATAGTCTTCCAAATGGACATTCATTTAGTTTAAGTAAAAAAAAAAACATTTAAGACACCCACCTTTTTTTTATTTTACAGATCTTAAATGAACAGCTGAAATACTGTAGACAATATTACTGTATTACATTTATTTGGGCTATAATTCTCTTTTATATTATTTTCCTTATTGTTTCTCCCTGTAGGTTAGGAAAGGGACACATAATTGTCTCTATTGTCAAAGCCATTTTAATTTTTAGCAAGCTGTAGGAGATGATTATATCACTCCAATATTGGCATATTTAGGAGATGAAATGTTGCATCTGAAATATTGTGAGATTATAATCATCTCAAATTCAAGATTGGTGCAGCTGGTATAGAAACAAGCTACTGCTATGTTGCCAGTGATGGTAATTACACATTCTTCAAGTGTTTTCTCTTAATCCATATTTAGTCAAATCACAAGTCACAAAGTTACTGTATTGCTTCTAAGTATCCATATTTGCCTTGACAAACATTGTGTTGTTACTTGTTTGAAGAATAATTTAAAGAAATAAAAATGGTGAGAGTACTTTTGAATAGTAAGTAAATAAATAACATTTCAGAATGTAAAATGTTCATTTCTGTTCTTGTCACACATATGCACTTGTTCCTGATAAGGAATTCCAATTTTGGCCTTCTGTTCACAGCATATATGTGGTAGAGGTTTCTTCAAGTCGTCACAGTAAGTATTTTATCTTACTTATGGCATCTCCTCCATCTGTTTAGGGAAATCTATTTCAATTTTTCCATTGAATCTATGTTTTAAATATGTTATTCTTTTCTGAGGGGCATACATATATTTGGTATCCCCCATTCCGATTTCGCCTTTATATTGCATTCAAAGGAAAACAAGCCTTTGTAACAAAAACTTTCCTTAATTAATTCTGCTCTTATAGTATAATAGGTAAAGTTTCTTCTGTATAACTGATCCTCAAGGGTGGTTTTTTTTTTTCCTTACCCTGAGTTTCCTCTAAGTCAACTGATGTGAATGAAAACGATTTGAAGATCAAGAATGTATTTATTTGGTTATGCCATCCTCCCACTGGTTAACCAGACTTTTTCTACACCAATCACACTAGCCTAAAAATGAATCTATGTTATCTTACACATTTCAAATTTGATGCCTTTCCTTTCTAGGCTCAACATTTCACTGAGAAAGATCAGAGAGGTGCAGATAAAGGGTACATTAAATACTTAATGAGAAGACAGGGCTCAAAACAGTGGCCCTGATGCCTCAATGATCTTCTGTGGGTGTTAGGGCAAATGGAAGTATAGGGAAAGAACTAAAAGAGAGAGGGCTGAGTGATCAAGAAACAGTGAAATGGGTGGAAAGGAATGGCTTAGTAACTCTGAATCTTATCTACACCTTCACTGGTACCTTCCTTTCCTTGTAGGCTACATATTCTAGATGTTTCAGAGAATTCTCATTTGTGACTCTGCAAGAGTAGCAATCAAAATCAATGCAACTGTCTGTATAACTGTATAATAATATATATAATATATTATAATTATATAATATAATTATATAATAATATGTATAATAATAAATATAATAAAAGTTAATATTAAATTATAAATAAATCCAGTAGTGCATCATTTAATAATAAATATATATAGTAAAATTCTCTCTCTCTCTCTCTCTCTCTGTATATATATATATATATCTATATATATCTATATATCTATATCTATACACACATATATAAATTCAACAGTAGCGGTAACATTGCATTGTTATAGGATCCGTAACAGGGTTAAAGCTATCTCTTTGATTATCCAAATTCTACCCTACTCCAAAATCCAGTTCCATGATGCTATTTTTTTCTCTTAATTCCTATAAAATTTATATTCATGGAGTAACAGAATCATGGCTTTAGAGGTGGAAAGGAACTTAAAGGCAATGTAGTCCAATACTGTTATTTTATAGAGGACACAAGTAAGAATGAGAATGAATGGATGATTTACCCAAGGTTGCATAAATGACAGAAATGGTAAAACATAATGTTGGATTTTTTTTCCAAGATACTGATTGAGTTTGCTTATTTCTTTTCTTTCTCTTTTTAAAAAGTCTTTGCAGTAAGGCAGGGTTCTTTTGGAGGGGAAGAGAGTGGGACAAAGGTGGAATAAAGGTGATAAAACAACAAAAGCTATCAATAAAAATCTATTTGAAACAGCAGTAAGTGGTGGTTGTTTCCCTGTCATTGGAGGTTTTCCAGTGAAGGGTAAAACTACCACTCATCAGTAATTTGTAGACAGGATTCTTTTTAGATATGGGTTCTTCCAGATGATTCCTGAATTCCTTTCTAATAGGTGCTTTTATTCTTCAGCAATTGTTAGAGCCCATTCTATTATCCCACCCACAATCTTGGCTATTCTGATTCAGGAGGATCACTACACAGAGCTGACTCCAGAACTGATTGTGATCTTTCATTAGGGTAACTCTTTCATTGTCACTAGGGTCACTCTTTCATTTGCCTTGGTCCTGCATCATCCAAGCAGACCTCCAGAAAACATGCACTGAGAAACTTGGGAAATTCTGCACCACATCCTAAGTGGTGGGACCTTACTATGCCTACCTGACCTTAGACCCAATCATGGGCTTTGATGGTGGCCATTTTTCCCAACTGCTGCCACACATTTTTTTTGTCCCCACAATCTGCTTTCTACCTCTTTCTTTAGGAACTATAATTGAATCAAAACTACTACTGCTTCTAGAAAGAGAATCTGCTAAGTGACTTCCTTAATGTTCAACTCATCACCTCTTTTCATTCTCAGGCCAAAACATCCTTTACTGGCCACTCTACACACACACACACACACACACACACACACACACACACACACACACACACACCTCCTCCTGTCAGAATGAAAACTTCTTGAAGGTATGGAGTGTCTCAGTTTCCTGTTTGTATCAGCATTTAACATAATGCCTGGCATATAGTACAGCTAGGTTTCAGTTAGTGTGGGTAATGAATCTTCGGAAGTGGTTGCATTTTTAAAATTTATATTTCATATTTCCATTGGGTTGGAACCAATAACCATATCTTAAATAATTATACTTTCAAGATAATGCTAATATGAATACATGTGATCATTTCAGGTGATTCATTTTTTCAGACTAATAGGGTCCTTAGCTGTAAGTGCTAGGTGGTTAGGTGGCATGGAGTCGTGATGACCTGAGTTCAAACCCTGCTTCAGACATTTACTCAGTTGTGTGATACTGGACAAGTCAATCTCTCTCAACCTTAGTTTACTCATCTATAAAATGGGTATAATAGAATCTACCTCATTGAATTGTGGTGAGGATTGGTTGAGTTAACATGTAAAGCATTTTGCAAACCTTAAAGAGCTACATAAATGCTAATTGTTGTTGTTACTAAGAAATCCCTCTTTAATTGACTGATTCATTTATATACAGGATAATATAATCATTGCTTTAGAGCTGGAAGGGAAATTGTTTTCATTCACATCAGTTGACTTAGAGGAAACTCAGGGTAAGGAAAAAAAAAACACCCTTGAGGATCAGTTATACAGAAGAAACTTTATATATACCAGTTTAAAAAAAAAAACTAAATTACACAGAAGGTTTGAACCCACCCAATTTTTCTTGACTCCAAATGCATCAATCACTCTTTTCACTGAATGTGTGCTAGCGCGGTGATAGGTAAATGACAGGTTTTAAATAAACTCTATTAGTTAATTACATATTCCTGAGTTAATTCATTTTAAAAGAATTTTAAAGAAAATTTCAAGAAAAAAAAAAAACTAAGAATAAGAGTAAGTGAAAGGGTTGACCTTAATACATGGATGCAGCTACCATCTAAGCAGTAAACTGCAGGTAAGAGAAGCCTCTGAAGTAATAGCTTCCTTCTGACAGTGGTATCTAGATCTTTTAATTGCATTTATTCATTCATTCAATCAATCAACAAGCATTCATTAAATGACTACTATGTGCAGGGCACTGTGCTAGACACTGGGATATAAAGACAGAAAAGAAACAATAACTTGCACATAGTATATATGGAACACACTTTCTCTCTCTCACATTATCTCTTTTCTACATGCAAACTTTCTTACTTTCTCTTTTTTGTTGTTGAATGCACCTTTATTCTTCCATTTACCTGTGTTCATAACCGGGGAATTACTTTCATCTCTTTCATTTTTACTGACTCTTGACATCCAATTACTTGCAAAGTCTTACTGGTTCTACTTCCACAATATATTCTATCTATCCCCTTCTCTTTACTCATGCCACAAGCACCCTAGTTCGGGCTTTCATTACTTCTTACCTATACCATTTCAATAGCCTCCTAATGGATCTCACACTCTCAAGTCTCCTTCCTCACCAAACCATGCTCCATTCAAACTGATATTATTAAAAGCACAGGTCTGACCATTGTCACTCCCCTACTCAGAAAATACCATTGGTTCCCTGTTACCTCAAGTACTAAATACAGACTCTTCTGTGTAGCATTTCAAGTCCTTCACAAAAACTGGCTCTAGCTTCCCTTTCCTGGCTGATTATCCATTACTTCCATCTATGCCCTTTAGGGTCCAGTCAGACTGATCTTATCCATAATGTTTCACTGCTCAGCTTCATGCTTTTGAGTGTACTGTTCCCTCATTCTTGGGATGCTTCCTTTTTTGCTCTTCTTGCTGTTGAATGTGACTACTAGCTCCCTTCCAGGCTCAGTTCAGACGTCACCTCCTTTAATACACCTTTCCTAATGCACCTCATTTTATTTATTTTCTATATATGATCCATTTACTTTTCTTGGGGAAATATCATACACCATAGATCAGGGTGTGTGTGTGCATGTGTGTGCGCGCGTGCGCGTGTGTGTGTATGTGTGTATGTGTGTATGCTTGTGTGTGTGTGTGTATCCCCAGTACTGGCAAGTGGCAGATTTGATAAATGATTCTAGCTGATAATTGATAAATGCTTCTTTCCTTTTCAAGTCATCCTCTAAGAAAAAGTCTCTTAATGGCCATCACTCTGCTGCTCACAAACCTTCAGTAGCTTCACCACTACTGGTTTTGTAAAGTTCAAACCTTTTAGCTTGACATTCTAGACCTGATTTTATAACAGATCCCTTCTCTATTAAGATTTATGGAATCTAATTATTGACATGGGAAAATATCGGGTAGCTTTCAATATAATGAATTAGAATTATCATATATGAACGCAATTCTTAAACTATATATTTTAATAACGGAGCCCATTTGAACCAAAAGGAATAAGGCATGACACAGATGTTTCTAATGAGTGGAGTCATAATTGAAATTATAATTGTTTCCTGTGCAGGTTACTAAAGGACTCAGAAAACATCAGCCAAAGGACATCCAGGTTGCCACTTAATTTTGATACTTGTCTCTCAGACACAAAGTCAGTTTGTCTACATTGGCCTTTGGCCCTAATATTATCGCTATTAAATTACAAATAGCCTTTGGTATTTTTCCCTTCAGTTAATACTTTAGTTTAAATGCAAAATACTGTTCTTATTCATTTCTTTGATTTACACCAAGAATCCTTGCTCCAGTAGAGCATGAAATACAGCTATGTTTGGTCCTGCACAACTTCCTTAAAGAAAACTTAATTTGATTTTTGCCATTATTTATCTCAGTCTCACCTCCCTGGGCTGCTGCTGTTCAAATTAATTTGCATTTCAGACATTGGCACTTTACTTTGTCATTAGAGTTATGAAATGTTTTTACTCAGCACAACTAAGAACTGATGTTTTACCTCCCACTAATGGATCTTTAATTAGACATTGTAATGAACCATTCTGTCATTCCTTCAGTTCTAGTGAGTAAATTTGTATATGCACAGTGATACATCCCTTTACTTATTATGTTTTGTTAGTTATTGGATTAATAATTTTCAATGAACTGTCCACAGTCATATTAGAGGATTGCTTCCTTGCAAACTATTGCCTCACCATCCTCCAAGGATGTCTGTTGACATTTTGATCAACAATGCTTGAGGACCAATCTTGCCTATGGTATTAGGGCTTCTGGACTTTGGGCAAGTTATTTAACCTATGTCTCAGGATTAATTGGTTAATTTTAATAAAGTGCTCTGCAATAAAAATGGTAAGTGCTATGGCTCCTGATGGTGATAATGAAATGACTGTGTAGCCATTTATAAAACATTAGGCCCTCCCTGCCTCAGTGAATCTCAAAGCGAAGCATACATCAACCAGATCTGTCCTTTCCAAGAACAGTCATAGACTACAGTGATTGTCATGCATAATTCTACCCTCTGGCTTATTCTAGCACACACACTACATACAGATATGCTGTCACTGAAATGAATCTGAAGGTACAGTCTTTCAAGTCAAATTTCTATTATATTCACATGTTAAATGCGAGGAGGAAGGGTAATATAAAAGTCATTTTACTTTGGTATTGGATTTTTTCTATGATTTGCTAAAGCAATATATTGTGTCTTTCCACTTTAAAAAAATTACCTTGACCTAATATTTTGGAAGGGATGAGGAAGGTATAAGATTAAATATTAGTTATGATTAAAATATTTATGGATTGTTACAAGTTGCTTGCATAAAACTTTTTATATGTTTTATATGCATTTAACTAATAACTGAGCTGTCCACAGACCACTTATGTAAGGGTAGCTGGTAGTATCATTCTTCAATTTCAAGGGGAAAAAATAAGCCAGCAATTAAAGTGACCTGCTCAAGGTCACATACCCAGGCCATAAATGAGTAAGAGAAGAGATGAAAATAGAAATTAAGGAAAAAACTGACATGCAGTCACAGATTCCATCTAATTAAATGTCAAAATCAAACCAGGCAGCAGAATGTCTTGATGAACAAAGCCTCCACTTACAGTACTGGCATCTGTCTCCGGTGTATTCAGGCATGCATTGGCAGTAGGGTTGGTTCCCCGCAGTAACACTGCAAGACCCTCCATTTTGACAAAACTTCTCACAGACCATCTGATTGCAGTTTGGTCCAGTGAAACCCAGAGCACAGCTACAGGTTGGTCTTCCTGTTGGTAAGGGACAAAAAAGGCAGAAGAAAAAGAAAATAATTTGAATGAATCAACATGGTGTGATGGAAACTCTCGAATTTTAATCGCAGCTCTCCAGATGTGTGACTTTGGAGAAATCACCAAACTTCCGTGGGCCATGTATCTTTTGCACTTATTTTAATTTCCCTTGAATAATAGTTATTTATGTAATTTTCCCCTTCAGGCAGCTAAATAGCCAGAAGTCAGGAAGGCTCATCTTGCTGAGTTCAAATCTGATACTTCTTAGCTGTGTGATTTTAGGCAAGTCACAAGCTCATTTCATAGATGAGGAAACTAAAGCAAACAGGGTTAAGTGACTTGCCCAGGGTCAAATAGCTACTCAGTGTCTGAGGTCAAATTTGAACTCAGGGAGATGAGCCTTCCTCATTCCAAGCCCAGTGTTCAATCCACTGCCCCACCTACCTGTCCCATTGTACAAATAATAGACCATAAAATCACTATTCATGGAACTCTGGACTGTATGTTCTTCCCCATATTTGCCCATTTATTGTTTTTCCCTATGGTTGTTGCTATGCTCACTTATTGGGAATAGTATTATATCCTCTTCAGACTGTAAATTCCAGAAGGTCTAGACCATATGTTTCAGTGTTCTGGTATCTCCTAGCTCCTGTTGCTATGTCCTCCACATGGTGTGAGCTTACAAATGTAGCTAGTTAATAAATAAGCTCTACCTAAATGTATTTTCCAATAAGTTATGATTTACTAATCTATTTATAGCAGTTTATTTTGAACACAGGTGATTATAACATTCCATTATAGTAATACAAATATGTTTTTAAAAGTATAATTGAAACAGTACACAATAATGAATCTGGGAGATCATATATATACATACATATACATATACTTACAAATGCAAGCATATATATGGCTTTTATTTCCTCTTATTTTTTCTGCCACACAGAACTCATAATTACATTAAATATGGATAGTATATTCAACAGTTTTCAAAGCAATTCCTCTGCTACATGGCCATGTTAAAATCCAAAGTGTCTCACACCTATGGAATTGTTAAAGACTGAGATGAGAAATGTAATAAGGAGACCTTCTATTGTAAAAATTCTCAGAAGAGATTAACTAATATTGTGTGAGGAAATAAAAGGGTTTAGAGATAGTGTAAGAGTGAAGAAATGTGGCTTAGGAGGCAATCAGAAAAGGATAATGTTTAAGGACCAACTAAATAGCAAAGTCTTTTAATTGACTGATATAGATTTAAGGAGTTGATCAGTTGAGTTCCATGATTATTAATTTGTTGATCTTTCAGGTAAGCCAGTTTTGGGGGGTAACTTTGTTTTCATTTCTCTATGAAGAGTGTGGATGGACATATGTATACTAGTTCATCAATTGTGAATGACTAGGGATTTCCCTGTTAGAATGTAAGTTCATTACAGTTGAGATTTTTGATTCATTGTATTTGTAATCTGGAGTATATTGGTAAATATTTATCAACCAGCTTACCTCATCCCCCTAAAAATACATGCATGACACATTTAAGTTTAATACACATTATTAATATTTTCTCCAATATTTTCTTGAGAATAGACACTCAAAAAAACAGTAAATCAAGCTCTGATGCGTAGTATTGTACATTTCTGAGGTGTAAATGCTGTTACTCAAAATTTAACAATCAGCTCTGGTGAATTTGTACAAGCTGACTTCAGTACATCCTTGCTTGTAACCCCAACCTAAGCACAATGCCTAGTACATAGTATGTTTTCATAAATACTTACTGATTAACTAGGAGGATCGTATAACTAAAGCTGGGAGAAACCTCAGAGGTTATAGAGTTCAATCATTTCCCTAATTTTATTAATGAGGAAACTGAGACCTAAGGAGATTAAATGACTTGACATTATGAGCATCAGATAGGTATGGTATTTGAACCCAGGCAAGAGAGGGGAATTTATACATCTTATGTAGAGAAGGGAAATTTGATTTCCTGGTCAGCACAATGGCCATAATCTAGTCTTTTGCTCAGAGACAAGAGTTTCGCAGATAGCACCAGCCAGAGGGGTAACATTGTGAAAAACCTCAAATTCAAGAATTCAACATTCAAGAGCTCATAGACCAGACCTCCTGGAGAGAACCAATATTCCTGAACACTAGCATTATTTTAGAGAATGAAATTGAAAATTGTCTTTATGGTCCTTATAGCTAGTTATGACATGGGAGAGGTGAGGGGGCAAGTAATCAGTAACTTGCCACCTTTAACTATCCCCATGCAGTGGGAAAAGATTGCCTATTCAAAAGCCCGTTGGTGCATTTTCCATTTAGGAGGAACATAATCCAAAGGGTGACAAATATAATCCTTAGGGGAGGGAGGACTGTGCGGTCTGATATGAGAGAGCTAGAAACCAACTAGAATATCAAAAGTTTGCTCTAAAGACAACTGCAAGTTCAACTTTGTCAAAAGAGAAATTCTATTATGGTTTAATGTGTTTTCTGCATATTTTCATGGGATCCTGGGAATATTTTGCTTTTGTATATTTTTTGTGGGTCAAAATAGAGGTCATCCCCTCAAAAACACATTTATTGTTTTGAGTGCTTAGATGAAGACTGGGACCTTTTTATCCATATTTGGGAAAACATAGAAATGAGCTATATTTAAGGGATATTTGGGGATTTCCTAAAGTAAATTAAAATTTGGCAAATGAAGAACAAAACAAGTAAATGATCTTATTTGATCAGATCTCAAGTTTGGACCTACTCCTTATGAACCCTGGGACTTTGGGGTGGGTTATGTATGGTTTTTGGCCAAGAATTTTGCACACAAAAAAGTAATCAAGTATACAGTTTACTAAGAGAGAATGGCATTCAACCTTAGGGTGGGGGACCTGACAGTTGAATTTGTTTTTAAATGAAAAATGATAGAAGCATTCCCCTTTTCCCAAGACTCACTATGCCTATAAAATAATTGTCATCTAGATATAGAGTGGTGATTCATAAACTAAGGTGATTTAGACCATTTTTACTTACAAGTACTGGTCTACACACACCAAAACCAAATTACTATTTATTGCAATTCAAGAATAGAGAATACCTGTTATTCAGAGATGTGCTTGTATTCCATCCGGTTGTAAAGTGTTAGTTTACTTTTGAATTGTACCAGGTACCTGGTATGTGTATATATACATACATACATACATACACACGTATATGTGTGTGTGTCTATGTGTATAGATACACACATAAATACATATATGTATACACAAAGACACACATATAAACACATCTATATATTAATGTATCTTTATATAAGTGTATATATGTGAATGCATATATAACATAAATAATTATGCATAATTTATTTGTTCTGAAAAAGTAACATCATCAGCAAATATTTATTGAACCTTTAATATGCACATGTTACAGCCTAAGCACCAAGGTTACACAGAAATATAATACCTAGTTCTTGCACACAAAGGGCTATGATCTATCTGGGAAGACATAGTGTCTCTGTCTTTCTCTGTCTCTCCATATGTATGTATACATACACAGATATATGCATGTGCACAATACACGTATCTATATATGCATGCATGTATGTATGCATAGATAGATAATAGATAAATAGATAGATGGATAGATAGATAATAGATAAATAGATAGACAGACGGACAGACAGACAGATGATAGATAGACGGACAGACAGATAGATAGAGTGAGCCTGGGACATAGTATGCACTTACTAAATGCTCGCTGATTGACACACAAATGAGTGATGCAGCCAGTAAGTACAACAGGAGCTCACAGAGAAAAGAGAGATCTATATGTGTTGAGCAGGTCAGGAAAGGGTTATAATAATAGGTAGCATTAATGTCGTGTTTTAAGGTTTACAGAGCACTTTAGCTATGCAAACTCATTTGATCCACACAGCAACTCTGTGGGGTAGATGCTATTACTACCACCATTTTACATATGGGGAAATTGAGACACAGAGGGGTTTAACGGATTTGTGCAGGGTCATACAGCCAGCAAGTATCTGAAGCAGGATTTGAATTAGGCTTCCTTTTTCCAAGTCCTGCAACAAATACATTGTGCTACCTGGCTGCTTGTTAAGGAGGTAATACTTGAATTGGATAGAAGTACCTATGAATGTCTTAACGTTATTTTGTGGTATGCCTTTTTTTAATAGAAAAAACCTAATATGAGAAAATAATAGTTCTTTCAAGACAAGAATAGAAGCACATGTTGCCAGGGGGTAGTTTTCTTTTTTCCCCTATTTCACAGGGAAAAAAAATGATGTGCTTGTATTCCATCTACAGCTGGTTTTTAACTAGTACAGATTGACTGGGTGGTAGTCTGGCATATGCTTCATCTAAGTTTTCAGTCAAATTTTATTGAAAAATCTCTTCTTTCTTTTCCATTGAATAGAAAGGCATTATTTTTTTTTCTTGACAAGGAGAAACCTTTCTATTCAGGAGAATATCCACCTTGAAAGAATGTGTGATGATAATGCAGATCCTTTGTTTGCTGATGGGAAATGAACCATCTGTTGCAGAATTTATGGAATGTGCTTGAGCTAATATTTTCAAGGCACTCTCAGCATCTACCCTAACATGTATTATTATGTTCATTTATAAAAGCCTTCTTAGGTAGCTAGTTGAATGCTATTGCTACATTTTAAGAAGAAAATGCAATGTCAGAATCACTAATGCATAGGGTTATAGTAGTCATTCATATCAGAGAAATGGGGAGCTGACTGCCTAGACAGAATTTGCTCTGAGATAGAGGGTAAGTTAGTCTTAAGGAGAAGGAATGAAAGCAAATTCCAGTTTTGCCTTTCTTAGTTCATTTCTCTTAAGTGTACATCTGAGATCTGACTATGTCTACTCCTATTAACAAGTTGCCCTTCTGTCTCCCTCCTCCTCCCCCCCACTAGGCTTCAAGCAAGTTAAGGGCATCATACACATGGTTTATTGGTGACCTTGTCTAGATAGGCAAAGCAAAATTACAATTAATTACCCAGACAATTCAATTAAAATCTTGATTCAATTATTTATTTCAGGCAAACTTATACTTTTGATATATTTTTCAGCTTGAATTATTCAAATAATTACGAGTGCTCTCCACCTAGCTTTTCCTCTGCGGACCATGAGCATAATTTCTAACATAAATTAAGAACTAAAACGTGTATTTGGCATGAAATGCTGTTTTTATTTTTCTCTTGTTTGGAGAGTAGGGATGCAGATTTAATTTGGATAAAAGTATTAGAACATTAGTACATGATCTTCCTTTCCTACCATGGTGTACTTCTCCATACTTCTCCTTAATGTTCCTGACCTAGGTATATTCTCCACCATCACCCCTTTCAGCTTCCTTTAATGTGTTTTTTCCATCATTAGAATGTAAGCTCCTTGAGGGCAATGGCTATATATGTGTATACACACACACACACACACACACACAATTTTTTTTCTATTTGTATTCCCAGTACCTGGCACACAGTGCTTAATAAAGTTTGCTGACTAATTTAAAAAAAGATAGCACCTGCCTGAAAGCAGATGGATAATGTAGGAAAAATTTTTAAAAATATATGTTTGTGTAAGAATAGAGGGAGGTCAAAATCACTCATTTGCTTCTGGTGCTGTGACTAAGTGAAGGTGAGCATGTCAAAATCAAACAATTAGAACTAAATGTGAACAGAATATCTATGTCTATCTATTATAACATACACATTTATATGTATCTATACACATATGTGCATGTGTGTTACAGACATGCGTATGCAGATATATAATATATGTACACATATATGTTTGAATATATAAACACACATGCTTATATACATATGTATACTTATATCTATATATGTGTACACACACACACACACACACACCTCTGAATCAATCAGACCATTATATGAGAGACTGGGTCATGTCCTAAGGCACTTTGCATAAAAAGGAGCTGCTACCTCTGAATCTGAGAAGATGAGATTCTGATTTTTTGCATCTGAAAGACTGGAGCAACCAGGGAACAAAGGAAGGACTGGGCTGGTAAAGAGAAAAGAAACAATCAGGAGAGCTCTTGGCTCTGTGGACGTCATGGAAGAGAGGGACCACACTGAGAGAAATCCTAAGAAAAGGTCAGCTCTCTCTCCAACTTCCTCCCTTGATGTCGAACATATACATAATTATTTTTATTTTTGTTACCCAAATGTTTCCAGTTAATTGAATTCTGTCTCAACCACAGAGTCCAAGATTTAACTAGAGACAGACATAAACATGTGCCTAGAAGACAGGAATTTTCATCAATGCATCCTTTATCACAAATAAATAATAATGAATATTTATATAATACTTTCAGATTTAGAAATACCTTTCCTCAAACAACCCTCAGTCATTTTCATCATAGGATCACAAATAGAGAGTTGAAAGTGACCACCAAGGCCATATAGTATAATCTGAGGCCACTACCATAAGATCTGATTTGCTAAGAAATGATTATGTTTTTCATCATAGCAATAATAATAATAATAATAATAATAGAGATTAAGCAACTTGTCTGAGATTTGAGAGAGTAAGAAGAAGAAATAAAATTCAAACCCAATAGTCCTTCAATTGTACCACACTACTTCTCTCCTTGTAGATACTAGCTTTTAGAGCTTTTTAGACTTCTCAAACTTTTTAAGACTTCTCCTATAATGTACTTATAATTTACATATTTCCTACAAAAGAATGCTTTTTTTGCTTCCTCGGTAATAAAAACAATTTTAGTATGAATCATCCAAAAATTTTGGCTATACAGATTTAGCACAAGTGTTTTTGGAAATGGACATTTAAATTATTATTAACTAAATACAAGGCATATTTCTGAATTTAGGGTAGTGGATTCAATCCTATACTCACCTAACCTAATTTCTTTGATATGTCAAATACAGGGACAGATATGAGGGTTGACCCTCATGCCTGAAATTCTCTCCCTCCTCATTTATATATCCTGGGTTCCCTGTGGCTTTCTTTAGGGATTAATAAAATCTCACTTCCTATAAGAAGCCTTTTATAATCCCCCTAAATGTCAATGCTTTCTCTTCATTGATTATCATATATATATATATATATATGTGTATGTATGTATATATGTGTGTATACACACATATACATATAAATATACATACACAATACATATACATATATCTATATCCATCTATCTTTTGTACATAGTTGTTTGCATGTTTTCTCCCCCATTAGACTGTGGTCTTCTGGAGAGCAAAGACTAATTTTTTTGCCTTTCTTTTTACCTCCCACATTTAGCACAATGCCGGTATGTAGTGAGTGCTTAATAAATGTTTACTGACTTGACTTCACTTGCTTTGTCCAGAGGAAGGGAGTAGTATCTAGTCTTTAATGCACTTCTTTTACTTTTGTGAAATATGAATACTTATGGCCCATTTTTATCTCAGATATTTTTCTATTGGGTCTGAAAGTGGATTAGCTCAGTACAACCTTTTGGTTGAGGATGGTTCACAGTCATGCTCTTATAAATTATCTGCTATTATTTGTATGTTAATAAGGAATTGAAGGGGCAGCTAGGTGGTTCAGTGGATAGAGTGCTGGGCCCAGAGAGAGGAAGACAGATCTTCCTGAGTTTGAATTCGGCCTCATATGCTTAATAGCTGTGTGACCATGGATGCTTATCCCTGTTTGCTTCAGTTTCCTCATCTGGAAAATGAGCTGGAGAAGAAAATGGTAAACCATTCTAGTCATGAAGAGCTAAACATGACTGAGAAAGACTGAGCAACAATAAAAGTTGTTGAATTTAAAAAGTGCTTTAGTAACATGACCTTGCAATGTTGGAGTGATATGATACTGTTAGCTTGTCAGATGCCTTCAATTTTTTTTTAATCTTATTTAAAATAAGCAGAAAATTTGAGAGCAGATTCTAATAATTAGTTTTAGGGCACTCACTTCAGAATTAAACAATTTGATTTAAAAGTATGAAGAACATCTTCTTTGAGTTCTTTTTGGATGGTCAAATGATGACGAATTTATTTATACACAGTTCCGTAGATCTAACAAAACTGAATTAGTAACAAAAATTAATTTCTTATGTAGGCAGCACTGAGGCATGGACCATGCTAATTCTTTTCTTGAGAGAGATATATACTTTGGGGACATCATTTGTATGCTCCTCTGAAAGAGTTCATTTAAATTCGTAACAACTAATTATGTCCATATAAACAACACTGCTCTTCTAGTTTAATTTGGTACTGGTTAACTCAATTATTCACTATCACAAGATTTGATCTACTAAGAAATAATATTTTTTTAATCACAGTAACTGTTGAAATTGTTTATTCAGGTCAAGCTTTCATCATCAAAGGTCTTTACTCCTCAAACTCTATAAATTTGAAAAAAGAGAGGTGGTATGGAGGGTGGAATGAACAATGGATGCATATTCCAAGGGTCTGGCTTCAAATCCAGACTATGCTACTTGTTACCTGTGTAACATTAAGTGAGTCGCTTAACCCCCTGGGACTCAGTTTACTCAAATGTAAAATGAGGGTGTTATCCTTACTAGAGCTAAATTGATTATCTCCTGTCTGTCTTCTCTTCTTCTTACTTCTTAAATCTTATCTTGTCATTACTCTGATTTTGGATACCTTCTTTCCCAGAAGATCCTGTACCCCTGAACCCTGGAGAGCAGTAACTCTGAGGCTATGGAAAATAGAGCAGAATTTAGCAGTTTTACTTATCTACTGTATACTTTGCTTTGTGAAAAATCATGCTAGACTCTACAGGCTGGCAAAACCTATCTCTGTATCCAACTCAGAGTAACGCAAGTTCTTAATGCTTTCTTTTTGTTGGAGAGATTTATTTTGCCACTTTTATACTTAAGATAATGTTTTCCAAGACTGAAACTGAGTCCTCATTTAGACATAATTTCAGCAAGTTGACTACAGCTGTCGGGTCGTCTTAAGTATCTCAAAGATTACAGAGCTCTATTCAGCAAAGCCTGACGCCAAAAAAAAGAGAGAAAGAACTGTGAAGTTTATCCTATCCCTCCCTGGATTCTAGCTAATATATTCTGACATGTTTCAAATTATGGGTCAGAATCTATTTATACTTCTGGAAAGTTCATTATTCATTACTAGCCAGGGTTGTGATTGCTGAGAATCTGAAATATTTTTATCTTCAACATGAATACCAGTCAGTCAATTCAGTCCTCAAATTATCCTAGAAAGGGCATGCAGTTTTTGTCTAAAAATGAATGACAGTGTTTAAGAATTGCTCTGACCATAGGGCTTGCTCACATTAAATGTTCAATAAATGTTTGTTGAACTGAATGACCACAACTTCCAGCTGAACCAATGTGATCTGGTCCGTTTACACAATGGCAAAACTGAATGATGATTTCAGGTTTCTGTTGCTCTCACTGACATATAGACAGGCTTTCTCCAGATCATCAAGGTTTACCAGCGTCATGACCAGATGTTCCTAGAATTCTCTCGCGGCCATCCATGCAGATTTCATAAGTGATATCAGACTCCCTGGAGTCATAAAGAAGTATGGCAAGTCTATCAGCAATTTAGTTAGGAATATTTTTTGAGATAGTATTGTTAAGTATGTATGCCATAGGGCCCTCTGGTATAATACAGTATTCTTAGCAGTGGTATTCTTTTGTATTTGCTTGCATTTGTGTTTTATCTAGGATCAGATTTTGCCTTTTCTTTGTATTTCCAGCTCATGGTAAACAAGTAATAAAGGCTTATTGACTGTTTTGACAGAGTAATGATATTCATTCATGATGAAGGGCTGCATGTCATCTACCTGTTGACTAATATATAATACAATGACCATTCTCTCAGTTAAAGGGAGAATTTTATTAACTGGGTATAACCAAGGTCAGTTATTATAAATAACTAAAGACTTCACCCTTGAACTTGAATAGATCCTGTATTTTAAATGGCTGCCTTGAGGCATACTGAAGATTTTTTTTTAATCTGTAGTTAGCTTTTCTGAGATTCAGACAAAGAACAACTTGGCTTCTGTCTTGAAATGAATAAGATAAAAGGTTATGATTAGGAACATGTGTATTCCTGTTGGTTCAGTAGTCTAAGTATCCACCCTAATGAAAATCTATCACTGGCCATGTTTCAACTAAGGAGAGGGTGATGAACTTGAGGGGTTTCTGAAAGCACACTTCTCAGCAAAACTGTCTTTAATGTCACAAAAGAAATCAATAGCCTGGTGAGGGTATTGTTAATGTGCTCTAATACTGTCGCGTCCATCTTGACAAAGAAATTTAGGGGGTTTCTTAGGTAGCACCTTTTGGGATCCTCTGGAAGATGAAATTTACAATGGAACATCTCTAGTTCTGCATCCTGACTGAGTGACATTTATTATAGTCCATGGCAGATATTTAGCTGATTAGACTGCACTGCTCAACAACAATTAAAATAACATCTAAAAATAAAATTGCTTAGTACATGGTGGTATTTGATACCTGTTTGTTGAATGAATGAATGAAGCAAAAGGGAGTAAGAAAAAAATTAAAAATAGAGTTGTCAGAATACATCCAGTTTTACAACTTCAGTGTTATATTCAATTCCTCACCTCATATACCCAGTTAAGTTGCCAGATCTTGTCATTTTTTACCTCCACAATGTCCTTCCCATCCATCCTCTTTCCTCTATCTACAGAGCTACCAACCTAATTTTGGTTCTTATTACTTCTCACCTGAACTATGCAATAACAGCCTCCTAATAGATCTCCCTTCCTCAAGCAATCCATCTTCCCAACAGCGGCCAAAATGGCTCTCTTAAAGCTTAGATCTGATCTTGTCACTCTCTATGGCCTCTACAATTAAATATATCTCATTTTTGGCAGTTAGCTACCACCTACCTTTTCGTCTTTTTCAAACATTACTCCCGTTCTTGTATTCTAGAGTGATGCCCAACAGGTCGTCTTTCTATTCCTCCCACACAATAGTCCATCTCCCACCTTCTGACTTTTGTACCATTTCTCCCATATCCAGAATACAATTCCTTGTTTACTTCAAAATGCATCTCAAACACTTCCTCCTACTCAAAGCCTTGTCTCAACCTTGCTCTGCAAGCTCCTTTCCCCATTAACTTCTGTTTATTTTGCATATATTTTAAATATATTTACTAAAATATGTATGGATTGTCTCCCCTGCTACAATGTAACTAGAGTGTAAGCTCCTGGAGGAAAGGGACTTTTAATTTTTTGTCTTTATTCCCAGTGCCTAACACAATGCCTATCATGCTGTAGCTTCTTAACGAATGTGGGTCAATTGACTGAAGCACAGGAAATGTATCTTCTAAGACATCGACACATCAGTTTAAACATACCAAGCCCTGCTCATTTATGAGTACTCAGGTTCAAGAATATGGGATTTGGGTATAGAGTTTGAAAATAAAAAGGAAATACATAGGAAAGATCCAATTACCTATCAGGGAATCTTGATTTTATTGTTGATGTTCAGTCATTTTTCAGTCATATACGACTCTTTGTGACATCATTTGGGGTTTTCTTGGCAAAGATACTGAAGTGGTTTGTCATTTCCTTCTCCAGCTCATTTTACAGATAAGGAACTGAGGCAAATCGGGTTAAGTGACTTGCCCAGGGTCACACAGCTAATAAGTTTCTGAGGCCAGATTTGAATTCAAGAAGATGAGTCTTCCTGAATTTAGGCCTGGCACTCTATCCACTGCTCCACTTAACTGTCCTATATATACTCAGGTGTCTTAAGTTCATCCCAACTCTATCATTTGTATAACCATGGGCATATCACTCAACCTCTTTGATCCTCAGATTCCACATTAGTAAAATGGGGAAAATAATATTTGTCCTGTAGAACTCACAAGATCACTATGATGAAGTCTCTGTAAACCTTAAAACCTGATATGAATATAATTGTTGTCAAAATTAAATTATAAAAGATATCCTCAAAGCAGTTTAACATAGCTAGTAGGCCATTTAATTGTACTAGTCCTAATAGCTGAATGTGTAGTTGATAAGACAAGGTCACAGGTTTTGTCCCTGTCGATGCCAGTTATAGTTGGCCATGGCTTTGTGATTATATATAGCTAATAAAGAGAGTTGGATTCTTAAGAAAAAAAAAATTCTAACAGAATATTTTCCTACAAAATATTCTTCCCTGATCAAGGACATTTGAATGTGAAGGTATTCTTTGTTGTTTTTATTTGCTTCCTGCTCACTGTACCTTACTTGGACCCCTAAGACATTGGGCATTCATACTGGTTGATGTAAAAAGGACTATTTCCTCAAGAGCCTTTATTTACCAGAAGTGACTCTCATAGAAATGTCTCAGCTGGCAACACAAGGATAAATGAAGCACATTGCCATAGGCAATGGTTTGCTGATGTCTGTAGTTAAGAGGGAACAGCACAGTGCTCCGGCTTATAAATATATGTAAAACTGCAACAGGGAGAGAAACCTATTTGAAATAGGTCTCAGGTTTGGCAAGATCCTTTAGAGTTCTACTTTGTAATTGAATTGTGTGCTTCTGATAATTGTCAAGCTTGGAGCTGCACTTTATGAAATGAAATGATCTCATAAATTTGAGAAGGTAAGGTATAGGTGTAGGTTGGTATTTATTTAAAAAAAAATACTTGGAAAATAGTCAGTCTAATGTTTCCCTTACATGTAAGTGGTTACTCACTTCGTTTGATTAGGCAAATAGGAAAGGCTGTAAATTTGACTAAATCTATTATTTAGTGTGGCATAGTGAAGAGAGCAGTGAGAGACCAAAGGCTTCAGTTCAATACCTGAACTAGGTCTATAAACCCAAGAAAGATTATAAGGACTCTAACAGTATATTTGTAATAGCTCTTTTGGTAGTGATATAGAACTGCACACTAAAGGAATACTCTTAACTGGGGAATGTCTATGACATATGGATATAATGGGATGGTAGCGACAATAAGGATGGGTTCATAGAAGCCTTGGAAGATTTGTATGAACTGATGCAAGTCAAGTGAGCAGAAACAGGAGAAAAATTGATGTGATAAGAATCACTCTCTAAGACCAAAAGTTAAAGGCAAGTTGCCAGTCATTATGAGCTCAATAAAATAAAAAGTGAAACAAATAATGAAATCAAAGGACCATTTTTCATTGAGATATAAAAAGTAGCTGGATATGGTAGAAACAACTAAAATTGGAGACAATATTCTGCCTTGCAACTTGGCCCTTCTACTTGGTATCCCATTATCTCTCTGAGTCTCAATTTCCTCTTCTATAAAATGAGGAGTTGGCTACCATTGAGGGATTCTTAAATTGAGGTCCATGAACTTTGAAGAGCTATACTTTAATAACTGTAATTCAATATAATTGTTTTCCTTTGCAAACCCATGCATATTATTTTATTTACTTAAAACACATTGCAAGATGAGATCCATAGGCTTCATTAGACTGCCAAAGGGGTCAGTGCCACACCAAAAAAATTCTAGGAACCTCTGGATTCAATGATCTTGAAGTAATGTTCCATCCTATGACCCTACTTTAGGGGAGTCCTCTTTTTTGTGAAGATGACTATTATTAACATTCCAGGGTTTACTTTACCTCAAAGGGTATTAGAATAAATATCCTAGTCCTAGCTTTGGATAATGCCTAAGAAATGGCCTTCTCTCCTGACTTTTCTTCTTTATTCCCCAATTTATCTTGAGATATTTTATCCTAAAATGTGGTACAACAGAAGTGGCAGCAGTAGCACCATGACAGAGGAGTTTCCTTTCTTAACCTGCCTATGTTATAAGATTTATTTCTTCCTGTAAACAATAGTTTATTCTTCTTCCCTCCTAACCCCACCAATGGCATCTATTTTCATTCTCCTATCATACCTTGAGGATTGAGTTTCCATTGCCATTAAACACAATGGTGATGGCAGAACTGTTATGAGAGAGACTTCCTTTCAGTCTTCCTTTTCTTATCTTCTTTCCTTAATTCATTACCTAAGCATTGATTGTTTAATTAATACATGCCCAACTATACCAACACTGTACCTGGTCAGTAATGCTACTTCGAACTCTTCCCTATCCTACGGATGTGGAATAAGTGGATAGAGTGCTGGGCCTAGAGTCAGGATTATATGAGTTCAAATCCAACCTAAGACATTTACTAGCTCTGTGATGCTGGGGAAGTCATTTAACCCTGTTTGCCTCAGTTTTCTCATCTGTAAAATGATCAAAAGAAGGAAATGACAAATGACTCCAGTATCTTTACCAAGAAAACCCCAAATGGGCAGCAGGGTTCATGGGGTCAAGAAGAATCAAACATGACTGAACGACTGAACAACAACAATCTTAGGAACAGGGGCTAGGTTCTGGGAGAACAGAAAAGCCTCCTTCCTATCTTCCTTACCCCCAATTTAACGTCTTATTTTAATTCATTTGTGTTCCACTCTCATAGGTCAATTTTGATGTGATTTCTTTAAAAGAAGAAAGCCCATAAGAAAACTAGAAAATTAGAACTATACTGCAAATTTATTTTTGCTATTTGTATGGTTTGTAATGAGGTGATAGAAGCATCAAACCTTTCACTAGTTTCAAATTATTCTTGTCAAATGCCTGGTTTATTGTAAGCATCCTCCTAAGAAAGGTTTATGAAATTGAACTACATGGATCCTTGTTGATGTTTTCAATATATTCAATGATTTCCCTTTGCTACTTGCCATTGCATATGAAACCAGGTACGTATCTTTTGTGATAATTTATTGTTAATGTTAATTACTGCAAAACTAACACCTTGTGAAGCAGGAAACTTTCATTCCTATATAAGAAATTTTAATTATGTCTCTCAGATGTGTGCTTTTAATTAACTGGTGACATTTTCTTTGTTCAATTATTATAGTTCTATACAACTGTCATAAACTTATAAATTTTAATTAAAGCTGCCCCAAACCCTAGTTATATAGTGTCCACATAGGAATTTGCCAAAAGGCTTAACTGTAAGTAAACCAACAATGAATAAATCCATGAATTGCCACTGGGATTTGTTTAACAAATTAACATTTGTGTGCAGATAATGAGGTTCTACAACCTATAATACTGAACAATGCTTTTATGAAATCACAATTTAAAAAGTGAAAAATGCTTTCCAAATGACTTAATTGCCTATCACATTATTATTAATTATTAGATGGTAGAAGAGCATAAAATACACATACATCAACCTACCCCTAGTTAGTTTCCTTATGTGCACTCATTTCTTTTATAATTTTCACATGCCAAGCGATTTAAAGTATATTTCCAGAATATATTTATTTACCTCTGTAATTCAAAAATTCTGAAACCCAGTTAAAATTTAATAGGGAAAATTACTACAGGAACGAGATTAAAATTAAAGAAAGTAATTTAAATGACACACTATACCATTTCCATATACCATTATTCCTAACAGATTCACTTCAAAAAATATTATGGTGTTTATATCTCTAGCCATGGATTTAGATATTTATTTCTCTCAGTAAGTAGATTTATTTTAGATCACAATTAACTTACGGGGATTGTTTCTGATTAAGGTCCATGGATTCAGGGTTGGACTGGATGGCCTCTGAGGTCTTTTCCAGTTTTAACTCTATCATTTTATGATTGGATTGTGGTGTAATGGGCAAAAAAGGGTAGACTTAAAGTAAGAAGCCCTAGACTTTAGTTCCTCAGCTTTAAAATGGAGGCATTTGATTAGATCAGCTCTAAGACTCCTAGCTCTAATTCTAGACTGCTAAGTAGTTAATATGATTTAAAAATTTGGAAAGCTAAAATAGCCAAATTATGCCTCAAATTCTAATGATTTTGGTGATAAAAAAGAAAACTGACCATCTAGAAATTCTCTTAGCACTTAACTTACATGCATAACTTGTAAATATGATCACAACTTTAGAAAAATTACCTCCTTTAGGAGAAATACTTATGCTCCTTAAAATAAAAACGTAGGTCCACTTCACTCGGCATGTTACTTTGTCATAGTTTGTTAATTGCATATCAAATAAAGAATAAGTATAATCCAAGTAAGATATGTCTCTAACAGCAACATAAAACATACCCAGTCTGTACTTTACCTACAACTTACTCTGTGCTGAATAAAACCATTTGCAATGGCTTTTTTTTCCCCTTCATTTTACTGTTTCATTCAAACTCTAAACCTTCTTTTACTGAGTTATTAAGTGGTATCAATTAATGCTAGGTCCACTAATATAATAGAAAACACACATTAGAATGCATCATTTAAAGCCTTTGGTTTGTTATGGAAAAAAAGCACACCTATTTGGTTCTTTTGGTGAGTTGTGCATTATAAGAAATAGAAGAAACCTTTGTGTTTTAAGTATTAATCTGTGATTTCATTGGGATTTCTCAGTGAGGAACTTCCATCTACCAATCTCTGAAAGATATAGTCTTAGAAAGTTGCTTACATTACTGGCAGACTATGTAACTTGCCCAGGATTACAGTCAGTACCTGTTAAAGGCAAGTCTTGATCCAAGTTTTCTTGCCTTCAATGCCAGCTTTATACAATGCTGTGTTGTCTCTTGTGAGTAAAAAAGAAATTATAATTGGCTATTCAATTATTTTTCCTTAGGCAATGTTTTTGGGAAACATGTATAATATCAAAAGTTCATCTGTCTAATACAGACATATGTCCAGTATAACTTGGCATGGATTAATGTTTTATTTCCCAAATGTGGGATTTGACATAGTATGTTAAATAGTAATTTCTTCACAATTTCGTATTAGCATAAAGATTATAATAGACTTCCTGATGAATTCTCAAGCTATTATCA
The DNA here is from genome assembly GCA_028646515.1 of Pseudochirops corinnae. Taxonomy (NCBI): domain Eukaryota; kingdom Metazoa; phylum Chordata; class Mammalia; order Diprotodontia; family Pseudocheiridae; genus Pseudochirops; species Pseudochirops corinnae. The sequence goes on from CM053588.1 coordinate 198,052,566, forward strand.
GAGTATAATTAAGTTATAATCATGATCAATTTTTAGTTTAATTTCATTATTATGTGACTTAAATTTCAATAGATTGAAGTAGTGACCAAGGCAGTAAATTAAATTAATTTCAGTTGTCCAAATTAGAGATCATGTTTGGAACAATCTGTTCTTACAGCAGGGTCAAAAATTATAATTCACTTCAAATATGTAACATTTTCTGTAGGGTTTTCACTAATAGGAAAAAGATGAAGATAATATTTACCAAGAGCAGATGATATGCAAGTTCCTCCATTCTGACAGTAGTTGGTACAATGGTTGATTTCACATCTTTCTCCAGAATAACTGGGCCAACAATGACATCTTAGATCTCCCTTCTCATTTATAATGCATTTTCCTCCATTTTCACAAGTCAATTTACATGAATCATCTATTTAAAAAAACACAAATAGAAATATATGATTCACAGAATGAGTGAAGACATTGGGTAATTTAAAAATTCCACAAGTTGGGGCTTTGATTTTATTTTGATTAATAATACTAAATTATTTGGCTACAAGACAAAATGGATTAAAAGTTTTGTTTTTAATCAGAAAACTAAATATTGTGGGTATTCAAGTAGATTACATTGATATTCAACCTAGAGAAGAGAAGACACAGAGAGGACAGGAGAGTTGTCTCTAAAGAACTGAAAGGCTGTCATGTAGAAGAAGGAATACTTTGTTTTATGACTTTAGAACTAGAACCACAGGTTGAGAAATTCTAGGCATTACATTTTCAGTTCAATATATAAAAAAGTGACCATTACAGGAAAAAAAAAAAAGAATCAATTGAATTATGAGATTCTGAGTTCTCTGTCTTAAAAGATATTCTAAGAAAGTCTGAAGGCTGACTTGTAAGAGATTTTCTGAAAGGTTGCATGTCTTGGACAGGAATTTGGACTAAGTGACCACTGAGGGTCCTTCCAACCTAAGAACCTACAATTTTAAGAGTAATTATATATACCAAAGCAATCCTCTAATCTTTGCTGCTCTGTTGTTTTATTTTGCAGTCTTATCATTTATTAAAATGTTAAACAAAGAATATATGATCATTTTTCAAGATAAAAGGTTTTCTAACCTTGATAAATTATTCAAGAATAGGACAGACTATCTCATCAACAGCTAGCAACTTTAATAAAGGCAGAGAAAAATCAATAGAAAATACTGTAATGGCATATGACTATTTCAAGTATATTCAATGACTAGTTTAATGAAGGAGAAGATATTTAAAGAATTTTTGAGACTAATTGCTTGCCATTAAGAGCCATTTATTATGAACGAAAAGTTAATAGAGCTATATAAAAGGATAACACTTATAGAAAGCAATACTGCCAATTGATAAATGAGAACCCTAGACATGGAGTCAGGAGATCTGAGTGCAAATTCCCCCTCATACACTAATTAACTCTGTGAACATGAGTAAGGTAATTAACTTTTCTGAACTTTAGTTTTCTTTTCTGGAAAGTAGAGATAATCATATTTTCATTCCCTGCTTCACAAGGCTGCGAATAGGATGCTAAGATCACAGAGCTAGAATTAAAATGGGCCTCTGAAGTCAACTAGCCCAACCCCCTCAACTGGACAGGAAAGGAAATTAAAGTGACCTGTCCAATGCCAGACAGGCAGGTGGGAGGCCCACGTGTACCATAGAAATATGTATTATTAAGTTTATTTTTATTGTTTTTTTTTCAGTTATTTCAGTTATGTCTTTGTGACCCCATTTGGGTTTTTTGGGCAAAGACATTATAATGGTTTGCCATTTCCTTCTCCACTCATTTTACAGATAAGGAAACTGAGGCAAACAAGGTTAAGTGACTTGCCTGGGGTCACACAGCTAGTCAGTATCTGAAGCTGGATTTGAACCCTTGTCTTCCTGAATCTAGGCCCAGTGCTCTACCCACTGTACCACCTTGCTGCCCAATTATTATATCTGTACTTAAAAAATTTCAAAAAAAAAATAGGACTATTTTAAATTGCTTCAACATCCATATTGACAATACAGTTTCAGGGAACTCTTTTACCTGTACCTCAAAGTGATTATTGTCAATTTACAGAGAGCATTGAACTTTGAATCAGAATCAAATAGCCAATTGATAAGCATTTATTAAGAATCAACTGTGTGCCAGGCACATAAAATTGGCTTTGACTCGTGGTACAGCTACTTACTAGCTATGTGATCTTGGGCAAGTCCTTTACCTTTCTTAGATTCAATTTTATTATATGTAAAGGGAGAAAAATAATACCTACCTTAGTACTAGTATAAATACTGTCACATAGCTCTTTAAAATTCATAGAGCGCTGTATATAAATAACCTTATTTGAACTTCATCAACCCACATGAGATAGACGGTGCAGATATCATAATTTTTACAAATGAGGAAAGTGAGATTCAGTGTCTTATCTATAGCCAGTACATATTTGAAGTGTGATTTAAATCTAGGCCTTCCTGACCTCATGTCCAATGCTCTATCCACAATGTTATGTATCTTACAGAATGGGATATGTTACGATGATAAAAAGGGATAATGAATGCTAAAACTCTATCGAGCATAAAGATTGTCCTTTGTATGTGTCTGCTTCTCTCCTCTGACTGTCACTACCTTGGTTCAAGCCCTTATCATCTCACACCAGAACTACTGCAATAGCCTGCTGGGTAGTCTCCCTGCCGTTAAGTATCTTCTCACTCCAGTCCATCCTCCACTCAATTATCAGTTTTCTAAAGCACAGATTTAACCATGTCATCCCCCTAACCAATCAACTTCAGTGGTTCCATCACCTCCAGAATTAAATATAAAAGCCTCTAGCTTTCAAAGCTCTTTATAACCTGCCCTTGTTGGTCATGATATTAAACTTTAAGATCAGAAACAGCTTTAAAAAGAAATGTATTGGCTCATTAGTAGGAGGAGAGAACTGGAAGGTGTGACTCCTTGTCTAACATCGGTTTTTTTGCTATATATAGTGCAAGGACATTTGCTCAATTGGTAGGCGGAAGTTAGTCTCTAGAGAAGGGCAGTTTGAGATGTATATTAGCTGGTAAATCAATATAATTTGGGGAACCCAAAACATAAGCTTTGGGTGGAATTCAAAACAGGGGCTTTGGGTGAATCCAAAACAATACCTAAGTAGACTCAAAACAAGTCAGGAGTGACATCTAAGTATTACTTACAGCCACCTCAAGAGCTTTGTTAAGATCAGTCTGACCTCTACAGTAAGCTTTTAAGTTAGACAGCTTTCTAGCCACATAAAGCAATGTTCAAGCAATTTTAATAAATGATAAATACTATTTTCCCCATAACCTCTTTCTACCTTTCCAGACTTTTTATTCCCTTCTACGTACTCCATGATTTAGTGACACTGATCTTTCTGTTTCTCCCACAAGACACTGCATTTCCTGACTCCATTCACTGTTCACTGGCTGTCCCCAATCCTGGAATGCTCTCCCTCCTCATCTTCACCTCCTGGCTTAACTTGTTTCCTTCAAGTTCCAGCTAAAATTCCTCCTATTGGAAGCCTTTCTTGATCCCCCTTATAGCTAATGACTTTGCTCTGTTGATTACTGCCAATTTGTCCTGTATTTGGGCTGTCTGAACATGGTTGTTCATATGCTGTCTCTTCCACTAGACTGTGACTGTCTTCAGAGCCAGAACTGTCTGTTGCCTTTTCTTTTTATCCTCTGCACTTAGTACAAGGACCGGCACATCGTTGTTGTTCAGTTGTGTCCACTCTTCATGACCCTGAGGACAACATCACACCAATACCGTTCATGGGATTATTTCGGCAAAGATACAAGAATGGTTCACCATTTTTTTCCTCAGTGGATTAAGGCAAATAACAGTTCAATCACTTGGCCAGGGTCACGTAGCTAGCAAGTATCTGAGGCCAGATTTGAACTCAAGTCTTCCTGATTTTAGGTCCAGTATTCTTTCCAATGAGTCATTGAGTTACTTCATGACTGCACATATTAGGTGTTTGATAAATGTGACTGACTGACTCAATATAAACAAAGTACTAATATTAGTAATAATTCAAATGACTCAGGAATACATCGGCAGAAAACTGGAAATCCTATTCTGAATATGCCATTGAGTATCGTTATCATTTTTGAGCAATTTGTATTCAGTTTGATTCAGGAAAATAACTTGTTGGACCTATTCTCCAAACTGTGTTGTTGCCATGTTTGTAGCCATGAACTACAATGCTTTCTCTAAAGGAAGCTGATGTGGTCTGATGGAAAACAAAAAAGCATTTGGTAGAAAATCAGTAATTTATGTCTTCTGCTAAAGTCAGGTCTATACATGTGTAGAATTCAACTTTGAAAAACTAGCTTTGATTCTTATTCATTACAATGCATCTATACAACTCTATACAGAGTACATATTAATGACTTTCACTGAATTTAACTGTTTAATTTACTGATGCTACTCAACACACAGAAAGGCTATTTCTAGCCTCACAACAGAAGATGCTTTTGGGAATTGGAAACAACTGTCTATCAGATCACTCTGCTAGGCAGGTGAATTGTGGTAACTATTAGGACCAGAGATCATGTTCAGTATACTTAGATTTGCTCATTTGTTGGTTTTACAGACCTAGATTTTTTATAAATATCTGCTCATATCATTCATTAACAAAGAGGGATGCCACTTGTCCTGTTACGTAGATTTGCAAAGCTTTTTGTTTGTTTGTTTGTTTGTTTTTTCATAATGAGAAATCTGTGACAAGTATTTTGTCTCTTTACCTAATCCCTACTATCTAACTCACAGGGAGAATAAAACCAACTGGGAACTATATTTTTCTAGGTAAGTCACAAAGATGGGGCTATCCACTGAAGCCGTAACATATTAATATCACATGAGTTAATATTCATCACATATTTCAAACCTATCTGGTAAGAAATTATCTAATATGCAATAACTACGTAGGGCTGTTTAAAAGGGAAACACTTTAGAGCTAGGGTATTATTATCCATGTTGGTATTATAATTAAGGAAGCATTCATATTTAACTGCAGTTTTGTGATATTGAACTGTATTGAAGTTTAAAATGTCTACATGTTGGTACATGTGCTTCTATGATATGTAACACTGAGCAAAGGGAAATTTAAAAATATAGCACTGCCTGATGAAATGAAAGTGGCATTATATTCATCTGCAAACTGTAGTAATACTCCTATGATGAAAAAAACAAGGCTGCTTTTGTCAATAACCAAATTACCCCCAAAGATCAGTTCCAGCAATTATAATCAACTCTAGGAGAGAACAGATGAACACTTTTCTAAGAATGAGTAAGATTTGAAATTCAAATTTATTCCATGAGGATTAAGAGTATTCAGTGGGCTAATCAGTTAACAATAGCAACTAGAGAAAGGTAGGTGATTATAATGAGCTGTAAAACTTGGTTATATAAAATTCTAATGATAGAAAAATTGATTTCTATTGATCTGTGCCATCAATAATCCTAAAATTCACATACTTTGATTTTAAATTCAAGATGTCCAAGCTATGTCTCTTATAAAAATCACATGGGTAGAAGACTGTTCAACTCATTGAAATTTGTTAAATTTAGTATTTTCTTTAATGGTAAGCATGAGCTTTGAGACGTCTGAGATAGGAGTGTGCTGGCTGCTCTATCAATTAGAAAAGTTTTCTAAATCATTCATTCTATTAATCTGACATTCAGACATTCTAACTCCTCAGCCTCAACCATGAGAGTAAAACACTCACTTAGAAACTGAATGTGTGTGTGTGTGTGTGTGTGTGTGTGTGTGTGTGTGTGTGTGTGTGTGTAGGGAGGGAGATAAATGTTTCTCTTTTTTTGCCTCTTTTATAGTGTTACAAAGAGCTTACTTTGGCAGAAGTAATATAATGAATGGGGAAGCTCAGGGACACAGGGGATAGAGTGCCGGGTCTGGAGGCAAGAAGACTCTTCTTCCTGAGTTCAAATCTGGTCTCAGACACTAGCTCTGTGACCCTGGGCAAGTCACTTAACCCTATTTGCCTCAGTTTCTTCATTTGTAAAATAAGCTGGAGATGGAAATGACAATCACTCCAGTATCTTGATTAAGAAAACCCCAAATGGGGTCATGAAAAGTCAGCACAACTGAAATGATTGAACAACAAATATGACGAGTATGTTAGACATTAAGAATCACTATTATTATTATTAAGAGCAATCATTTATTAAATACCTCTAGCTATGTTTGGTAAAAGTTATATGCAAATACAATTTTGGTAAGTCACAACCATATTTTCAATACTCCACAGAAACTTGCTATTGAATACAACTATAGTAAAAAAAAAAATCTTTTCATAATGTAACTAATAATGCTTTACATTTAATATTTTCCTAAATTTGGTCTTTCCTAAAGTGGCTAAAATTCAAAGAGGCATGAAGCAATGATGATCATTTTCCACAGAATACTAAATCCCTTGCTGGATTAAGGGGAAATCTTGGTATTCCTTTAAAAATTCTTAGGGAGGAGCATTGCCAGGCCTTCCATTAATGTGGAAGTACGACTCCCTGGACCACTTAACCAGAAGCATTGGGAATCCCAGAATAATCCATTGAGGTCTCTTCCAACACTGATGTATTGTGATCACCAACTATTGGTCATCCAACTTCTGTTTGAAGACAACCAATGAGAAGTAACAAACTGCTTTCCAAGGCATACCATTCATCTTTTAGAGAGCTAACTGTTAGGCAATTTCCTTTATATAAAACCTAAATCTGTCCACTTTACCTACTCTTAGTTCTGCCTTCCGGGGTCAAGCAGATCAAATATAATTCCTCTTTCATATCACAGTCCATAAAAATCTTGAAATCCTCTCATGCTGTTCCATCCAAGCCTCTCTTCTCTAAAGTAAACATACCTGGTTTCTTCAACCAAACTTACAATAGCAGGTTCTGTAGTTCTTTCATCATTCTTTCTGCAATTTTCTGGACACACTGCCACACAATAATGTCTTTCTTAAAATACAGTCCCTAGACTTGAACATTGTTTGGGTCTAAGAAGAGTACTCGTTTTTTTGGCTACCAAGTTACCTTGTTGAATCATAAAATCCACTAAAACCCCAAGAATGTTTTCATGGGAACAGTTGTCAAGTCATGCCTCCACCATCTTATATTACTGAAATTTTTTTTTCTAATTTCAGTATAAGACTTTACATTTTTCTATAGAAAATTTCATCTTCTTTAATTCTGACCATTGAGATGGCCTATTTAATTTTTCTTGGATTTAGACTCTGGAATCTAACATGTAAATTATGCCTCTGCTATGCCTCTGCCTGAGCTTTGTGTAACAAGCAAATTTATCAAATATTCCATCTGTGTCCTGGAGATCTCAAAGTTGACATCTGTCCATTAATGGCTACTCATTGTCCGTAGTCATTGAAGAAGTTCAAAATCTAACTATATGTAGTACTATATAGCCCATTTATTTCCTTTATTTCTTTCTCACAAGCATGAACAATTTTGTCAAAACAATGTTTATGCTTCAGGTCTGTATACTACTAGGAATTTTCTTCTGCTGACTGGAAATGACTAAGATCTCAGAACTATGGCATTCAAGCATTTGTCATCTGCAAAGCATCCTTCATCATTATTCCCCCAATACTAGAATTATTCTATGAATAGTGTATTGGGATCCAGAATGCACAGCATCTCTCACTTTCTTGCTATACAGGTCATAACTTTTACACTATCTGAATTCTACTCTATTCTTACTCACCCCATTACTCTCTGCATCACTTTAATTACTTTGACTACAAATTAAACTCTTGGTTCACATTCTGTTCTCAGGGAAACTCATCTTACACTCCCAACAAACTGTCACAAACACCTAAGAGTTGATCTCTTGCCACCAATCAAAATACATTCTGGTCAGTATTAGAGAACATCTTGACACTTTTTTTTTGGCCCAGAAAGAAATTAACGTTTATGAGGAATGATAATTTCCCTTCCCACCTTTTGCCTTTCAGGTAAATCTTCCAAATTAATTCTTTGACTTTATCTTCCTTACAATCTAAAAATAACTTTCATGCAAAGACTACTAAAACTATTTTTTTGTTCAAGTTTTTGTCACTAGTTCTTATAGTACATTTGTGCTCATATAAGATGTGCATAAATGCCAGTTAAATAAACATGAAATGAGTTGATAAGAAATAGAAACACTGAAAAAGAAAAATTAATGTTATTAAACATCAGCACTTGAGAGCCACTCATACAAGAATTCTCAGTTGATTACTAGATTGAAGGCATTTTATTATATTTTATTAATTGATTAATTCGTCTTAAAATGCATTATTTTCCCAAAGACTACAATATACCTACCTAATAGGCTCTCATCATTGCAGGTTCCATTAATCAAGGATTTCCCTTCTGGGCATACACAGGTAGCCCCAGAAGGATTAAGTAAACAGAGGAATTCACACGTTAAATCCAAACATGGATTGGGTACTGAATGAAAAACAAAATAAAACAAAATATGCATGAATATAATTACTTTAGGCTCTGATAATGTTTCACTGAAGTTTAAATATAGCCACTTTAAATGTTTTTTTTATATTTCAAAAGTTACACTGTCCTTCACATTTCGAGGGAAAGAACTAACCCAACATCAGTATAAGATGTATTAGTTGCTTTTTACTACAGTGGGTATAGATTTTTCCTGAGTTACCCATACTCTCTTGCTGTTCTTTGTGACCAATTGCAAGCCTTTTCAAGGCAGTTGGCCAGTGGGGCAAAGCTAACTAGCCAAATAATTTTTCTTCAGCATGAAGCTTTAACCAAATAAAATTACTTGTCACAAGTAATTTAACACAGTTAAAAACCCAATTATTTTCTTCACTTAATAAGAATTAGTTTAGCAAAAAATGTTTATTAGTTGAACAGCATTTAGCAATTTTTTTTCTTTCCATATGGATATATATTTTTTATCTGATCCCTATCCAGTTGCCTTTTTCTGTATGTATAACTACTTGGCATGTATCCTAAACATTGGGACTCCTGCTCAGGCAAAATGGAACTAGATAATTCTGAGGTACTCCTTAGCTCTGAGATTTTTGTACTTCTATGATCCTACATAGAACATATCTTATCATGATTTAGACTGAGGAGGAAAAGGAGCCTTGGAGGATGGCTAAATGAATGATAAGCTTCCTGTTAGAAATACTACTCAAGCACAAGCTTGAGTTTAGGGAAGACATTTTATATCTGAGGGCATAATCTTTTGCATCAGAACACAGATCATAATGTATCGGCAAAAAGTGGCATCATTAAAAATCACTGACTACCTCATCTGTTTCTTTGAGAAGCAGCAAATTTTCTAATCTTCCCAAAAATTTTGTTTTAGGTAATAAATATGTGTGTGTGTGTATGTGTATTATTGATTGATTGATTAGAGAATTCCTAAGAGGAAGTTTCTGTCACTGTAGACTAGCAACTTCTCTGCAACTTTCAATTCTAAAGAGTTGCCCTGGTAATAACTTATTTTACTGAAATTAATTTCCTTTCGTTAGTCAATAGACACTGAATGAATGAATGAATGAATGCATGAATAAAAAAAACACTAAATAAACACTATATGTTAAGCACCATGTTAAGTGCTGGGGATCCAATATAAGCTATCTATCATTTACATCCTTTGTTTTGAATATGAATTATATTTAACTAAGGCATATATTTTTAAAGCTAGGATGATTCCTTTTGCTAAAATGCTTTGGAACTCTTTTATAAGGCTGTATTCAACATATCAAAAAGACATCATCTGAACTCATTTAAGATTAAAATTGAAGCCCAAGATGTGTGAGGGGGATAATAAAAGAACACCTAGCTGTTTAAAATGAACTTAAATCTCCAGAGGCTAAGACCTTAATCTCTTGGGTACTGTTGGGTGTAAATAAAGAAAAAGAAACATTTATATATGTAATCATGCAATGTCAATAATTTTTGAGGAATTATTGAAAATGGGAGTACTGGGAAATACTTGGATTAATCTTGGATAACCTTTGCCAAAACTTGCAAAAAGGGGAAAAATAAATCCTGAAAACTGTAGATCAATTTCTAATCATCAGCAAAATTCTAGAACATATTATTAAATATATTTTGAAGGCGTCAATAACTACTGATGCAAAATGCATATTTTCTCATCTTTAGGAAATATATATTTATATAAACCATATATACATATACATATATATGTATATATATGGTTTATGTGTATATATATGTTTATATGTATATATGGTTTTTATATATACATATGTATATATACATATATATATACACACA
>CM053588.1:198063371-198092780 GCA_028646515.1 Pseudochirops corinnae
ATGTAATCAGTCTCTCACAATGTGCCCCCTGTGGAGAGGTTCTGTGTAATTACACATGTGCAGCCTGTATTTGATGGGTTGTTCTTCCAGTGGGGGTGGGTGACGAGGAAAGAAGAGAAAGATCTAGAATTTAAAGCTCTATAATCAAATGTTAAAAATATGTATGTATATATATATATATACACATATATATACAATTATTATTACTATTATTATTAACTACATCCAACTGGAACTTAAGATTCACAGGCACTGTGGAAGAGAGATTCATCCTGCCCTATCGGAAAGTTAGAGGAGTGATGGGGGAAGACATAGGAGAGAAGAGATTGGGGGAGGGGTTATACACGGGGATGGCTGTTTTGAGTGGGGGGGGTAGGGGAAAGATGGGGAGAAAATTTGTAACTCAAAATCTCATGGAAATGAATGATGTAAACTAAAATAAATAAAATAAAATATTAAAAAAATAATAGCACATACCTCCCCTGGTTGTTGTAAGGATGAGATGATATTTTTAATATCTAATACTTTAGAAAAGAAAGTGGTAACTGGGAAACACCATGGATTTCTAATGAACAAGAGATGTAAATGAAAAATTATTTTTTTTGGATAAGGTGACCACAAACTGAATTATTTTTTGATAGGCCAAAATAACAGGGGTTTATAGTATATCTCTATTGTAACAAGGCTTTTGACAAAGGCTCTCATGATTCGATCACGTAATTTCATGGTTTATTATGGACAAGATAGAATATTGATGGTTGAATAAGAACACAGTTTTGGGTTTTTTAGACTGTTGAACATCATTGAGTCATGTCATTTCTGGTGCAAGGTCTCTAGTATTATGCCAAAGATCTCTAGACTCATTATCTTGTTCAAACTTTTTATCACTTACAAGGTTTTGAATGAATTCCATTCTTAGAAGTTGAAAGATCTGAGAACTTTTAGTTGAAAAGATTTGGGAATTTTCAGCCTAGAGAGGAGAAGACTTTGGGATGGAGAGACTATTTTCACATATTTTAATGACTATCTTCACATATTTTAAAGCTTGTCATGTGGAAGAGACATTAAGTTTCTTCTTGGATCTGGAGAGATCAACTAGTATCAGTGGACATGTATTGCAGAGAAGTAAATTAAGATTCAAGTAAGCACAGAGTGGAATGGGTTGCTTCAGGTCTTTAAGAAAAGCCAGGACATCCATTTATCAGGTATATTGCATAGAGAATCCCTTTTCAGCTACAGGTTGGACAAGAAGACCTCTAATGTTCCTTCTAGCTTTTAAGTTCTGTAATTCTGTAATAATTAGACATATCTAAAGAGGTGAAAGACTTATTTTTGAAGCACCATCCTCCCTGTTACTGGAAGTATTCAAAGTAGACTCTGGATAAACATTGATCAAGGATGTTGTAGAATATAATTCTGTGTTAAGGAAGAGTTTAGACTTAAAAGACCACTAAAATGAAATATTTCACGATTTTAAGTTAAAATGAACTAAGTAAATCCAAGGGTCCTCTGACCCATAGCATAGTTTTGTCAGGGGCTCCACATTTTAGGAAAGACAGTTGATGAGCTGGTGCATGTTTAAAAGAGAGTGACCAAGGTCATAAGAGGGTTCAAAATCATGCTGTATGAAGATTGCTTGAAGGAGTTGAGGATTTTTTTTTTATAAGAACAGATTTAGTGGGAATATAATAACTGCTTTAAATAACTGAAAAGTTGCTAGGCAGGAGATGTTTTTGTCTATTCTGCTTGATCATGATCATCAAAATTAAGAGGAATGAGTAGAAGTTATAGGGAAGTACTTTTCAGATCAATATAAGAAAGATATTGCAAATAATTAGACTGTTTTGAGAAGAAAATCTGCTTTCTCAAGTGCTAATGAGCTCCCCGCCACCCAAAACCTTTGAGTCAAAGTCAGATGATCGCTTGTTGGGAAAATTTATTCAAGATGGGTTTTGTACTCAGGTAACAGTGAAACTAGCTGACCTCTTGGGCCCTTCCAGCTTGTAAAATTTTATATGATTTGGTGAACTATCTCTGCCATATGTTATTAAAGACAAGAAAATATTAGAGCAGAATTTTAGGAGATAAGGTTGATGTTTGCATATATATGTACATACACACATATTTTTAGCCATCTCCAAAGCTTATATATTTATACTATTTTATATCTATGAATTGATTTTTATCTCAGGGGAAATCAGGCAAAATGATTTACTTGTGTCACAATTCATTTAGATAGTTCAAATACTTTTTCAAAATGGAGAGTAATGAAATGTACTTATTTTTTCACTATAGTCACAAAAGAAAACATTAGATATTTTTAGAAGTTAATCATTCATTTTTGATAAATGTATTCATATTAAATAAATTTTTATTCCATGTAAGAATGGCCAAATTTTGCAAATTTTCTACAACACTATAAACACTGGGATCATGATTTAAATGCTTTCATGGCAGGTACACAGAAGGCCCTAGACTTGGGCTAAATGAAAATATTCATTTTCTCCATTACCTCCAGTGAATTTGCTAAGGAAGGCAAAGTTTTCTAGTTTTGTTTATTAGGGATAAAGTAAGATTTGTAATTTATAAAAATAGTGATATGGTACTATTATTTAACAAAAAAGTTTCACATGGTAATTATATTTGTTTAATCATTCTAAAGTAGAGAAAGAGATTCATTTTCATGTTCTATCTATGATTTAGAATAATCAATATTTTAATATTCTTTGTAAAGTTTGGGATAGAGAATTAATATGTTAAATATAGTTTTACACAAAGCAGAATACTTACACTCTTGTTGTTTATAACGATGAGAGATCAAGGCACCTTTTGTTTTATCAACATTTAAACTTAAGTATTCTACTGAGCCATGGCCAAATTTATGTACTCTAAAGACACCAGTTTTAGGTCCTGCTCCATATATGTAATCTTCAAAAATATCAATTCTATGTGGATGCAAAAGTCCTAGCATAAAAAAGAAAAGAAAAGTTAATGTGGCATTTTAAAGTTATATTAATCAATTTTGCTGAATTAGTGAGTAAAACATTTTTTAAAAAATTCATAAACACTTTACTACTAGTCTTTAAAATCAGGTAATGCTTGCAATATTAGTCTCAGATGTGATTGGATTAATTTCCGCCCCTCCCCCCCCTTTACCTTCTAACAGAATTAAGTTTAATCTGCTATATTCATTTTAGGACGCACAAACTAACAAACAGCTTTTCAAAGGAACAGTTTGAAAAACTAGACATTTTAAAAAACATAACACTTTGAGAAAATATGACCGTTACTACCTTTGTTATTAATCACCATGAACTACTTCTTCAAGGACCGTTATATCGACATAATAACTTTCTAGCTATTATGAGTTCGGAAAGTAAGAAGTTCAATGTTCCTCCAAAGGTTAAAAAATAGTGGGTTGAAAAGCTAAGAACTTGGTGTGTGTATTGTATATACACACATATTTACATCGATGAATGTGTATATACATACGTCTGTTTGCATGTATGCCATATGCATGTAAACATAGACCAAGTCCAGTGTTAGACACCCTATATAACCTTTTGAGAGTGAGATTATAGGCTGCATTCACATTCCATTCAAGTCAAATTTTGAGGGGAAAAAAAAATCAATATGGTATGTGTGTTACCTTTGTATTTTGTCTTAAGTTAATGTTTTATTTTGCTCAATGGCCCTGAGTAGGGGGAAAAAATCATCTCTGTAACCATACACAAGAAGATATAAGACATGGAAAACAGAAATATATGTGTGCACACTAAAGCTTAATAGATAGCATTGATTGGCCCATGTCACATTTTTTTTTTTATCTTAGAAGATATGTATGAAAAAGTAATTTAAGTGACCTAACATTATTTGGCTCTAATTTTTATAACTACTAACCAGATGGTAAGCTTGATCTTTTCTGAAATTTTATGCAATTTAAAGGTATCATTTAATTATATACTTTTTTGTCTTTTAAAAAATAATAGCTGAAATGTAAGCTTATATTAAATCAGTATTACTCTGTTACAAAGGAATTTTTTTCTCTCTTTCAGTCAAAAAATATTAAACAAGGATAGTATTTAAGGGAAAATTTAATTTTTCCTCTTAAAATATTCATTATTCAAATCAACCTTTTAAAATTATTAAAAATAGTTAATGTTGAAATTTGTTTAAAAAATCCCACAACAAACATTAGAATACATCCTTCAGTTTCATATAACAAATAGTTGAGGAGCAGGGGAAAGTTAGGTAGAGACCAAGGATGTAGACAAGTAGAAGGGAAGGAAAGGTGAGGGAAGAGGGGAAGAGGAAGGGAAAGGAAGAGGTGGGGTGGACGGTGAAGGGAAAGGAGAGGAGGGAACTGAAGAAGGAGAGAGAAGGGGGGAGGGAGAAAAAAACAAAAGGAAGGGAAAAGGGAAGGGGAGGAAGCTGAAGGAGGAACAAGGAGAGAATGAAGGGAAAGACCTAATGATGATCAGCACTAGGCTTTGAAAATAACAACTTGCTGATTTACCACTCATTGAAATTCTGAAATGTTGAGGGGTTTTATTCTAAATAGAAAAAGTTACAGAAAGTCATCTTTTAATTGTTTTCTGTAATTTAGCATTGTCTAACAGAAGAGTATCACTAGATAAGGTCAGTGCAAAAACTGACTTCATCTTGTTTTTCTATTATCTAGGGCAGGAAAAATAACATTTTAATAAACTTTAGTTTCATAGATTTAAAAGCTAGAAGGTAACTTATAGGTCATCTAGTCTACCCTCTCAATTTATAGGTGAACAAATGAAAGTCCAGAAATTTGTATAGCAATTTGTGCAAGGTTCCAGTGAGCCAGAATTCAAGCCCAGAACCTCTGATTCCAATACTAACACTCCTTCCACTGACCCAGGCTGCAAGATTGAAGGTGTGCTGCCTTTGAAGAAGTCCAGAATTTAGGTAGATACAAATTCTTATGAAGTAGAATTCTGTCTGATTTGGTTTCAAAACACAAATAATGGAAACACTCTACATACCTTGTTTGCTGCTCACAGAAACTACTGAATCTGAGCCATCAAAAAGAACGCTGCCAATGACAGATAGCTCAAAGTCAGCCCAATATATGCGTTGACTGAACTGATCAACAGCCAGCCCTGCAAAATAAACATACAGGAACAAATGAAGAAATGTATCTGAAATAATTTTAGAAATTAGTGTTCTTTCCCACCCTGCCTTCCAAACATCCATTTCTAACTATGAATGACATTATTCCCTCAGGCATCATAGAATTAGATTTTCCATCTGTCTCCTTGTTCAGTGGAATTTCGAAAGCTTTGATTCATTCAATGCTTCACACATAGGCACACATTTTAAATATTTATCCCTTTGCCTCACTAATAATAGCCAACAAACTAGTGCAAGGCTGATAAAAAGGTCATCCCTAGAATATCAATTTTCCTTCATATCTACTTATTACTTATGACTTTGTTTTTACCTTCTTGGTGATGATAAAGGAACTATAATGTTTCTATTTCATCTGTAAAATAAATATCACAACCTATTATACAACTTTTAATAGAAATATAGGGAGGATTTATGATTTTGTCGATGAGGGGAGCTCTTAATATGAGAATTTCCTGAGGTATGTAGTGGTTAAGTGAATTGCCCTGATTCACACAACTTAGAAGTATCACAGGTGGGATATGAACTCTGGCCTTTCTGGCGTGCTCTCTCTATCACTCATGAGAGAAAATAATAGCTTTTGAATTAGGTCCCTTTTGGATCTCATCAATCAGCATTTAATTGCCCCAAAACACACTGAAAAGGTCTAGTGTCATCCACAAAGTGCAGATCTCTAAGAGCAGTTTTATAGTGGGACTCGAGTATGTGTTTTGTGGTTTAATATTGAAGAGTAGACATATCATATTAAGAGTGTCCATATCAAGACAAGCTGAATAACCAAGTAATTAATGAAGATCCTTGTTACACTGCAATTGTCAACTTGCTGAAATTAGCTTTTAAAATGCAACTGCTCAAAAACTTTTAGTGGCTCTCAATGGCAGTATCCCAATGGTACACTAACTTCTCTGTTTGACATTTAAATCCTTTACAACCTGACTAAAGCCTGCTTTGTGACATGGATTACTCAGTGAAACTGCTCTTCTTCCTGCTTCTCACATACAACATTCTATATCCTCTACCTGTACACCTTGACAGAGGCTGCTCCTCATGCCTGGAATGCAGTTCCCTTTTAGCTTCATCTCTCATACTCTCCAGTCTCAGTCAAAGGTGAGTCTAAGTATCTATCACCTTTTGTGTGTAAGGACTTTATGTACTACAGTTGTCTATAACCTTGTGAAATGAGTTTGTATTTGTTTCATATGTATTATTTCTATGTGAGGTTCTTACTTCCTTTGAAGGACTGTTAGGTCCTTGAGGGTAGGGGCTATTTTCTTTTTTTCTTTTTGAATTTCTAGCATCTAACACAGCACTTGCTACATAGAAGATGATTAATAAGTGCTTACTGATCGATTTTATTTGAAATAGTCATCATATCTGCATTATAGTTATTAGTGCTATTTACTGATTGATACCTTGATGGAACTCTTAAAAGTATACGTGAATTTCATACTCCCGAATTTCAAAAATAGAAACCTAATCTCAAATATCTCCACAAAATGTCAAACATAGTTGAGAAATAGAATTGCATTTAAGCTACTGACTAAATACTCAGCCTTTAAGGTAGATGTGACAATAATTTCCCAATTCATTTTTCTATTCATTCTTTCCTTCCTTGGATATTATGAGCCTTTAGCAATGATATACAACTGCTTTGAATGTACTAGACAGTGAGGGCCACCAAACATGGCAACCAACCAACGGAACCACTTGGTATACAATCACGATTTGTCTCCCTAATAAAATTAGGGACTTTGCTAAGAGATATTCCTTAGTTTCTGTTAATTGTGTCTCTACATACAAGTTGTCTCCCACAAGAGAATATAAGCCTCTCGAGAATAGGACTTATTTTACTTTTGTTTTTGGATCTTTAGCATCTAGTATACTCTGGCACATTAATGGGTTCTTATTAAATTCTTTTCGATTGGTTATATGGAAGGACTCTGGCTCTTCTATTGCACTGAAAATTATAAAAGAAAAAAATTTGTAACTAAATCCTCTTCTCAGTAGGCAGAAAGAGTTAAAAATAGTCAATCTAAATCATTGCTTTTTCCAAGAACCTAGTATGACATTCAGATACATTGCCTAATCAGTCTCATAAAAATAATTTGATAGGTAAACCAATTGTTTTATGTTTTACTTGTAACTGTTTAGTGATTAATTGCTGCTTGGAGATATATTCAAAGTGACTGTCAGAAACTAAAACATGTTAATCAGAAAATGACACATTATCTATGATATGTATTATATTTTAGATCAGTTGTACAAGAATGGTTGAAAGTATTTTTTTTTCTAGTGATAAATATGGTGGTTAGTAGACACATCAAAAAACTATCTTGAAAAGGCCTTTTCTTTCTTTTAAGAAAAGTAAATTTACTCATCAAGGAAGAGGTAAGGAATTTGTTTTCTATACAGTTTAAATAAACATAGCATTGTATCAGCTTCAACAACAGAAAATAGTTCTCAAGTAGCATAGATTATAATATCACTAAAGTGATCAAGGAATAGTTCTCCATATCAACTTAAGTTATATCCTATATGACTGAATGGAACTATATCCAGTTTTTTAAAAAAAGCTTCCGTAACAAAGCTTTCAGATGGATGGCATTTATATTCCAAGAAAGCCACAAATCGATGATTTTTATTTTTTCCTTAAGCCTTTTAATAAAAAAGATAGTCTTTTAAATTAAAAAGTTAATAAAGGAATCAACTAGGTTTTCCTGTTAGAGAGATGATAGTTAAGTTTATATGATGGGGAAACATCACTATTATGAACCTTTTATCTTTAAAATGAAATATCACATTTCCTTTTGTCTTTAATAAAAGTTCAATAATAGCAGAAAAAAAAGTGTTCAATCCTCCCTAGTACTCATTCTTATCAGGCCTTGGAATGACGAACATCTGCAACCAATTCAGGAAGAAGATAGAAGATTTAAAATTACATTTCATACTTGTTCTAATTGAGCACAATGAAATAACCCTTTGGAAGAAATACAGAAACTGTAGCTCATTCAATTATACTCTTTCATAAGACTGATAATAATTATATAACTCTTTTTAAAAACCATCATTAGTTCACTTCAGTCATTTCTGCATCACTTTTGGCAGACTCTGCAAGTTTTCCATGATGCTTATTTTATTTTCCTTCTCCCCTTTCAATTTAAATTCTACCTCACACCTTGCCAAAAATAAGACAAAAACAAATGTAATTAATAAAGCGAAATTTTCCGAGAAACATTTGTAAGATTCAAGGGAGAATTCATAGAGAATAGTAGCATTACAGAAAGATGACTTAGTTTCAATGACAGGGGAGGATGCAGTGTGGGTGGAAAGAGTAGTGTACTGGACACAAGACAACATGGTTGTCTAATGCTGCCATTTACTAGCTCTTTGCCACTGAACATATCATTTTGCCTCTCTGGGCCTCAGTTTTCCCATCTCTAATTTGGGCCTGTTGGACCAAATGATTTCCAAGTTCCCTTCCAATCTAAATAAATGTGATTATGTTAAAAAAAAAAGTCAAGGTAGCAGGAGCCCAAAAAGCTATACCAATTTATTCATAAATTATGAGACAGAAGGAGCCTAAAAGAAATTTCAAAAAAGGGAACATGCTTTCCTATAATATTCTCACCCTCGTGGTTATTACTGCTTGTGCTTTTAAGAAATTGGAGTCTTCTTATCCTTTTTTTTTTTTTTTGGAGGGAGAGGGAATGTGAGGGATAGTTTATCAATTCACAAAGACCTTTCCCCCAAATGTTTTATAAGCCTCTCCTTCAGTGCCTAATATGTTAATTGAATGAATTCATGAATAAATTAACAAAACATTCTTTAAAGTTTAATCTATGCTAGTCCATCAATGACCTTTTGCTTACCAAGAACAAAAGGGTTGAGGGAAAGCAATCAAGCCTCAGAACTGCATTATTGCCAGATTCATTCTGCATTCATTCAGAAATTGCCACCACAAATTACAAGGATCAGAGAAGGAGACATAAACAACCTACTGGATATTGAGGGAGGTGTTATTTGGGGATGTGGATCATATTGATGCTGTTCAGTAAATAAACATTTATTAAGTATATTAGGACCACTGCACTAGGTATTAGGAAAAGTAAAAATGTGGAATAAGATACAAGCCTTATCTGCATAGGAGGCAAAATTAGAAGATAATTATTACATGTCAAATACATAAAGGAAAGCTTTGGGGAGGTCAGTGGGGGAAAGTTGTCACTGATGGGGTGAAGAGATAGAACAAAGAAAGAATTTTGAAGGAGGTGGAATTCCACTCGTGTTTTCAAGGACAGGTAGTAACTCAATTACTAATAAGGAATATCAAGTCAACAAGCATTTAAGCATCTATAATGTGTCAGATGCATTGTTCTAAAGTGCTGAGAATACAATGAAAGGCAAAAATAATCCCTGCCCTGAAGGAGCTCATGATCTAGTGTGGGTGACAAGATGTTAACAAATATGTACAAACAAGATAACAAATATGTAAAAACAAGATAGGCGGCAAAAAAAATTGGCGGCTGCCTCAGAGGGAAGTCATTAGCATTAAGAGGACCAGGAAAGACTTCTTATAGATGGCAGCATTTTAGCTAAGACTTGAAGGCAAGGAATAATATTCTAAGCATAGTTGGCAGCATGAGTAGATTCAGGTAGAAAAATTCAGTGTAGGTGCAGAGAGTGGTCTTTTGGGGTTAGAAAAAAGGGTCCATGAAAGGAAGAAATGTGAAATAAGGACAGAAAAGTTAGGTGGCACCAGATTGTGAAAAGCTTTGAATGACAAGCAAATGAGTTTCTATTTCATCCAGGAATAGTTTAAGATCAAGGGAGTAAGGCATTTTTAAGGTAAAAGCTATTGACATTTTATAGTAGCTGACAACAGGAGCAAACTGAGTATGGAGTCAAGTGAAATTAGAGTAGAGAAAATGGACTAAGAAAATAGAAAGAGGTCAAAGGACAAAGGGCAAAGAGAAGGGTGGAGAGTAGGTTTAGTTGTGAGTGGGTAGAGACCCTGTTCCTTCAATCAAATAGTTGGGGCACTACTGGAGGATAAACCTCATGACATACATCTCTTTGTTCCTTCCATACTCAGAAACCCTGAAGCATGGAGGCCAGAGGAAAAAGGGATTTCTCAATCATGGAATCACCTCACATCTGAATTTATCACAAAGGAAATCATTTCAATTTCACGAATTTTTCTAGTGGTACTCAGCAGCATTGGAGGAATTAGATGTAAAGTCACAAAACATCCAGGTTGTAAATACTAACTTGAATTCAAGGGAGGATTAATATAGTAGTGCTTCATTTCCATGAGGGGGCTTGCCATAGCAATCTATTGCCTGCTATATAGGATTCACAATTCTGGTTATCAGTTTTCATCCCTGAAAGTGGAAAATGCCCATGCTGCCTTCTCCAGAATCCTCAGTCTTATTCTAATAATTCCTCCATCTTTTTGTTCCATGTCTATTCATCCACAATTGCCTGGTATATTTCTGTGTGCCCCCTGAAACTCTTAATGTATTGTTCCATTCACACCAGTTCCCAACTTGAGATTCATCCTTAACTTTTCACTCTTCTTCACTCTCCATATCCAATTAGTTGTCAATTAACCCCACATTTATTACATCCATTCCTTTCTCTCCATTCACAGTTCAGGCTCTCTCATTACTTTTCACCTGGACTGTTGCAATAATTGGTTTGCCTGCATCAATTTTCTCCTCTCTACAGCTGCCAAAGCAATATTCTTAAATTGCAGTATTAATCAAGTGACTTCCTTAAAAAAAAAAAAGCTAGAACAAAAAGAAAAACCTTCAGAAGGTCCATATTGCACCTAAGATGAAACACAAATTCATTTAACTGAAAAGACCATAGCAATCTGGGTTTTGGTTACCTTTTTAGGCATATTTCCATTATCCCTTTCCTATTCTATTAAAATTGATCTACTTATTCTTCTCTCTTCTTAGTAATCCTATATATAAAATATACTCCCCTCTCATCTCTGCCTAATAGAAGCCATAGCTTTTTTTTTAGGGCTAATAAACCAAATAACACTTTTCCTGTGAGGCTTTTCCTAATCTCTCCAGTTGTTCCTTTTGCCACAAAATTATTTTGCATAGATACATACATACATACATACATATGTCTATGTATGCTTTAATATATATTTACATGTAGGTATATATATATCTACTTATAAGTATACATGTTTATATTGACAGAATGTAAGCTACCCGAGAGTAAGGACTCTTCTTCTTTTTTTTGGTATTATTAGTGTCTATCATAATGTCTAGCACACAAAAGGCACTTCATAAATGCTTATTGAGGGAAAAACTCCCTTACATAACTGAATTTTTCAACCATTATTCCTCTCACCCTCCTTACTTTAATAGAAGCCTATCTCTCCCTTCAAGTCATATTATCTTTTTCAACCCTCACCCCTAGTGGCAAATCCAACCAAAGAAGTCAAAATTAGTGGGGCATATTATTGCTAATTATTTTTTAATTCACACCATCCCTCTACCACAATTTCCCAATGACCTTTTTTCTTTAGAGGGGTTTTTTAATCCATTTATACCACCCTTTCCATTCCTGTTATAATCTACTGACTTCCAGATCATTCCTATGACTTTTTCAATGACTTTCTTATATTTGATTCATGGTTTTCCCTCTCTCTCTAAACCATCTTTTGCAATCATCCTGAAGAAGTTAATATTCATCATGATGATGATACTTCTAGCAACCCAGTCATTCCTTCCTCAACTTTTAACAACTTCCTTCTCCTCTGTACTTCATGAAAATCTTAATATGGCTACACTTCAGCCCTTGCTACTTTTTCAGAGCCAGAATTTAGAAACTGCATTGTTCATCTGAAAGCTCTTATCCTTCAATCATTCTTACTCTCACTAAACCTACTCTTGACTTATGTACAGAACCTATAGTTCCCTGACCCAGGCCTATTCTCCCAGCCCACCTTCTTCACTCTGGCTTCCCTTGCTTCCATATCTTACCTTGATTCCATGGTCTCTCACTAGCTATTTATTGTATTAGAATCCCTTGGCAGCTAGATGGTATAGTAGGTAAGAGTGCCTGGAACCAGTCAATTAATTAACCAATAAACATTTAGTAAGTGCCTACAATATGTAAGGCACTGTGCTAAGGACTGAGGATACAAAAAGAGGCAAAAGACAGTTGTTACCGGCAAGGATCATACCATTCAATGAGGGAGATGACACATAAACAGATGTATATACTAGAAGCTATATATAGAAAAAACTGGAAATAATTAGCAGAGGAAAGGTACTGGAATCCAGAGGGGTTGAAGAAGCCTTCAAATAGAAGACAGAATTTTAGTTGAGACTTAAAGGAAGCCAAGGAGTTCAAGGGACAGCATTCTAGGCATGCGGGATAGCCAGAGAAAATGCTCAGAGCTGAGAGATGGAGTGTCTTATCTGTGGAACAGCCAGAACACAGAACAGTGTCTGCCACTGGATTAAGAGTACATGTTGGAGAATAAAGTATAAGGACACTATAAATGTTGGAGGGAGCCCTAGCTCCCTTATGAAGAGCTTAGAATGCCAAACAGGGTATTTTGTATCTTATCCTGAAGGCAATAAAGAGCCACTGGAATTTATTGAGTGTGTGTGTGGGTATGGGTGCTATGATTGTACCTGTGCTATAGGAAAAGTCACTTTAATGGATAAATGGAGGATGAATTGGAGTGGGAAGAAAGTTGAGACAAGAAGGCCAACTAACAGACTACTGAATTATCCAACTATAAGATGATAAGGGCCTGCATGAGAGTGGTGGTAGTATCAAAGAAAGAAGGGGAACATATTTAAGAGATGTTGTAAAGATGAAATCAACAAGCCTTGGCAACACCTTAGATATGATGGTTAAGAGATAATGAGGAAACCAAGATGACTCCTACATTGTGAGCATGAGGGACTGTGAGACTGGTGTAGCCTTCCACAATAATAGTGAATATAGGAGAAAGGGAGGATTCATGGGGAAAGATAATGGGTTCTGTTTTGGACATACTAAGTTTAAGATGTCTACTGGACATCCAGTTTGAGACATCTAAAAGGCAGCTGGAGATGTGAGGTTGGAGATCAGCAGAGAGATTAGGGCAGGAAAAGTGGATTTGAAAGTTATCAGCATAGAGATGGTAACTAAATCCATGGGAGCTTATGAGATCATATGTGAAGTAATATAGAGGGCGAAGAGGACCCAGGATGAAACACTGAGAGACACTTATGGTTAGAGGACATGATCTGGAGGAGGATCCAACAAAGAAGATGCAGAAGGAGTGGTCAAACAGGTAAGAGGAGAACCAGAAGAGAATAGTGTCCCAATAACTTAAAGAGAAGAGAGTATCAAGGAAGTATCAATGGAAGATGCTTGATCTATCTATCCCCCAGAAGACTTTCCCCAGGGGACATGCTGCCCCCAGCAGGAAATGGAAGGCACACTTCTAGCAAGAAGTCAGATATCTTTTTTTCTGAGAAGGCTGGCTATGAAGTAGCAGGAAGGAAGTGGTAGACTCCCTGAACGGAGGGAAGATACTTGATCTTGCCCTTTGCAGCCTTGTATTAGGCCAGGGGAAAAGCTATGCCAAGAAGGAGTTGGGAGGCTTAAGGTGTTAGTATGCATCTGGTCTGAGGCAAGGATTAATTAGGGAAATGCTTAGGTTGGGGAAGAGATGGTCTTTCCTTGGTGGATATTATTATAAACTAGCACAATGTATGACATTTTATTAATGCTTACTTTTTTTACAATTAAAAATATTAATCATACAATTCATTTCAAAAAGCATTAATTATATGCTATGTTACTCAGTTAATAAGCATTTGTTAAGTGCATACTCCTATGCTTGACACAGTCATGGCTATTAAGAAAGGCAAAAATGTAGTCTCTGCCCTCAAAGATTTTACATTCTACATATTGGACACAGTGCTAAGGGCTGGCATCAGAAACACAACAACAAAAACATTTCCTGCTTTTATGGAGCTTACATTCTATATTCTACAACTTGATTAAACATCACAATGTAGACGAAAACACCTGGTTTTATAGAGTAGAAAATACAGAAAAGGCTACATTCAAAATTATTTGAAAATACAGTGCATAAGACTGCTAGTAATTGCCAGCCTATTCTCCTGCAGAGGAAAAAATCCTGCAGAATTAAAATCTAACTCCAACATAGTGGTAAGTCTACCTTATCCTTTAGAAGACGGCAAAATGTATCATACCTGTAGGTCTCTGTAAATTCTTCTGGACCAAAATCCTTCTTAGAGTACCATCCATGGCTGCTTCTTCAATATGAGAGTGGTCCCCAACAACAGTCCAGTACATCATCCTAAAGATAGCAGATAAAAGAAGTGAACCCTCTGTGGTCCTGTGTGATGTTAATGCTGCTTGTCAGTGACATTTCTCAGTGGACTAAACAGAGTCTCATGATTTGGTGTCCAATAATCAATTGGGAAAATTACCCTACAAGCTCAGATTGAAAATATTTCTGCCTTTCTGGGCATCTATCTTAATGTAATGATTTCTTATCATGAACTCATTCTGTTTACACCCCCTTAGAATATTTGGCCTATTTTGAAGTGTACATCAAAATGATTTATTATTTCCAGAAAGGAAATTAATTATTTTTTTCCAACAGAAGTGATTTCCTCTTGTAGGAGGAAAGGTGCTACATAAATCTGATAAATAAATAAATATCAAGGGTTGACTCAATAATTTAGAGTCTGATGATACAATTTGGGGCTTACAAAAAATCTTTATTACTCTTCCTAATATCTCCCCTTTGGGTCACTGGGCTAAGTATTTACATTTCCACCTGAAGGGTAGGAAGAAAAAAGGGACACTTAAGTCAATCAGTTGAAATCCTTACTAGAATCTCTTGTAAAATGTTTAGTGAGGATGAAGTTCAAGCCCAATTAAAATAACATTTGGGAATTATCTTTGACCTTTGTTCATCCATGCTATGTTCATTCCTCATTATCAGAGGCAGCAGAGTCATAAACTCTCCTGAAATGGAACAGTTAACATCTCTAAAACTCAATTATACATTAATAGCAATTGGTTATTTAGCATATTTGTCACATTGTTTTATTTTTTTAAAAAATAAGTCACTGCATGCCTCAGTTGTGAGAATCTTTGAGGCATCAATTATACTTTGAGGTATAAGTTAATGTGACAATGATTCCCATAGAGCAAAGAATGACTCACAGAAATCTGAAACTTAAAAACCATTTATTTTTACATGGTAATTTAAAAAATTCAAACAATAAGTCATTTGACTTACCCTCTCTTAGGATTGACAGCAATGGCATAGGGTTCTCCAGCCATATTTGTAAGGAGCCGTGTACAGTTAGGGCCATTCAGTTGCCCCACATTTATTGAATATCTTAAACTTGTCCAGTGTGTGGTGTAATAACTAAACCAATGCATTCTAGAGTGATCTGTCCAGTAAATGTTGCCAGCAATCCAATCAACAGCAATGTCCCTGGGTCTTTTGAATTCAGGACACTAGAAAGACAATAGTTTGAGAAAGTAAAAATTAGATAAATAGAATTGCCAATTCATCTTTCTATATGCATCAAACTAAATTATTGAGGAAATCCAACCTCAAATATTTGTTATGGTCGGTCACTGATATAAATTAACTGAAAGAGAAGTAGCCTCTCCAAAGTTTACAATCTAACCAAGACCATGAATTTGACCAACTTTTCTTTTTAAGTTCAGTCTCTTTCTACAGTTTTTCTTGCTTTCATTACCCTATGTAACCCAAGTTCCTAGAGTTTATCTTTTATCATTATTCTCTGTCATAGAGAAGAACTTTTTTTAAAACTAAACATTTGTAGAGAGAAATAAGGATGGTGTGTGTATTATCTTTAATACTTCTTTTATAGCCTTGTAGTATTGTTTAATATTGTTCTGAATTCTTGTGGGTGAGGCAAATAATGAAAATAAAAGAGACAGTGGCGGAGGCGGGGGGTGTATGGAGAGAACAGAGACAAGCGGAAGAAAACTTAGACTCTGTAGACTCTATGCAAGAAGTTTTCTGATTTTTTACTCATCTATCAGAAAGGTCAACCTGGTTATACTGAAGTGTATATGTATATGTAAATAGATACAATTATATACACACATATATATGTAGAATATGTGCATGCTTATATACCTAAAACAATAAAGAATTATGGAAGGCCAGAAAAGAGTACTTATTCAGAAGTAGTCACGTAAAAAATAAACAACTGTAAAAGAAGGGTCCAGTCAGGCTTTTTCTGCTATGCATGGATGGCTAATCTTATTTTAGGGAGATCAAGCATCCTGACCTGAGTACCACAAACAGAAGAGCCATTTAACTAGGGCAGGGTTATCAGGATTTTTCTGAGGCAATCCACATGGCAGAGGAGGGGGACCTCTGCTTCCTCTTGGAGGCGATTTGGAGACAGTCATCCTCATACTACATGGTCTTCTACCAGACAGTGCTATGCAGCATGACCTTGTTTCCTTACTTAGTCCCATTCCTGGAGGACTGTAACCACAGTACCCATCTCCTAGAGGTCTATTTTTATGTTCCCTAATCTTTATGTGAGCATGATTGAGTCTTAGGGTTAGAGGTTTCCTCCTGTCCCAGGGCAACCAGTATTTTTACTGTCCTCTTTATTACCACCCTCTTTATTATCCTTGTACGTCTATTACCATTCCCTCTCTCTTCTCACCGGTGAGAGAATGTCTAGTTATGGCTTTAACACACAGCTTTTCAGAGAACTGAAAATATGGGAAGGCTGGGGAGTAAATGAAGGGGAAATGAATGACTTGTGGGAAATTTGGGATAACTGAATGATCATTGGCAGTTGATTTGACTTGAAAAAAAGCAAAAAAAAAAAAAAGGAAAGGAAAAAAGGAACTATGGAAAAACTTTCCTGCAAAGCAAAGAAAGCCAGAGGTCAAACTGGGAATTCTAGAAGTTTCCTGTTACTCAGTGTCATTTGAGATGAGAATTGGTTCCTGAGAAACTTCTGTTAAAGGAAATGTGGACTAAGTGAAGCATACGTCAGGTAGTCAGATTCATCAGGATGTATATATCATCCTTTCAAATGACTTATTTGAAAAACATCCTATAATTTTTGCAGTATCTTGTTTTCTCTAGTCTAAACATGTGTGCCATCCATCTACCTAGCATCATTTCAGGGTTAACGAAAAGACGAATGTTGAGCACTCTGCAATACAAAGTGCTCTAGAAATGTCAAATAAATAATGATCATAGATGGGAAGTACATAGGGATTTGACCCAAGCAAACCACAAAATCATTTGCAATCGCTTTGGTATCCCTTAAATTGACTGGATTTTTTTTTTTCTTAGGCTGACAGAATTTATGTAACATTTAAAAATAAATAAATCACCAAGAAGCTGAATGCATGCCAATGTGAATCATAAATTTATATATGTGAGATAAAACTTTCTTTTTGCTGTTGAGGTCCTATTTGTCATTTTCGTAGACTCAAAAAGCAAAACATAAACATTCTAAAAATGTGGCATATCAGCCATTTAGACAATTATACATTTTTATTATGTATATTTATTTACAACACCATGTTCTATTATAATGGTAAACATGTGGAACAGATATTTAAATACATTTTGCCTATGCTATATGCAATATTTTCATTTTGTCTGATTTAAATTCACAATGACCTAAAGAAATGCATAAACCTTATGTACAAAAAAAGTTGGCATCCTCACAATGAAGCACCTAGATTCCTATAGATTAAAGCATATGGTCACCTTCAAGATTCCTTAAAGGACACCAGAGAGTCAGGCTGTAACACAGTGGATTCTAGAAGGAAGGACTACTTTCTGGGCTCACATCCAGGTTGGACAGTTTTGGATTAAGGGACATGAAGCTTTACCTTTTTCAAACTAAGCAGAGGAGACAGTTAATAATGTAGTAGCTCTTTTTCTACAGTGTTAGTTCCTGGGGAAGAGAGATGCCAATGACATACAGAGACAACCAAAGAAACACAGGAGATGGAGCCAAGCCATGAACTAATCTTGTCTATAGTTGTGAATGTGACAGTGACTTGCTACCGATCATCAACTTTCTGGTAAAATGGCTAAAAAAACTTTTTAAAAAGTTTAAAAAGCTTAAGTATTTATCGATTGCTTACTGAATGCCACAATGTCTGTCAGCACAAGACATACAAAATAAATCATAAATATAAAATCTGGTCCCTGACTTTATAGACCTTATGATAGATTAATGTATAAAAGGTGTGTTTGTCCCTTGTGTTTAAGAAAAACAACAACACTGTTTTTCATATACCAAGATTAGGCTTGGTATGAGGTAAAATGTAAACTAATGGTTTCTGGGTTGGATAACTTACCTAGAAGGGAGCTGTAATGAGCGGAGGAATTCTGAGGATGGGATTCATAGGTAGAAGGTCAGGAAGTAAATATATTGAAGAAAAGGGAAGGAAAGAAATATAAACAGAAGGAACTAAGTCTCTTGTTTCAGGTAAGAGAAATAGAGAAAGGGGAAAACAAAATAAGAAAAACCTAAGTGACTTGCCTGAAAGAGTTAAATAAATGAGTGGATAAAACTGAGCACAAGATTCTTGCCTCCTAAGCTAATGCAGGAAGCTGACAGGCCACTGAAATATGTTTTCTAATGAAATTTGAAATTTGTCATTTTTAAGAGACACTGTAAGCTGGTGCTTACCCTGACTGCAAAAACCACTGCTCGTGTTTTTGTACAACGTGAAAGACACATTTTGACTACTTCCTTCCAGACAGATGATTTCTTCCCTAATAACTTATCTGAATGTGCAGCCAAACTCTGGGGCCTGAGGCATCCTTCTACATCATAGTAGTTGAAAAATATTAGTCAAATGAATGAAACTCTTAAGGATTAGAGAAAAAAAAACTGACAGAATGATTGCAACAAAATTAGAGGTTACTACTTCAAATTACAAATCTTTCAGAGCTGTGGATTGTAATGTACCTGTCATAATTTCATGGTTTCAGGAAAATCAACACATTAGTCACTAGAGACATTAGTTTTGAATCAAAAAAAAGTAGAAAAAGTATAAAAGAAGGGCTGGGAATTTTAAGGCTAGGAAATTCTTTTTTTTTTTTCTAAATTTCGATCATTACAACTTGACAACATCTTTTAGGAAAATAAGTCTAGTAAGAGAGTTGGTATTCTGAGATTCAGGACTTTGTATCTAATCAAATACTTGCATATGTGTAAATATTTACATTTCTCCTTTATATAATAAAAATGTGAGAAGCAGTGTGGCCAGAATTTGGGGGTGGTAGCCATGCCGTCAGTAAGTGGTTCAAATTGTACAGCTGATATATTTGAGCAGTTAGGTGGTGCAATCTATAGGGTGCCAGGCCTGGAGTCATGGAGACTTAAGTTCAAATACACCTACCAGCTAGTGCCCTGGGCAAGTCACTTTACCTCTAAGTGCCTCAGTTTCCTCATCTGTAAAATGGGGTTAATAACAGAACATTCCACTCAGGGCTGTTGTGAGGATCAAAGGAGATAATAATTATGAAAAGTTTAGCACAGGGCCTGGCACAAATGTTATCTATTGTCATTATTATTTTAATTATCACAGGCAAATAATAAGATGAAAAATTTACAGTTGGAAGGAACCAAACAGACCATTCAGTACAACCCCTACATTTTACAGATCAGGAAACTAAGGATGGATTTGAACTCAATTATTCCTGACTTCTCTACTTTAACCTCGAAGTGCCTCTAGACAACTCTTTAAAGCTCTAAATGAGAAAGGAGTTTTCAAGATGTTCATCAGAAGCTTCACTGATAAAATCTTCACTGATGATGATAGCTCACATTTCTATACTGCTTTAAAATTCACAAAATCATTCTCTCATAACAACCCACTGAATTTGTTCATTTGGTATTACCTTATTCCTATAATCTTTGAGTAGAAAATTGGTATTCTAAGCTACATAATTAAAATAAGCAATTTAAAAAGCTCCACCCAGAGAAGAAGAAAGTTGAACTGACTGTATATAATTTGAGGGTCCACAAAATAAAGGTCAACTGAAATCCTTTTAGATTCAGAAGATAACTGAGATCATTTGTAATTATTGTTCAGTCATTCTTGGTGTGTCTGACTCTCTGTGACCCCATTTGGGTTTTCTTGGCAAAGATACTGGAGTGGTTTGCCATTTCCTTCTCCAGCTCTGAGGCAAACAGGGTTAAGTGACTTGCTCAGGGTCACACAGCTAATAAGAGTCTAAGGCTGGATTTGAACTCAGGTCTTCCTGATTCCAGGCCTGGTCCTCTATCCATTGGTCCACCTAGCTGCCCATGTTTTAAAAGAGAGCTTTAGTACTTTAAAGAAAGATTAAACAAAGCAATTTGGTAATAGTGATTTACAGAATAAATTTTAACCAAAACAATACTCAAAGTGTCCAATAAGGGCATATAAGAGGAAAAAAATCCCCTGGCTACAATTAAAATTATTCTCAAGAAAAGATCATTTCATATGCAACCATTGGAAGGATACAATAATCTGCAATATGGACATGTTTCCCTGTCATAAATTCTCAGTTCAAGCAACCAGAAAATAATGTATTGACTCCCAAAAATATACGACAAAAAATGTCTCTCAACATGTCTCTCTTCCTTCTAAAACAGGAGACAGCATGTGCTAGGCAAGTCAAACAACCACCACTGCTACCACCTTGAGACCCTAAAGGAGATAGCCCAGGACCCTCAGACTAGGAGCCTTGGGAGAATCACTCCCCTCTCAAACCACCAAACTTGCTTCCAGAGCAGCCCTCCACAGCCATCACTGAGAAAAGAGATTATTGTGGAGAGAGGGCCCACCTTTTTTAAAACCGCCAACAAATGCAGACCAAAGTCCACCAAAAGGCATAGTCACAAGAACCTAGAAATAGCATTATTTCCTACCCCCAGAATACTATTCTTGCTTCCAATCCAGCCCTCAGATTTATCATCCCAAGAAGCAGCTCCTATGGAGAAGCAGTCTGCCATTCTCACCAACTACTAACTAACCACCACATATAGGGCAGGCAAGCCAGCCTAGCTAAAGCAACAAGGCACCTGAGGGAAAGACAGGTGGCAGTACCCCCCAGGTAAGTCAAAGAACCACCACCACCACCACCTTGGTATTTTGGTATTATCTTATTCCTATAATCTCTGATTAGAAAATTGGTATTCTACCTAAGCTACATAATTAAAATAAGCAATATAAAAGTCCCCACCCAGAGAAGAAGAAAGTTGAACTGGCTATATATAATTTGAGGGTCCATAAAAGAAAGGTCAACTGAAATTCTTTTAGATTCAGAAGACAACTGAGATCATTTGTAATTATTGTTCAGTCATTCTTGGTTGTGTCTGACATCTACTTTCAGACGCTGATGAGACAGTCCAGGAACATGAAACCAAGAACCACGAGAAAGGCAATGCTCCTAGACCAGTGACCTCAGCCATAGTTCTGTGAAGATGCAGCTTGGCAATTGCTCCTGCAGAGGGTGAAGCCACTGAAGATCCAAAAAAGAAAAAAAATCCTTAGCACTATCAAACTGTTCATCAGAAACTGCTAGGATTTCATCTGTGGGAATGACTGAAGACGAGCATTTACCATCTGACTTGCTGCTGCACCCGAAGGACTACGCGAACTCTTCTGCTGATTTTCAGCTGAAACTTTCATCCATCTCATGATGTCTCACCTTATGTTGTGAGCTCCTTCAGAGGAAGTACTGAGCACTGCACTTTGCACAGAGCAAGTGCTTACAAAAGCTTTATTGGTTCATTCATTCCTTGCCTGTGCTACTCTTCCTCCTTAATGATGTCTCCTTATCCAATCTGAAATGACTAATGTTCTCTTTACGGTTGCATAAATGTCTATTTTCAGATCCTTTGTTCACATGAAGGCTTAAATGTCTGATAACAGTTTAAAATGTTCTCCTGCCCAGAGGTATCTCACAAATTAAAGAGATCAAAGCTTTACACTATAGGTAGGCATGTACACCGTCTGACTTTTAACAAGGTCACAAACACAGAAATGGAAGGACTTCCTTCTTAACTAAGGAAAATGATTTAGTCCTACAAGATGCTGAAGAACACTACGTTGGTATGATGTTTATTCACGGAATAAGAAAATGGAGAGGGATTCACAAGATCACTTTGTCCAATCTTCATATCAGTAATTATAGCTGATGCTGATATATCAATTTATAATTTACTAGGTTACTCACATAAATCATCTGATTTAAGCTATACAGTATTTTACAGATGACGTAACTAAGACTTTATAAAGGTTAAATGACTTAGTTATACTGACAAAGTAAGATTCATAGGTGGGACCTAAACCAAGGTCTTCCTGGTTCCAAGCACAGCATTCTGCTAAACTATCATCTGCTTCCAGTCAAATAGATGAATATTTGGAATATTCAGTCCACATAGCTACTAATCAAGAATTCTTAACAAGGGGATCTGTGGACTTATTTTGTACTTTTTGTCTTTTAAAAAATATTTTTGACAATTGTATTTCAAAATAATTGGCTTCCTTTGTAAACCTACATATTTTATTTTTTTAATTTAAACATTTTGTATTTTAAAACATTATTCCAAGAAAGGGCCACACAGGCTTCACCAGACTGTGAAGGGGTCCAAGACACACAAAGATGTAAAAACAAAACAGAACAAAAAAACCTAAACTAAAAAAAAAACAACACAACACTTCTCTTAGCTAAACACATTTGGTCCAAATAATTTCTAGCAGGAGCATTTAAATGTGATAAATTTTGTACTGTACATGAATAGAATTAAAGAATGGAGAAATGGGTGCTCAATAAATGTAGCTGGTTGAATAACTAAAGGTTTACCTTTCACAGGCTGAAGCAATTTGCTGTTTACCCCTAAACTTCTACTTATTTCAACTACAAAAATAGGGAACAAAATCACATGTATCCAAGTAACACAGAGGTTTTTACCCTCTCCCACCCCTCACTCCCTTCTTTCCCTAGTTCTATGGAAAAGTGATTACTTCATCTTATTAACTATAAAAATCTGAATAAGTTATACTAATCACATCAATTTAAAAAGTAAACCATACAAATACCCCTGAAACCACGTTTACTTAATAAATACTTATTAATTTTCCAATGATATTTCAACGATGAAGCTGAATCCACTGATCTATCAATTCCTTTCCAACTTGAAAATCTGTGCAGAAAAGATAAGTAAATGTATAGCAGTGGAGTTAGCATAAATGTGGAGACTGGGGACTGAGAAGTTAAGAGTAATTATTTGGCCAACTAGGGTGATTTCACGGACACTAGTTGGACATCTTAAAGTATGTATTGATGTCAAATCAGCAAATGGTACTTTGACATTTTATCACCTAGAACTTGTCATCCTAATGCTAGATTGTTTTAATGTGCCTGGCTAACACATCCTGTAGTGTTTTAATGATATAATGCATTGGAACCATATTACATATGGTGTTAAAAGCAAAATCAAAAAATAGAGTTGGATTCCTTCCAATTTGGCTTTCTATATACCAGAATATACTGGCAAAAACCAAGGTTCTATTAGCTGTTAGCATTATAGCCAATCGATTGAATTCTTCTACTTCACATGAATCTTCAGAAGAAAGGTTCTAAAGGCATCTATCCCTCCCATCTATGAATTGAAAAATCAGGATCATATTTATTTGGGTCCAAGTAAGATGTACCTCACTTTATATAATAGGTGTGCTCCTGAAGGATTATATGTAAAATATTTGTGACACTGGGCAAATCTACTAACCTCTCAAAGTCTCTCTTTTATCTTCTATAAAATGGAGATGATAATGTTTTGCATAGCTTATCATAGAGGGTCAACCTTTAAGTATGACAAAGTTGCTCATTATTATCAATAAAATGTCCCAACATTAGAATTTTGAACTTACCCACTTCTCTCACCTCCAGAATGATCTCTGAAATACACATTAGAGGAATATTCTGAAGAGAAACTAGACAGTAATTTCCTTGAATTATCTGGTATGATTTTCTTTACTTAATAAATTTATTCATTCTTTCATTAAAAGATGGCTATTGTCAGGAAATTCCCTTCAAGAATGTTCTTGTGGAGTATATTTTGTGTTTGAAGAAGTGAAGCTTAAAGAAATTCAGAAGGACTTCTTGGAAGAAGCTGATCAAGGGAGAAAGAGAAAGAGACAGACAAAGAGAGACAAAGACAGAGAGAGGGAGTAAAAGAGAGATGCAGAGACAGAGATTAAAGTCACAGGCAGGCAACCATCTAGGTGTCAACATTCTGAGTTTAGTGATCCAGGGCATCAAGTTTTGTGGGGAGGAAGCAATAAGAATATGATTGGTTAAGGTCTTCCAAATGCAACTTGCATAGTAGCTGTGCACCAGGGAATGGGCATTTTGATCCATCTGTACTGTGACAGACTGTACTTTGATATGTCAATTGGCTCTGCCCCCATTGGGGCACAATGGAACCTGAGGGAAGTATAACTTTGTACAAAGTTGCACCAGGAAAGGCAATGAAGGTAAAAGTTTTGAAAGTCCTCCAGACTGGGCAACAGGGAACCACCGAAGGGTTTGAGCAGAAGAATGACATGATCAGATTTGCATGTAGATCTTGCTGCAGAGTGAAGAGTGAATTGGAAAGAAGAGAAAGTGGAGGTGGAAAAAGTAGTTAGAAAGTTATTGTACTATTTCAGGTAGGTAGTAATGAGAGCTTGTATTAGTATTGGGAGGGGACAGAGGTTAGAATAGGAAACAGGAAAATGGTGGATGGATTTGAGAGCTCTGTTGGAAATGGAATTGACAGACCTTAGAAACTGATTGGATGCAGGAAGAAAAGAAGCGAGATAAAATAAGACTGAGATTTCAGGTATGAGGTGGATGGATAGATGGGGTGCCATTAACATAAAGTGATAGGGAGTTAGTTTTAGAAAAAAGATAGTTATTATAATTTGGTGGACAGTTTGGGGTGCCAGGTGACAAAGTCCAATGAGCACATGCAGTTTTATGATCTACCATTCTCATCCATACCTCCTGGTCATTGCTGGAATTATCCATCCCACTCACATATAGTCAGATAAACAATGGGTCTTATCTGGACTTTTAATTAATATTTGCCTACATTTTCTTTGATTATTCATCTGAGCTTACTTTAAGTCCTATTTTGTAATGTTCAAACAAAACTTTTTTAAGTGTGGGGCTCTTAACCTGGGGTCAGTGAAACTGTATTTCTAAAAATATTTTGTTGACTTTATTTCAATATAATTGATTTTCTTTGTATCATATTTTATTACTTTAAACATGATTATTTCGAGGGGTCTTTCCATAGACTTCACTAGACTGCTAAAAGGATCCATAACACAAAAACATTAAGACCCTCTAATCTAAATAGATTTTTCCAGGTATTTAACGGGTTTTTTTATTTGCCTGTTTGTTCTTGTACATGTAAAGCCCCACTTTAACATGGATGAATAGCTTATTACTGAATATATCTGGGTGGGTTGTTCACCAGTCAGTTTTCCTATTTCAGAGGAAAGTGAGCATGTCAATATCAATATCATTTCTGAAACTGTTCTTTTAAGAAATAGAAAGGAATGTGGCAGGCAAGCATTGGACTGATGTTACAGGGACATAGCATTGGAGTATACATGGAATTAATGGGACAAATGGTTTGTCATTTATGTGGCCACTCAGAGCTTTTGTCTTTTATGTTTCTGTTTCTCTTCATCTTAATATTCTGTATTTGCCCTCCTCTCTAATGATGTCACCTTCTTCCTGTTATCAGCAGGCTGACTTCCACTGATTTCACTGTCATAAGGACTCTCTCTGACTTTGCAATTTGGACTGAAGTGTGTCCTTTGGTAATAATTTTTGTTATCTGTTCTGGTTTCTGAGGATCCTGACTGTCAGGGATCACGATGATTTCTCCCTGGACAATGTGCCTCCCTAGACAAAAATGCTTTTTGATGGACTTTGTCGGCAGCTCCTAAAATGACCTTAGCACCTGGCAATATAACATCCAGAGCTTTCTGAACAGTAGACTTCTAGTTAATACATGCTAGCAGCAGCCAATGTGATTGCAACAGAATGAATACTATAGCTGGAGTTCGAAATCTGATACTTACTAGCTGTGACCCTGGGCACAACACTTTGAAACTCAGTTTCTTATTTTGTAAAATGAGGTGAGGATATTTAACCTACTCACAGGGTCTGACTCAGTATCAATTTTTCTTCTTTACCCCCTGCTCTACATAGACACAACTTTTATCTCAAGCAGGGCCCATATTTAACTTTCTAAATCTCTTTGTGCAGATTTGTACAATCTTTCAGCCATGTCTGACTCTTTGTGACAGCATTTGGAGTTTTCTTGGCAGAGACACAGAGGTGGTTTGCCATTTCCTTCTGCAGCTCATTTTACAGATGAGGAAACTGAGGCAAGCAAGGCTAATTGACTTGTCCAAGAATGTAACAGATAATGTCTGAGACCAGATTTGAATTCAGATCTTCCTGACTCTAGGCCCAGAGCTCTATCCAGTTGGCCACCCCAATGACAAGCACAGAGCCACTTACTAAAAAAGTGCTTACAAAAAATGATTTTTACAGTGATGACCATGTGACACAGAATATCTCTATTTTAAATGACTTATTTATAACTCTTCTATGATATTCATTTAGTATGTTCAAATTTTTATTCTCATCTTCCTTCCCTCTTAGGATGTCAAAATCCTTGTACAAGTTTGTTCATATGCTTTGGTTTTCTTTCCTCATCACCTACTTCTGAATTCTTTGTAATCTCATTTACATCCCTATCTCTACTGAAACTGAGGCTTATCAATGAACTCCTAATTATCCAATCCAGTGACCTTTTCTCAATCCCTAGCCTTAACTTCTCTGCTCAGTTGAACACTTCTGGCCTCCTTCTTGATCATTTATACTCTCTTGGCTTTTGAGATAGCACATTCTGTTGGTTCTCTTGCCTCTTCACTACCCACGAAAGAGCCTATATACAATATTTATGAGTTGCAAGTGATAAAAAAATAGAAAGCAGTGGATCAGATTCAGGATAACTTTGTCTATCTGAATTATTACAGCTGAGTTTGCTTCCAGTTTTCCATTCCCGACATAAGGGTGCTTGATAATAGTAAATCTAATACCAGTGACAGATTAATCATTAAAAGTGCACAAGCTTATGCAATTCAACTACTTAAAAAAAAAACTGCTGTTTACCTACCAAACAAACCTAACCAAACCAAACTAGCCAAACAAACAAAAAACCCCAGGCATAAAACTCAGTCTGGCATTCATAGGCATCTTCAATATTGGTCCCTAGATATGTTTTCAGTCTTATCTTACACTAGTACTTTTCATGTATTTATCATCCCAGTCAGAATAAACTATTAGCAATTCCCTAGAGGCAGTATACTATGCTTTCCTACCTCTGTATTTGGGCTCAGTATGTCCTCCTTTTTCTTCACCTGTTCTGCCCTCCTGGAACTCAGCTTTCTTCCTAAAGAAATCCCTTATCTTCACAGACAAACATGTCTTATTCCCTCATCAAAACTTGTAGGCACTTTATACAAATGTATATCTATTTTCCATTTTCCATATGTATTTCTTTATATGGCACATCAAGTCATGGAGTAACATCTACTGGGAGTAACATGTACTACAATGGTGGCATGGGCTAAGCTAGTTTTGTGGTATGTCTTTTGTTTTTTATTACCATCCTTCCCCCCCCAAATACCAATGAAATCATCCTCAGGATTTAATTGGTCTAGGTGGCTAAAGCAAAAACCATTGATGTACCTTCCTGGTCACCTCAGGAATAAAGACCCCAACATAGAAGTAGTTGGTACCCTTAGGCTTAATGAACTTCTTGTTGCTATTTATCATCAGACTGGTCTGATATTGTGAACCATCATGGTCAGGGACTATATCTCTTTACCTTTTGTCTCTCCCCTCCCTGCTTCCATCCCCAGTGCCCACACATCAGTGTCCAACAGAATACATTGATGATTAGTAAATTTCTTGAATGAAATGAATGTGTGGGAGAAGTGAACCAGATGGTCCTTAAAGGCTGACTTCAGCAATCATCTTGAGGTTGACAACTTCCAGCAAGTCTCCTAACTGCCCTGGCATTACTATTCCTTACTAAATCCCCCGGTTACTGCACCATGTACTTCCTTCAAGTGTTTGTAACATACAGACCCTCCCCTCCTTAGAAATAGCCCTGCTTCAAGGCAGCTGACTCCATCATATTCTGTATCAGCCATTTTGCTGTAAAAAAAACTCTAGCAAATTGTAAGATCAGCTATGGCTGTCAGCATCCTTAAGGGTCTCCTTTCCTCCTCCTATCATAACAAAAAGACTTAGATGCTAAAATAGGAGCATTCCAGATTCTATGAGAAAAGTTCTCTCTGTCTGGCCTGATAGGCAATTCTCTTTAACTTAATGAAAATAGTTATACTAAAACAATAACTCCCTTATCAGTTGTAACTAATAATACATATTTTTCTTCAGTAAGTTTACTATCCTTTTTTTTTTATAACCACTTGTGTTTTATGAATTGCCATATTTCTTTTCTTTGTTTCACACGATGACACACTAAATAATGTTTAGCTCATGAATGTTGCCCTAAAATTTTGTATAAAAGGAATCTCTTATGGCAGGTTAGGTGTAGATGCCTTCCACCTTGTTATCTCTGTTGGATGGCTGGAATAAACGTCTCTTTGCTTCACTCTTGCTTTGCTATTGCTGTCATCTGACCCTGACCTTAAGAACCCAAATTGGTGAGTACTGACCCTCTTGTTTCTTCAAAAAATTTGCATAATAAATGATTTAGTCCATCATTGAGAAACTACATATTACCTAATAATGTGGGAAAAACAGGGAAGGGATGTATCACTTCTGTGATGTCTTTTGTTTAGATTAAGCAAAATGATCAGGATTCTTTCAAAGTGAAAGCCTGATAGATTTTCCATTGACTTCATTCTTTCATTTAATATTTATTAAGCAAGTCACTGTTGAAACAAATATAAACACTTGAAGAACTTTTAAAAGATACAACTCTAGCAATAATGAGAAATTTTTGCTAAAGAGATGAAAAATTTCTAGCATAAGAATTAATGAATGGTACTATTCTTTTTATTCTAATACTTAAAAGAGCTTCATTCATTGACTTATTCAGCAATTCA
>CM053588.1:198093280-198162446 GCA_028646515.1 Pseudochirops corinnae
TGCACAATTTCACAAATCTAACCCAACCCAATTCCCTACAAATATTAAATTCTGGAAACAGTTCACTATTTCTCGATAATGTCATCAACTCCCATTGGTTCAATGATCATCTCTGAGCAGATGATTCACATCTACACATCTAGCCCTCTCACTCCTAGGCTCCAGTCTCACATAACCAACTGCTTGATAAACATTTCTAACTGGGTTTCCAAAGGCATTTTAAACCCACTATGATCCAAATAGAACTTCATTATCCTCTGCCCTCACATTCCTCCATAAAATAAACAAGCAAATCAATAAATTCACCCTTCTTACTAACTTCCCAATATCTGACCAAGGCACCATTATCTATCCAGTTATCCAGAGTCAACTTAAAGTCATCTTCAACTCCTTCCTCTTTCTCAGTCCCTATAGCCAATCAGTTCTCAAGTCCTATTGATTTTACCTCCACATCTCCCCTATCTTCAGTTGACACTTCACTCAAATGACTTCTATTCTAAGTAAAAGCCTCAATGTCTCTTGCCTGTACTATTACAATAGTCTCCTTGTTGGGTTCTCTACAACAAGAATCTCCCCATACTAAGCTGTTGAATTGATTTTTCCAAAGCACAGATCTGACCATATCAATGCCTTGCTAAACAAAACAAAACAAAACAAAACAAAAACTTTTAGCAATTCCCTCTTGCCTCTAAGATAAATACAAATTAAAATACAGCTTGCTCTGTTTAGCATTTAAAGCCTTCACAATCTGATTCCAACCTATTTTCTAAGCTATTTATGTAACTTTCCTCCTCCTCATCCTGTGTCATTTCCCCCAGTCCTGGCTCCCAACAAACTCTGTATTGCAGCCAACGTGAACTTCTACTTATTCTCTTTACAAAACATTCCAACACAGTGTAGTGGATAGAGTGCTGGGTTTGGAATCAGAAAGAGAAGCATTCAAACCATGCCCCAGATACTTCCCTTTTGTGTGACTCTGGGCAAGTCACTTAGCTTCTCTGTGCCTAAATTTACTCACCTATATAATGAGCATAATATGAGTTCTTCTAATACAAGGATGTTGTGAAGATCAAATGAAATTATGCATATCAAGTGTTTTGTAAACTTTAAAGCACTACAAAAAGATGAATTATTAATATTATCTCCCCACTCTATGGGTTCCGCACAGGCTGAACCCCTTATCCAGAATGTTCTCTCTTCTTACCTCCAACTTCCATGCTAGAGTCAAGTGCTACTTGTTTAACAGAGCTTTTCCTGATTCTCAGACTGGTTAGTGTTCTAGACTTACACTCACCCTGGATTCACTTTTCATGTATTTACATTTATTTATCTGTGTTCATGTTGTTTTCTTTCACTAGAATGTTATAAAGGCAAGAATTCTCGTTTTTGTCCCTCTGTTCTCACAACCCACTTTAATGTTTTACATGGGATAGGCACTTAATAAATGTTTTTGCAATTGAACTGAATCCATATTGTCTTTCTAAGATAAGAATGTGTGAGTTTCACAAACACATATCTCTTAACAGAATAATTCACTGGGCTAATTATACAACTACATGTCCTACTTTGAGTAATATTCCCATCAGTTCTGTGTCTGCAACATTTATGGTAAGGACAATCTCTCCTGAACAGTTACAGATTTTACTTAGGCAGATTGGTAATGTTCTGTAATTCCATTCATATACATACAAAGTCAATAGCACATTGAAGCATTTAAAGAAACAGTGATACAATATGCCTACTGTGGAGATGTTCTGTGTAATTACACATGTACAGCCTGTATTTAATTGCTTTTCCTTCCAGTGGGGGTGGGTGAGGAGGGAAGAAGGGAAAGAATCTAGAATTTAAAGTTCTATAATCAAATGTTAAAAATATATATGTATATAATAATAATTATTACTATTATTGTTATTATTACTAACTACATCCAACTGGGAATTAAGCTATACAGGCATTGTGGTAGGGAAATCCATCCTGCCCTACCAGAAAGTCATAGTGGTGAGGGGGAAGACATAGGAGAGGGCAGATTGGGGGAGTTATACAGTGGGATGGCTGTTTTGAGGTGTTGGGTAGGGGAAAGATGGGGAGAAAATTTGTAACTCAATCTTGTGGAAATGAATGATGTAAACAAGAAAATAAATTAATTTGTTCAAAAAAAAATTAATTAATTAATTAAAAAGAAACAGTGATAGATAATCAGAGTTGACAGAGCACTGTCTCTGGAATCAGAAAGACCTAGTTCAAATCCAGCCTCAGATACCTACCAGTCATGTGACCACGGGCAAGTCACTTAAATTCTATATGTCTTTGTTTCCTTATCTATAAAATGGGGATGATAATAGCACCTTCCTCCCAGGTGTTGATCAAATGAGATAATAATTATAGAGTGCCTGATCCATAGGAAGTTAGCTATCATCACTATTATTTCATTTGTTTTTCTGGCTGAACCCCCTCCACAACACTCTCAGATCTTTGATGGACATACTTGTCTACTTGACTTTTACTTTGCTTAATAGTGATATTCAAGACTCATCATGTAAAGCAAATATTGTTGGATGTGGATTCTAAGGATCTGGGTTTAAATCATGGTTCTATCATTTATTATATACATAACTTTGGTAAAGTCGCTTAATTTCTCTGGAACTCAGCTGTCTTATCTATTTAATGAAGGGATTGACCAGATGACCTGTAACAGCCTTATGAGCTTTAAATTCTATGTTTATTGAAAAAAGTTATTTCCATCATCATATTTGACAGACATATATAGGATGACACTCAGAGCTGGTAGTATCTTACTTGAGGAAAGTTCTTAAATCAGCATTTTATTCAACTAAGTCAAATACTCTTGAAAAAAAAGATCTGATTTTCTATCTAGTATCTTATTTGCTATGGTTTAAAGCAAGTTAGGAGGCTATAAAGAGGTGGTTCTAGGTTAAAAATTATCTGAGAATGTGTGCCTCTTCTGATTTAATGGGAAGATTACTGAACTGAGGGTCACAGGGCCTTTGTTTGAACCCAGACTCTGATATTTACTACTTGGGAGATCTTTGAAAATAATTTCATCTCTTTAGAACTCATTTTGGGGCTAGATGACTAGATGTTCTCTAAGGTCCTTTTATCTCTGAATACAATGATCCTACTTATTTTTTCATTAGGATCATCTCAGTGTGTGAAGAGGTCATAGATTATTTTCATAAAAAGATTTTATACCAATAAAAAGTATAGCAGTTGGAAGTTCCTGATGTTTTCTTTGTCATTTTTTTAATAAAAGAAGTGACCATAATTATTTCCATACTTCTATAATTTCCCTCTCTTTGAGATATTTTGTAAGTTGATCCTTGAGTGTCTTTAAAATTATGTCACCTTCTAGCCACTTTTCCTGACATTATCTTCTTAAGTTGTGATTAGGGGAAAAGGAAGGGAACAAACATTTACTAATCACATAGTATGTGTCAGACACTGTGCTGAGCACTTTCAAATAATTTATTTGATCTTTACAGCAACTCTATGAGATAGGTGCTATTTTTATTTATATTTTACAGCTAAGGAAACTGAGGAAGACAGAAGGTAAGTGATTTGTCCAGAGTAACATAGTTTGTATGTGTCTGGGGCCAGATTTGAACTGAAGTCTTCCTAACTCCAGACTCTTTTCTGATATATCCTTTGAGAACATATGCTCACCTCCCTAGCACAATGGAATATTACATTACCTCGTATAAGGAAATGTGTATTAGGAAATGTGTTTTTTTTTTTAATATAAACATATGTTGGTTACATAGTAACCTACTCTGAACTACATAAATCTAAGCTAGACCTTATTTTTTTTTAAATCTTCACAGGTTATGACAGACTATAAACTGTTCCATAGTAAACTCTCTGTTAACTAAGTGGGGGAATATGGAGGGTTTGGGTTAATATAGCATCATGCATGGATTAGCAGTTTTCAAAGAGTTAAGAGAATAAAACATAATTAGTACTAAAACTATATTGAATCTACCAAAACTATGTTTGTGAAATGCAAACATCTCACTACTTTAGAAGAAGATAAAAAGGCTTGGGGAATGATTTTCTACAATCTAGCTTGTTAGACTAAATGAAGTGTTTCTAATTTCTAAACATGATGGAAGAAATAATCTGTTAAAGTTGTCAGCAAAAAGATCCTGAAAGGCCAGAGAAGAATCAAAGGTAATGCCAGCTATTTAGCTAATGGAGAAAAAGATAAGAAGGAAAGGAAGAAAAAAAATAGGTCTTCTGAAGAACTGGTACTATATCACAGGATGTAAAAGAAAGTTTGTTTGTTTTTTTTTAGTTTGGGAAAGAATGTTCACCTGATTTCAATATTTCTGCTACTGGCACCACACATGTCCCACTTTCAAAACTTCGGGGTTAAATTTGACTCTTCTGTCTTATATCTAAACAGTTACCAAACTGAATCAATTCCATCTTGGCAACATCACTCACATTTCTCTCTATATACTATACTCCATTGTCATTTTTGCAATTCTAGTAGAGGTCTTTATTACCTTTCACCAGGTCTATTATGGTAAACTGGACAGGTTCCTACATCCAATTTCTCCCATATATTACCTATTTCACATAATGTATCTTCCTTATGCATAATTCACAAAGTTATATGTCTCTCCTTACATCAGAAAACTTCAATAGATCCTTGTCATCTATCATGTAAAGTTCAATTCCTTTGCCTGATATTGAAAGACCATCATACTCTTATGCCACTTTTATTTTTCTGTGCTGTCTCATATTACTGCCTTTTATGCATCTCTACATTTTAGCTAAGCTGGGTTTCTCTCTTTTCTTTGAATATGGAGTGTGACTTTTCCCACCCTGGAGTCTTTTTTAAAAATCTATTTTATTTTTTTTTTCCTGGAGTCTTTTCTTACGCAATTTTTTTTGCTTTTGTCTGTATATATATATATATATATATATACACACACACACACACATATATATGTATATGTGAAAACATCTGGGGCATTATCTCTTGCCTTCATCACTTGCTAAAATTCTACCTATCTTTTAAAGTTCAACTCAAATCCCACCTATTCTTTGATGCCTTCCCTGATCTTCTAGTGCAGTGATTCTCAACCTGTGGGTTATGTTCAATTTGTAACAATGAAAATACATCCTGCATATCAGATATTTACATTACAATTCATAACAGTAGCAAATTTACAGTTATGAAGTAGCAACAAAAATAATTTTATGGTTGGGGGTCACCACAACATGAGGAACTACATTAAAGGGTCG
Organism: Pseudochirops corinnae; assembly: GCA_028646515.1. Lineage (NCBI taxonomy): Eukaryota > Metazoa > Chordata > Mammalia > Diprotodontia > Pseudocheiridae > Pseudochirops > Pseudochirops corinnae. The sequence goes on from CM053588.1 coordinate 198,098,549, forward strand.
TGGCCTTAGGAAGGTTGAGAACCACTGTTCCAGTGGTTACCCTTCCTCCTTAGACCTTACAAGTGAAACACTTTACTTTGAAACTCTCTGATGAACTTAATCTGTTATAATTATCTTGACTTATGTTTAATCCCCTTACTAGGCAATGAAATTAGGGACCACATCTTCTCTAAATTTCCTATGTCTCCCTTTAGTATAATTTTTGATCACAATAATGTTTGTAGATTGTTTATAAAGTGAATTATGAATGAATGAATAAACTTCACTGGCTTCCTATTGTATCTAGGATGAACTACAAATTTCCCTGTTTAGTTGGCCCAATCTTATCTTTCTAGCCTCATTAGATTTGGCTTTTCTTCCTATATTCTGTGAGGAAGCAAAACAAACTTTCTCTATGTTCCTAACACAACTCATTCCATCTCCTGTTTCCATGAATTTTCATTTACTGTCCTATAAGTCAAACTCTCTCCTTACCTCCACCTCAGAGTCACATTTCTTCCTTTACAAGACAGCTTAAACACCATTTTCTGCAAGAGCCTTTCCTCATGTCCCCTGACAGCCTCTCTCCCAAACCAGGCTGTATTTAAACTACTTTGCCTATATTTTTATATTTATGTTGCATGCGCTTATATGTAGGGCAGCTAGGTGGCAGAATGGATAGAAGACCAGCCCTGAAGTCAGGTGAACCTGAGTTCAAATCCTGCCTCAGACATTTACTATCTGTGTGACTCTGGGCAAGCGACTTAATCCTGTTTGCCTCTATTTCCTCATCTGTAAACCACTCCATTATTTTTCCCAAGAAAACCCCTAAATGGGTTCATGGAGAGTTGATCATGTCTGACACTACTCAACAACAACATACTTAAATATGAACTTAGATATGATACTGTCTCCATCATTAGGATGTAATGAGCTTTCCTTTCTGGTATGTATTGTTTCATTCTTTGTACTTATATCCTCAGCATCTAGCATGGAATCTATAAGAGATGATTAGTAAATACATGATGGCTTAATTAAATGAATGGAGCTTCTTGTTCTATGGGAACCAGAAGGCACACACACAAAAATATGCAGTTTCCAAGTAGAAGAGTTGATAGATGGCTTCATGCAAAGGGGCACATATTTATAACTAAAATAGCCAATTATGAAGCATATTGTCTTCCTTGGTTGTGTTTTTGGAACTTGACAAAATTCTATCAAACTGATACTCAATTCCCATCATTCATGTGTGAACAGATAATACAGTTAAGAGAAATATATAAAGTATAATTAAGCAACATGAAAAAATAAAGGTACAGAATCAAAAAGTATGTGACCTTGCACAGATGGTGTTTTCTTCTCTTTTTCCACAGAAGACTAGAATTTTAGAAGAGGAAAGTATGATATGGAGAAAAAAGCTTAGCATTTATAGAATAGCTAACTTGTCTTTATGTAGTTTAAGGTTAAGATTTGTAAAACTTAAAGATTGCAAAACTGCATAAAATTTATACAAGTTATCTCATTTAGTCCTTACAACAACTCTGGAAGATAGATATTGTTATGATCCCCGTTTTACTGATGATGAAATTGAGGCAGACAGAGGCTGAGTTACCTGAACAGGGTTATATAGATAATAAATGTCAAGAGACTGGATTTGAACTCAGGTCTTCCTGATAAGAGGTCCAGAAATTCTATGTACTATGTCACCTGCCTCTAAACAAGTTATTAAGTTGGCTAATCCTAGTTCAGACAAAAGAATAATTCTTCCTTGTCTCGAAATTGACTTAAGATACTAACAGCTAGGTGCCACAGTGGATAGAGCATTGGACTTTGAATCAAGATGTCATTGTCATGAGTTCAAATCTGCCCTCAGACACTTAGCAGTTGTGTGACCCTGGGTAAGTTTCTTAAACCTATTTGTCTCAGTTTCACGAGCTGGAGAAGAAAATGACAAATCAGTCCAGTATCTTTGCCAAGAAAACCTCAAAAGGGTCACAAAGAGTCAGATAAGAATAAAACAACTAAAGAACAAAAACTGACATGATAGTCAGGAAATAGAGTACATTTTATGAACAATGGAAAGAACATGTTTGGTCAGAAATGGGTTGATTCCCACAACTGATTATAGAAATGCAAATTAAAACAATTCTGAGGTACTACCTCACACCTATCAGATTGGCTAATATGACAAAAAAGGAAAATGATAAATGTTAGGGAAGATGTGGGAAAATTGGAACATTGTTGGCAGAGTTGTGAACTGATCCACCCATTCTGGAGAGCAGTTTGGACCTATGCCCAAAGGGCTATCTAGCAATACCACTACTAGGTCTGTATCCCAAAGATATCATTAAGTCCCAATAGGATCCACCTGTGCAAAAATATTTATAGCAGTTCTTTTTGTGGTGACAAATAATTGGAAATTGGAAATCAGTTGGGGAATGGCTGAACAAGTTGTCCTATATGAATGTAATGGAATACTATTGTGCTATAATAGCCAGGTGGATTTCAGAATAACCTGGAAAGACTGACATGAACTGATGCTGAGTGAAGTGAGCACGACCAGGAGAACATTGTACTCAGTAACAGCAACATTGTGTGATGACTGACTTTGATTGACTTAGCTTTTCTCAGCAATACAATGATCTAAGACAATTCCAAAAGGCTCATAATGGAAAATGCTACCCATATCCAGAGGGGGTAAAAAAACAAAACTATGTAGTCTGAATGCAGATCAAAGCATGCTACTGATCTTTGGTTTTTCCCTTTTGTTCTGATTCTTCTTTCACAACATGACTAATGTGGAAATATGTTTAATAAGATTGTATGTGTACAATCTATATCAGATTGCTTGCCATCTTGGAGAAGGGAAAGAAGGAGGGAGAAAAATCTTATAAAAAGTGAATGTTGTAAACTATCTTCACACATAATTGGAAAAAATTAAATACTATTAAGTAGAAAAAATAAAAGAGAAAAAAATAAATGGTGGAGGCAGAAGAGATTCTATTTCAAACAGAAATATAAAGTTCAGGAATCACCAAAAGATACCATGGTGAAATTGCTTGTTTTTTCTTAATGTTTCAATATTATGAATTGTCAAATACTGAGAGTCTGGGTGAAATAAATGCTAACATTTTTCATTTATTTATGAAAGTCAACCACCAAAAAAGTGTTGATTTTATTTAGTGATTTTAAACTGAAAATGAAAAGGTAGAGAAAAAGAGACACAGACAAAACTGTCAAACTGGATACTAAGATAAAAACATGTAGGATATAAAAGAAAATAAAGTGGAGAAGGCACCCATGAAACTATGTAAGAAAAGAACTGAGAATAGATTTGAGGGCAATCTTGGAAACCTATGTATTAAATCATATCAGTATAACCTCATAACTAATAAATAAGCCAGATATTTGAACATTTAAGTTTTGGTGATACCCAAGTATCACCAAAACTTGGTAAAGGAAGTTTTATGAGTAGAACACAGATAGAGAAGGATTTAGTTTATTCAAAAGAAATACATCTGTGAAAAGGGATATATCATTTAAAATTGTGTATCAAGCTGATCCTTAAGTACCTACATGGAAAACAGAGAATGAAAGACACTGACCTCTTCATTCAATTAAAACTATTCTCTCTCCTTACAGTTATAAATGATTGCTTAGTTGACAAATGTGATGGCCTTTTGTCAAACAACATCTTTCTTGACTGCTCTGTAGCTTTTGCCACTGTTGATATATTCGTTTCCTCCAGTATACTCTCTCTTTTCTGGGTTTTCCTGACATTTATCTTTTGGTTCTCCTCCTACCAGCTTGCCTGCTCCTTCATCTCCTTTACTGGATCATTAGCCATTTCATGCTTTCTATCTAAGAGTGTGTCCTGAGGCGCTTTCTTGGACTTTCTGTCTCTATGCTTCCTTGATGACTCAATCAGCTCCTATAGGTTTGATTATTATCTCTAAATAGATGACTCCCAGATCTACATATAGAGTCCAAAGTACCAGTTCCACATTACTAACTTTTTTTAAATTGCATATCTCCAACTAGATATTCTCATAGGCATCTCGAGCAACATCTAAAGCAAAACTCATTGGTTGGTTGTTGTCCTTCATTCTCGAAAAGGACCAAAATGACATCACTATGCTATTGTCAAGCTTCAATGCTTCAATGCATTCAACTATGGCTGATCAGACCAATACAAGCTTGGAATGTTCTACCACAGGTCGGGCACAAATAATCTATGTGAATATTTGGGATGGATACTCCCACCTGTGCATCCTGTGTTTCCTTTGTGCTGTCTCAATTCTGCTTTACTCATAAAGCACAGCAATTTTTCTGATGTGGGGATGCCATGATGTGCCAGTATCTCCCATGTCACACAATCAATTCCAAAGTTCTTAAGAGAGACCTTGAGAGTGTCCCTCAAAGCTCACCTTTCTTCCCAACTTCTGTATTTTGGTCAAGATCACTATTATCCTTCATGTCACACAAGTTTGCAAGCTCAAAATTCTCTTCAACTCCTCATCTTACATAGCCAATTAGTGGTCAAACCCTGTTGGTTCTACCTACAGAAAAGTCATTTGCATCCATACCCTTCTCTCCACTCATATGACCACCACTGTATTACAGTATTGTCCTAACCTCTTGATTGAACTATTGCAATCATCTCTAAATTTGTGTCATTGCCTCTAGTTTCTCCCTTTTCCAATCTATCCTCCATATGGTGGCTAAATTGATATTACTAAAGAACATGTTTGATCATCTCACTCTGCTCAATAAACTCCAATGGACCCCTCCTATCTCTAAGATAAAATGCAAGTTACTGTGTTAGACATTTTAAGTGTTCATGACGTTTCCAGGCTTATATATTTTTTCCTTTTATGGACTAGAATTCTAGTTCTAGTCTAGTCTAGTCTAACTAGTCTAGAGGGCTTCTTAAACTTTTTCCACTCACAACCTCTTTTGGTATTATGGCAGGGTTTGTTGGAGTTGCATGCTGTTGTGATGCAACACAGGTAAGTGTTGCCAGAAACACCTTGGATTAATTTTTTTTAATTAATTTATTTTTGGTTGTTGCACATTCAGAAACATTTTACTGTTGTCAATTTTTTTGCGACTCCATATGGGGTTGCAGCCCACAGTTTAAGAATCACTGATAGAGAAACCTGACCTGCTTGCTGTTCCTCACCTGTGATTCTGCCTTTCTTAAATTTCTCCCTCCTTCAATTATTTCTCCTATTAAAATGTTTTACCTAAAGTGCAAGTCCAACCATACCATTCCCCTTACTGAGTAAACTCTAGTGGCTCCCTATTGCCTCCAGGATCTGAAACAAGAAGCTCTGCTTGACATTGAAAGACCTTCATAACATAGCCTCCTCCTATCTTCCCAGTCTTAAATGTATTCTTTGATTAGTGCCTCTGGTCTTCTTGCTATCCCATGAATGAGACACTCCATCTCTTGACTCTGGACATTTTCTCTGCCTGTCCTCCATGCCTGGAATGCTCTCTCTCCTCAATTTCACCTACTGACTTCCCTGGCTCCCTTTAAGTCCCAACTAAAATTCCATCTTTTAAAGGAAGCCTTTCCTAACCCTTCTAGTGCCTTCCCTCTATTAACTGTTTCCTATTTATCCTGTACATAGCTTGCTTTGTACATGTTTGTTTGCTGGTTGCTTCCCCACTAGGGAAACTCTATGAGGGAAGGGGCCTTCTTTTGCCTCTTTTTGGACCCCTGGTGCTTAGCATGGTTCCTGGCACATAATAAATGACATTTCATTGACATTTCATCTTTTGCCTTGTCTACCCTCTATGGCTATGATGAACTCTTTTCTCATCTCTTCCTCTTAGAATCTTTAGTTTCCCTCCAAACTTAGGTCAAATGCCATCTCCCTTTCCTTATCACTCCAAATACTAGAGCTTTCCCTGAATTACATTCTATTTATTTTGTATATACTTATATAAGTTATCTTCCTCTTTTAAATGTAAGCTCTTTGAAGGTAAAGGTTCAATTTCTGTCACTGTATCGCTTAAGCCTACCATAGTGCCAGGCACACTGTAAGCGCTTAATAAATTATTGGTAGATTGATTCATTGAATGAAGATATTTTAAAGGGTATACTGATTATATAAAACTGGAATGGATAATTAATGTTAGTTGACTGAATCTTTAGTATCCCAAAAGATCTCAGAAGCCTCTAGTAATAGGCTATTAAATTCGTATGCTTTCTTTAGCTTTAAAAAAATCAAATGTATAAGTATAGGATAAGTGCAACTTGCTTTAAGTGAATTTTTGAATAAAATTGGAATACTGCTTTTAACTTGGAGATGCCAATAAATTGCAATGTGTATGGATAGGACTAGACAAGAATGTATAGATGACACCAAAAAATGTGGCACACAAGGTACAATTGAAAGATTAGGGTGTTAAGCCTTTGTAGGTAGAGATTTATGGATAATATAATAGTTTTCTCCAAACATCTGAAGAGCTCTAATCCAGGAGAGGGATTATTTCTAGGATCAATGAATGTAAGACAACCGGAGGCAGATTTTGACTTAATAAAGGTAAGATTATTCTAACAATTATAATTATTTGAAAACTAAATGAGATGCTTTGCAAGGTAGTCAGTTCTCCAAGTCTAGAAGCATGTAGGGCAGAGGTTGGCCAACTACCTGCCAAGCAAGTGATATAGGTGATTCCTTACTGGGATCATTTACTCAATTAGATGACCTCTAAACCAGGGCTTCTTAAACATTTTCCACTTGGACCCCTTCAGTGCTTCTTTAAACTGTGGGTCATTACCCCATATAGGGTCACTAAATGACCTTCTTCCTTGAGTACTCGATAAGTCTAATCTTTGGTGATTCAGACAATAATTCGAGATTCTTTTTCTTTTTTTGTCTTTTTTTGGAGGGGGGGGGGAAGGCAGAGTTAAGCGACTTGCCCAAGGTCACACAGCTAATTAAATGTTAAGTGTCTGAGGTCATATCTGAACTCAGGTCCTCCTGACTCTAGGGCTGGTGCTCTACTCACTGTACCACCTAGCTCCCCCAAATTGAGATTATTCTTATGAGTCAGTCAATAAATGTTTATTAAGTGCCTACTATGGACCAGACACTGTGCTAAGTGCTGGGGGATAAAAGGGAGGCAAAACTTTCCCTGCAGTCAAGGAACCCATGATCCAATGGGGAAAACAACATGAAAATAGCCATGTACAAAAATGATTTTATATATAGAGAGACACATGCACACATACGTTGTATATGTGTATATGCACATATGTATATGCATGCATACATATACATATATATGTATGTATGCTTTTCCCCATTAAAGAGGGTAAGTAAAGGATCCCTGTAGAGGTGGGTCATTAGCTGGGACCTAGAGGAAGTCAGGGGGGAGGCAGGAGGCAAAGAGGAGGAGGGAGAAAATTCCAGGCATTGGGGCCAGCCAGGGAAAATGCTCAGAGGTCAGAGATGGAGTGTCTTGTTCAGAGGCATAGCACAATGACCACTAGATTGTACTTAGGCCAAAGCAGCAATGAATGGAGAGGCTTGGTTGACAGAATATTGGATAAAACAGCTCTTGCTATATGAAGTTTTCTTCTAGCTCTGATGGTGAAGACTACAGACCACCTTTCCTTTTCACAACTCTTTCCTCGTGGCTGCTAGTTTTTTATCCTTTCAGACCTGCCACCTGGGAGCCTGTTTGACAGATGAAACCTTAGTAGGTACTAAATCATGTAGAAATGTTTCTTAGCAGAAAGGGAGCACAGCTACTAACTTACAATAAAATGCCATGTAAGAAAAATCAGAGTTAATACACTTGTAAGGAAGAGGACGTTAAGGTAGAGAATGATCATATCTGTGGCCTTGGGCAAGTTGCTTCCTCCCCCTAGTTTACTCAACTTTAAAATGGGAATCATAATAATACTAAAAATCACAACAACAGCAATAGTTAGGATTTATATATATATATATATTTATATATTTAAAGGTTCACAAAGTGTTTCACAAAAATCTCTTTTGATCCTCACAACAACCCTGGGAGGCAGAGGTAGATTAACCCCATTTTAAAGATGAGGAAACAGAGCCAGAGAAAAGTTAACTGACTTGCCCAGGATCACAGTTAGTGACAAAATATTGTCACAGTGGGACAAAATATGCTTTGTAATCCATAAATCACTGCTTGTAAATAAAGCTATTATTTTTGTTCCTTCAGAAATGAAAATGAATACTACCATCTTCATCTCCACTGAATTTCAGTCATTTCACTCATCATGAAATTTTTTCTAATTTTTATAGATCACAGACTATCCAAATATATTGTAAAAAAACAGAATTTCAGACCCTAAAAACCTTATGAAAGAGATATGATCCTAAACATTTTTTCCAAAAATACATAATATGATACTGAAAGCAGGAAAAAGGTTTCAGACATTATTAATATCACAAAAAGATGATCAAGAAATCAATAAATTCTGACATATGTCCCCCCTTTCCCATTTATGTAAAACTTCTGTGAGAATCCATGACATGCTCCCTGACAGCATTGTCAATGAAGGGATTAGTGGGGACCAGGCAGGTTTTCTGCCAGTAATATTCCTCAGTATGTCACCTCTTTATCATCACAAAACTGCCTGAACTATAAAGAAATCCAAAGATCTCACTATGCTTTTTTGTTGATTATGAAAAAGACATTTGATTCGGTAGAGCAAAATGCTACCTTAAGGGCTCTCTTCTGACAAGGCGTGGTTTATGTATATATTGAACTGATCCACAATTCCTTTAAAGATATGACAAAAGAGATAACCTTATTTGACAAGTCTCTCATTATTAATAGCAGGTGAGGCATAAAACATGAAGCCATATACTTGCCAAGGGTTACTGCCACTACCATGGAGGAGTTCTGCACAGCTTTTAAGTTGAAGAGTGATTTCCTAGTGAGGTCCCCCACCATACTCCTGCCTGTAGATTACATTGTATTTGTTGCATCAAGTACCAGAACACTATAGAGATTTTTGCTTGAGAGATGGAACCACTTAAAAGTATTTGGCCTAACCATCCATGAAGGAACAACCAAGTGAATGAAGAATGACTCTTCTCCAGATTATGACATGCAGCTAAATCAAAAGTTGGAAAACTATACAGCCCAAGGGCCAAATCCAGTGGGCTGCCTGTTTTTGGAGAGCCTGAGAGTCAAGAATAGTTTTACATTTTTGTACAAAAACCATTCACAGTTCACAGACCATATATATTATATTTGGCCTGTGGGCCATAGTTTGCCAGTCTTTCAGTTAAGTAAGCAACGTACAGAGCTCATCTATCAGTAAACATATTTTAGGCAAAGCAAATTAATGGCGACTTGGACCTACAATTAAACAGGAAGAGAACAGGTTGCACTGCCTTCAGTAAATTGTAAAGCTCCTTTAATGACCTCAAATTTCTTTCCAGAAAAAGATCCACTTTTTAAATATCAGAATTTTATTGATGTTCTATGGTTGAAGGTCATATACAATAAAGGAATTCAAATGCATACAACTAAGTAAAGCAACACAGATTGCAAGGTTTTCCTAGTTCAATTGGTCTTGCCTAGTTCTTTCCTTTCCTCTAAAACAGCGGTTCTCAACCTGTGGGTCGTGACTGCTTTGGGGGTAAAATAACCCTTTCACAAGGGTCACAGGGGTTGCCTAAGACCATCGGAAACCACATATTTCCAATGGTCTTAGGAACTGAGACACCACTCCTCTATCTATCTCCAGGCTGGTCTGCCCATATGCAGATACACCCACATACTATTATTAAAGGGTGGCGGCATTAGGAAGGTTGAGAACCACTGTTCTAAAAGATATGGTTGTATGACTGTCATATACTGGACCAGTCTAAATACCATTTGAGAGGATCAGAGACTTCTTACACTCAGGCTAACCTAGTCAACTGTCTCAGGACATGAAGCATAACTAGAAAGTTACTGTTGTGGGCAGGGGAGAATCTGAGAGTTTTAATGAACTCTAAGTTCAACATATGTCAACAGTGTGAAACAAAAGCAAAAAAAAAAAATGCCAAAGCAAACTTTTTTTACATTAAAATTTAGTATCCAAATAGAGGAAGCAACAGTCCTACTGTACTCTGCCCATATCAGACCACAATGGAGTATTGTGTTCAGTTCTGAGCACCACGTTTTAGGAACTAGTAACCAGGAACTATGTAACTAGAGACCATTCAGAGGGTTATGATAGGATGAAGGCCATACCATACAAAGATTGACTGAATGAACTGGGAATGTTTAACTTTGAGAAAAGTTAGGTTGTGGTAGGAATAGGGGAATAACAGGAGTATTCACATATTTGAAGTGAACATATGTATATGCTTATATGTATGTACTCATATGTATATATGTGTATATTTATATATAAATATGTGCATGTGTTTATGTGTAAGTGTGTGCATTCAAGTTCATGGACCCTGTATTAAGTACCCTTGAATAGCAGGATTTTGTTTTGTTTCACAATCATTATCTAAAGGAGTAGGAGCATTTCAAGGTCTCAAGAAGCTAATTGTTTACTGGATGAAGCACCTTTCTCAATTCTAAAATGTCATGGTTCCAAATGCTATAGAAAAGATAACAGTGGAATTGTCAAATTACTTAAACTATTTTAGAAGAGGTATAATTCTCTGAAATGAAAGCAACATCACGTGCAAATTTAAAAAATATATATTTTAGCCTGAAAAAGTATTTGTCATCATGGAGGGCTTAAAACTACATCTAGTTGAACCTACCGGCATCATTAAGAGTCCTGCTGTCAGATTAGCCCTGCCAACAGGGTTTGCATTACCCCTCTAAACTAAGACACTTCTTTCTGAACTCTCAGGCTTTGATACACGGCTTTGACACAGCTACCCTGCTGTCTTTATTTGAATTTCAAGTGTAGGAGTATAGTAGAAGCATATCTGTTTACAAAATAGCTTTACACATTATGCTTTTAGATTTGAATTTAATAATAAGAGATACGCAAGCCCTGTATTATGGTAAAAATCAGAATTAATCTGCATCTATTTATTAGACTGGGTGGTGGGAGTCCTAACTAGAAGAACAGTGAAATCATATGTACACAGTTTCTATTAAAAATAATAGGTGTGATTGTTTTTATTTTGAAAACAAACATATCGGAATTTAAACACTCTAGTGAATTATGTCTTCTTCAAAGCTCCCAAAGAGGCCTTGAATTAATTCCAAGTGCATCTCTCAAAAGACTTTGAAACTCTTCTTTTGGAATTGCCTGGAATTAGAGCCTTAAGGCATATTCTTTTGAATTCTGTGATGGTTGCTAATCTTCATTCTTTGAGGGAAGATTTGATTTTCTGAAATATTATTGAAATTAAATCTGGTGAATATCATGGGTGATCACACTAGGTATCATCAGTTTGAGTCAGAAAGAGTTTCACTAGAAAATGTACTGTTAGGCAGAGAACATTATTATAGTGAAGAAGCTAGTCACTGGGCTACAGTTCATTCACCCTGCATCATACAGAATCTTTAAAATGCTTCATAATTTCTTCATTATCATCCTGAATGATGGCCTGCACTTTGGAATTGAATTCTAAATGAACAATTGCATTGCTGTTTAAAAAAAAAAATCAACATTGTCTTCACTAGGGGTTTTGGCATATTGATTTTTGTAGGCCTGGGAATGGAACTAGTCCAAACTAGAGACTCTGATATTGCTCTGTTGCTTCTAGGTCACACTGAAAACAAAACTTTTCATTACTGATATGTATTTTCCTCAAAAATGCCAATTTTATTCAGATTCAAAGGTCAGGACAAATGCCAAGTTTCCACTGTTGAAATTCATTCACTCAAAATCATGGCACAGTTGTAAAAACTTTCTTCTTGTTCAAGTTTGCTTTTAGCAGGAGCCTGTGTGTTTATCTACATTTAATTCTTTGGCCACTATTCTTACTCCTTTAAATAACCCAGTCCACTTATCTTTTCAACTTCTCCATCTGTCCTGTTTGTGAATCATTAGCTGATATCTATACTGTTGTGGACATTTTTGCTACCTTCTTTAATTCTTTTGAATTAATCAAAAACCCCTCCCCTTGACATTACCCTATTATCACAAACTTTTTTGAAATGACTAGTATTCTCTCTTGCAGATTTTTCACAAATTCACACAAAATTTGATACTAATTCTTCAATCTAAATATGAGTTCTTCAGTGTTACAGTAACACAGAAAACTCACCATACCTATTAGCATATGAAGGATTGGCTATGAAGAGTCTACTGCTAAAAGCTGAAACAGGAAAGCTATGCCACTGGACTCTTGGATCCGTTGAAGTTGTGGAACAGTAAGCTTTGGAAACAAACACTCCATCTCTCTGCTCTGAACTTTTTTTCTTGCTGTCCCCCTTCCTGGAATGCTGTCCCTGCATTCCCTCCTTATGTCTGCCTACTGGCTTATCTGACTTCCTATAAGTCCTAACTAAAATTGCATCTTTTGTAGGAAGCCTTCCCCAACCCTTCTCAATTCTAGTGCCTTCCTTCCTTCTTTTAGTTATTTCCTGTTTTCCTGTTTATAGCTATTTGTGAGTTCCTTGAAGGCAGAGACTATCTTTTGCTTCTTTTTGTACCCTCAGTGTTTAGCCCAGTTTCTTGGCATATGGCAGGCACTTAATAAATGTTGACTGATTGCCTGACTGACCTTCAGGTGTTTGAAGCATTGTCATTGTAAAAGAAAGATTAGGCTTGTTCTTCCTGGACCTGCAGGGCAGAACAAGAGCAGTGAGTGGAGGCTGCAAAGAGGTGAATAGAAGCTTCTTCTAAGGAAAAACTTCCTGACAGCTTTCTTGGGAGGTAGTGAATTCTTTCTCAATGGAGATCCTCAAGAAAGGCTGGATGATGACTTGTAGTATAGGATGTGGTGGGGATTCTTTTTCAAGTAGTCTTTCTTATCTACTCCATGTGCCCCCAATTGCATATTTTTATAGTATAGTCATGGGTCATATATTCAATGTGTATATCTGCTGTAGCACATTTTCATACCAGAACATTTTTATATTAGAGCAATTGATTGAGATAAGAAAAACATCCTCTTGGATTTTTTTTTTTAGCACAGAAGATGTGTTAAAATATAGCAATATTTGCAAACTAAATGGATTTTACTTTTTGCCCCCATATAATCATATATATCACAATTTCTGTTTTACACAAAAACATTAAATAATACTTAATGACTTCTGAATATCTTGGGAAATGTTACATGTAAAAGTGTTTTGCCACCAATACTTTATTAAAATGAGTTCATTTACAATTGGACAACATAACTTTGTATGCAACTTGCTATAAAGCTTTTTGATATGCCAGTCTCTAAGGGTAAATGTCAATTAACAGAAGTATGATTTGTATGAACAGAATTACCTAGGAAAATGATAGGACTCCTTGTTTAATTTCATGCTTTGGGGATGGAAGGCCCTACCGATTAAAGATGGAGCCTTATTACCTGAAAACTTTGAAGCCTTGGCACATAAAAACTTGAAATTCAATTACAGACTCAACAAACCTTCAAATATTTTTAAACTTCAATAACTCTACCAAAGTGCCACAAATTGCCTAAGAAAATAATTAATCCACACATCAATTTTGTGTTAGGTTAGTAGAAGAAAATACGTAAGCTAAAAAAATTGATTTAGAGAAGGGTATTATCCTATATTTAGGGTAAGTGTATATGCACTATAGGCATGGAACAGATTGAATCTTGTATTGCAGATAACCTGCATAATGTTTTTAAATGTTCCTTTTAAAAGTGTCTAAAGGTGTTATACTGAGGAAAAAAAAAACTGTTACAGCAATTTCTTAGTCAAAAGAGTAGCAGAAATGCCAAAGCAAATAGAGACAGGAAGATGAATGACAAAAGAATCTTAATAAAAGGAATACAAAGAATGCCAAAGCAAGGTAGTGAAGAAATAGTCCCAAGAGAGCAATAGCTTTCTCACCAGTCACAGCCACAGCAAGGCAAAGTGAGGGAGTGGAGTTTAAGGCTTATCATTATGGTAATGAGGAAAAATACACTTTTATATTATCCTTCAGTTGGATACTTTGTAAGATAATAAAGAACTAAAGGGGGGAAAAATGACCATACCTACACACTGGCAAACATTTAGCCATTTGAGGCCATAACTGCATCCTATTACTAGATTAAAAAGTGAAAGTTACTCACCCAGAAGTTTTGTTTACTAACAAAAATATGTCTCTCAAACTGCAGTCTATGAACCACTTACAGATTGCTATAAGGATCTCCCCACTGGGTATGGGCCATTACAAAATTCAAGCCAAAGAAATCATACTTCCTCAAATACAGTGTGCCTATTTTAACTTTCAATCTGTACTAAAGAGCACAATTTTGTAACTGCAATAATGGCTTCTTATTCAGGCAAGGAACCAACAAGATTCTTGTTTCAGTGGCATATAGGAGTGGCAGAAAGAAGTTAGTCTATAGAACTACTGATCTACATGATGAATTAAAAACCAAAAAAAACAGTCTACTGAATTAGCTGGCCAATTTTTGGAATCAGGTGGTCTACTAGAATGTATGTTCTTGAAAGCAGAGACTATTTTCTGCCTTCCTTTGAACCTCTAGCAATTAATACAGTGTCTGGCACATAGTAAATACTGAATAAATGTTTGACTGACTTACATAGCCACAGAAAACCAATATTCTTAACTTTATTCACTATCTCTCTAGTTTTCTTGCACTAAGTGGCATGACGGTGCTTTCAACTTAACTTTGAAGCAACTCAGGTGACAAGGAAGGGATGAAGCTTGTGTTTTGGCTACATCTATAGAAGCTTCTAATTAAAAGTCTGAAAGACTGAAGTGGCATGGTGAGGTTCACTGTGAGCATCGGACATCACTAAAACTCAGTGATTGTCTGCCTCAAGTTAATTTCCACTTATTTCAACCACATCTCTTTGGGTGGCATTAGGGTAATTAGAGTCCCTAATGAATGAGACTCCCCTATACTTAACTATAAATCTATCAGAAAACAAGACAGATATATAATAGCTTCACTTTTAGTTTGATGGGAGAACCTGATATTACTACTGCCACTGGTCTGTGACATGGAAAATTGATGGGCTCCTTTTGAATGCTGTTATCCAATTGGTGGTTTCTATGGCAGTGGAAATTATGACGTCACATTCACCTGTTTTATAACAACAGTACCTACTCACAGGGTTGTTCTAAAGATCAAATGAGATATTTGTGTAGTACTTCCTTAGCACAGTGTCTGGTCCACAGTAGGTATTAGATAAGGTGCTGATTTCTTTCCCTCTTCCCTGTTCTAACACGGCAGTATAATAATAACTTAAGATTATATAGCATTTTAAGGTTTGCAAAACACTTTATATGGTATCACATTTGAGATGATAGTCCACAGGCATCATGGAGATCATGGTTCTAGAGCTAAAAAGGACCTCTTCTAGTCCAATTTCCTAATTCTATAGATAGGGAAACTGAAGTCCAATGAAGGTAAGTAACTGTCCAAAGTCACACAAGTAGCAACTGTCAGAGGCAAGATTTGAACCCAGGCTCTCTGATTCTAGACTTGGTGGCAGCTCTTCAGTAAAGTTTTGTTTCTGTGACCACTCATAGAACTATGATGGAACCTTCTAAACCTGAACTCATCTTCCCCATTCAAAATCTGTCCTTATAGTTAACATTTCTGTTTTTGTTGATATTCTTTGAAACCTGGACTCACCTTTGCTTCTTCCATTGTCCTTAGTCTTGATATGTAATCAATTGCCAAAGACTGTCCATTCTGCTTCGGAGTCTTCTTTGCATCTGTCCTCTAATGTCCAACTTCTTCAATAGCTACACTAGATCTCCAGTTTCTTCCTGCCTAGACTCCAACTAGCTTTTAATTATCTACCTGTCTCTAGACGAGCCCATCTCCAACCCATTACTCACACCATTTTCTATACACTCTTCCTATGTGCCACTCTGATCATATCACTCTTTTACTCAAAAAGCTTCAATTCTCCCCCTCCCTCCAGCCTCACAGAAACCCACTGAAATGACTACTTTATAAAGTAGGAATCTGAGATCCTGGAATTTATGGTCATAGTCTGGCCTCAACCGTATTTTTTAGCCCTGTTTGATTCAACTCTCCTTCATGTACTCAATAGTTTAGTCAGACAGGCCTAATGCCCATCACCCATTCTCACTCCTTGTCTCCATGCTTTTGGCTCAAGCTGCCCTCCTTATTTAAAATGGACCCATTTTACCTGGCCCCTTTCAAATTCTTCAAAGCTCGCTCAATGTAGGTGTTAATTCTTTCTGGTAGCCTTCCCCAATCCCCTTAGCTTAACCAAGCCTTCCTTTCTCAGATTTAACATGAGATGGACCTTTCTATTTTGTGTTAACATATCTTCTACCATATGTCTTCTTTCCTCCTCCCATTAAATTGTAAGCTCCCTTAGGGAACTTACTAACATTGGCTTATCTATCTTTGTTACTTCAGTGACTACCACAGTATGTTACATATAAATCTGTGTTGAGCTTAATTAAATTGAACTGGAAGGAAGAATTGTGTGGTAAAAAGAAAGAGCATTTTCAGTAGAGTCAGAGGACCTAAGGTTAAATCCTGTCTCTGACATATTAGTTATATGATCTTGGGGAAGTGATATAACCTGTCTGGGCGTCAATTTCCTGAGGTCAGACTAGCTGGCTTCTGAGATTCTCCCCAACTACAAAGTTATGATCCTATGCTATGAAATATAGTCAACTGATAAGTATTTATTAGTACCAATTACTTCCAGGTTACTTACTCAACTCTAATCAGCTCAACATTATGATGCAAGACCAGTCTAACTGATCTATGAGTCTCATCACCATGTAAATATCTGTTTTTACTGAAAGTTATACGCATAAGGGCTCAAGAAAATTCTAACACCAAACATTTGGAACCTGATTTAGGGGAATAATGATGAAAAGATATTTTGAGTGACTGAGAAACATAACTAGCTATATCATCCATGGCAATTCATTTATCCTATCTGGGTTTCAGTTTCCTTACCTGTAAAATGGCAATAAGAACAGCGTCTACCTCAATAGGGTTGTTGTGAGGATCAAATGAGATCACATCTGTATAGAATTTTTCAAATCATAAAATGCTATGTAAATGCTATTATTATTAATTGCCAATAACTGGTGTCTTAGAATTTAGTACTTGGCATTAACCAAGAATTTCAGTTTAAGAGATTTTTAAGAAAAAAAAAAAAAGAAAACTTTGATACGGTAGAGTTGATTAATGTAATTTAAAATTATCATTAGTAGTTATAATAATAACTGACAACAATAATAAAAATGATAAGGAAATGATGGTAATAATGAACTACAAACAATAAGTGCCATGTACATTTATATTTCATTTCATGGCTTAGTAAAACGTTATGTGACCTCATTTGTTTTTCACAACAATACTGTAAGGAAAGACAGGGGAAGTATGACTATATAATTTGTGAGACATGGGAGCCACTGGCACAGGATCACCCAGCATGGTATGCCTGCATCAAAGAAAGAGCTGTGCTTTATGAAGCTGTAATGATAATGCTAATTTGAAGATCTTCCCTGCCCCTTAATAGGCGTAAGGGAATTTGAAGACCTTCCTTGTTTTGAAGATATAGCTGACGCCCCTAATAGGCTGAAAGTAATCACATGGAGCCTGTGGTGGGAAGACATCCAAGGGAAACAGGCTTGTGAGTAAATGTTGGTCTGCAGAAAGGCTAAAGGATGTTGTGGCTCTCTGTGCTGTTATGGCTTATTAACTTCTTTGCTACTATGATGGAATCATCTTAAAGTTTTTGAGATTCATTTTTCTGGTATCTGAATAAATGTTTTGCTTGCCTTCTATATGCAGGATCTATTATATTTTGTGATTGTGCACTATGCCAGCATATTTATAGTGACTGCTGGCACTGTGAATATTGCAAAGCAGAATTGCATTAACACAAAAGAAAGGTGAGATGTGCAAATTTAGAGACATCTCCACTCCAAATGTTAATATGGACTATTTGTGCCCACTCACATTGGTCTGATGAGTCACAGAACACAGTGTTTCTTGATGCCAACATAGTGATAATTTTGGTCCTCTTAGGAATGAAGGACAGCAACCAAATATAATTATCCTCATGTAACAGAAGAGAACACCGAAGCACATAGAGCTGAAGTGATTTGTCCAAAGTCACAGAAAAAGTAAAAGAGCAGACTTGGCAAGTAGATCTCTGTCCCTCCGACAGCACAAAAAATATTCTTTCCAACATTATAAAAGAAAATGAAATGCAAAATCGTCTATTTGTATTTGCTTTTCCTTTTAGATCAGAGAACACAAATAAAGACGTCTAATGGAAAATAAAGTAAGTGATGTTACTATAAACATGCAAACTATATGTATAATAATCCAAAGGAACTTATTAGGTACAATGTTGTTTCAAGAGAAAATCTGGCCTAAATGGGGGCATAGAGTACTTGACCTAGAGTCTGTTGACCTTGGTTTAAGTTCCATTTCAGGCAATTATGAGTTATAAAAGCGTGGCAAATTCTCTTAACTTTGGTAAGGCTTATTTTTTTTTCTTACCTATATAAAATGGGGCTAAAATTACTCATACTCCCTATATAATGTGTCTATTTAGATATATAATGTGTATTTATATAGTGTGTATAGCTATCTGTATATAAATACATAAGCATATGTGTAAAATAGAAGATGGTGACGAACATGTTTGTTTCTAAAGATCAAGTAGTTCAGGTAAGTCATTTGTTTGTCTCAGTAATATTTAGCATTATGATGGCAAAAATTTAATCTGTATTTTCAAAGTCATTTGCATTTTCCATGCGCTGACCTACTTTATAGCATTTACCATCCTGCTCATTGCGTTATACTACTTCATACTAGAAATGATAAATTGCCAGAAAGTATCTACAAATGTTGCATAATGTTATCATGTTCTGTTCTGACTGCTAAAATTCAAATTCAGAAATCTCATTATGTTTTACATATAGATTGAATCATGTCAGTCTTTTAAGTTTTTAACTTATTTAATTTTGTTAAAGAAAAAAAAATCCATCCACTTTGTATAGCCCAGAGGGGTAGAAATTCATAAGTACTTCTAACTATAAATAACCCTTGGACTTCATTTGAAATTTAGATTTGTAATCACAATTAGTATTCCTAATTTTTTTCTCACACATTCCCAGAAGTAAAATGTTGTTCTTATAACTTCCAATAAGGTTCATTTGGAGAAAAGGTCTTCACTGAAATTAAAATTTGGTTTCACATCTTTTATTTTTCCTTTGAATTGAGAAACAATATGCTCCCGTAGCATTTCAGGAGTAAAGATATCATGATATATTTTGTTGCTAGGAATATGCTACCTAGATATCTTCTTACTGAATGGACAGATATTTGTTTCATCAACTGAAGCATACTATAGGTCAAAGTATCTACTCACATTGATTCATTTTCCATGGTCTTACGATCCAGGGCTTATGAGGTCAATATGTTAGACTCAGCCTAGGGAAACATGTTAAGTTTTTTTTTGTTATTTTTGTTTTTCCCCAGGAGTAGGTCCTGAGTTGCTATCATCGAGGTCAATAATGCACTGGATGACAGTAAGCATGATAAATATGAAAAACTGTTTAGCTTGGATCCATAATATTTTCCAACTGTCTCTTAATGGATACTGATGGTCACATTTGGAGCCAGAGGGAAAAAAAAATGACCTAGTAAAAATCTAACACCACTACTGAGAAAGTCAATCAAAATGCATGCTCTACTTACAAAAGGGAGGGCATTAGCATCATCTTTTTTTTTATTAAAATGATGGACTATCACATTCATCAAAGTCTGAAACTCAAGAGACAAGGAGTAGTTCACCTTTGCATTTGGTTGACAATTGGCCTCTCACTGTGTCTTAATCCAAACTTTAGTTTCTTTTAATGAAATATATAAAGATAACGAAAATATAGTGAACTGAAGAAATAAAATAATGTAAAACAAGACTAGAAGATTCAAGGGGACCAGGCCACAGATTCTGGAAATAATCTAGTGGTAAGATCATTATCTTTAAGTACATGAATGACTGTTTACAAAGGATTTTGATCATAAATGATCAGTACTTCCATGGGGCAGGACTGGAAGCATTGCAGTTAATATTTTTAGCCTGCATCATTAATTTGAAAATTATTAATAATAATGAACATTTTGGGATATATCTGAATCCAATTATTTCTAGGGTTAGGTGTTAATGGAGTTTGTTGTGTTATCTCCTACCCTAAAGATACGGAAGATTAGGCTAGCCTACTATAAATCTGTAGGATTCTGGGCAATTCACTTAACCCTGTTTGTCTCAGTTTGCTCATTCGTAAAATGACCTAGAGGAGGAAATGGCAACGCACTCCATTATCTCTGCCAAGAAAACCCCAAAGAAGACACAAAGAATGAGACATGAATGATAAAAAGAATGAACAACTTGTAGGATTATAGCGCTAGAGCCAGATGGTGTTCCAGAAATCATTTAGTCCAACCTCTTCATTTTACAGTTGAGGAAACTGAGTCCTCAGGAGGATCACTGACTTCCCAAAGTACACACAGGTCGTAAGCTTCAGAGGTGGGGTTCAAACTCCACCAGGTCCTCTGACTCCATTGTACCCCATAAATTCCCCACTTTAAATGATACCATTTGTTTCACTTACAAAATAAAGAACTTGGCATGACTGTTGTCTACTTACTCTTGGTAATTTAAAGGAATACATACATATATAGAGTACATGCATACATATATACAAATATGTTCAAAT
The DNA here is from genome assembly GCA_028646515.1 of Pseudochirops corinnae. Lineage (NCBI taxonomy): Eukaryota > Metazoa > Chordata > Mammalia > Diprotodontia > Pseudocheiridae > Pseudochirops > Pseudochirops corinnae. The sequence goes on from CM053588.1 coordinate 198,119,373, forward strand.
TTGCATGGGAGTGTACCAGGTTCTGTTTACCATTTCAGCAGTACTCATTGCAAAATGCACTGCTCGCTGCTCACAGACAGCATAATGCCTGAAGATAGAAAGACATCAGGGATGCTTTTCTAACACAGAGTTTGAATTACATCCTGCTGAGACAGAGCTTGACTTTTTGGTAGTATGGGAGTGGGCCAGAACCCATAAAAATAAGTATTAATCTGTCATTTTCTTCTTGGGTTACTCCATAACATGCAATACAGAATCACTTGACATGCCCTGCAACAAGGAAGGATGTAGTGTGTCTGTGGATAAATCTAAACAAATGCTGTAGTTTCTTTTTTCTTGAAAGAAGTAACCACAATAATAAACATGCCTATCATATGTCAGGAGAATACAGTCTGATGCTCTAAGAAACACATTCTTCTTGGGGCTTTGCTGAATCAGTCATCAGAAGGTAACAGAAACATCTACACTACTTTGGTTTGAATTTTTCTTGTTGCTTATGAGAAAATATTTTTGATGACATTCTAATATGAATTTTCCTAATGAAAACCAACACATCAACAAACAAAAACAATAGGCTTTTAATTTCATGACATGTTCGGAAAGCCTCATTTCACTTCTCAGGATCTAGAAATTTAAATGTGCCTATCAAACCCACAAACACATAAAGTCATGCAGATTAGAGTGTTTCTCAGGCAGCTGCAACATTAAGTGACCGAGGAAATGATTTTTATTTTTTATGAGTTGGGGAGTCTCTGGGGTCACGACAACGTGCTAAAAGCTCTAAGGCAGATGATTTATTGTTGTTGCTATTTTTTGCTTTTAAATGGGGATGCAGCTTTAAAGTCTCAAAGCTGTTTACTTACAATCAAACCACTGGTAGTTTGTCTTCTTTCTCTGCCATGGACCCTTTTGTAGAAAATTCCGCCTGGATTAAACTGAGTACTCCAAATAATCATATCCCTTTGATAATACACATCCATCCCTGTTATCCTTGAATTATGTTCAATATGAGAAATTTGTTGATGATCGCCACTGTAGTTGAATGGATATATAAAACCCAGGATATCAGTGTCATTAGAAATGTAGAGAACTTGATCTTCAGAGCCTGGAGATTATTATAACGAAATACAAAAATAAAGTAAATTTCAACTAATGTAAAAGCAAACATTTTATTTTTCAATTATGCGGTATTTTCATGTTTATATAGCATCTTCAATCAAAATCAAGTCATTTTACTCTGATCACTTAAGTCTTCTTAATTTAAGAATTCTAATGTCACCCAAGACATTTCAATTCCTCACTGACCAAGATTTTTCATGTAGATACAAATGGGGCCTCTGTGAAAAATAAATTTAATTTTGCTAGATACTAGGGTACAATACAATGTATTTAAATACACTTATTTTAATGATCCTGTGTAACTTGATTACTGAATCTCAATTTTTATTAAATAACAGTTGTATCCAAATATTCATTTTTATAATATTAAATACTCATGACAGTGAATTCTGACACCTATTTTAAGAAATGCAAAGCTCTATTCTCCCCTAACCAAAATTACCACAGGAATCTGGGTGGCCCACATAAATATAGTTTGAACTCTATTATATGGAATTCTTGATCAATCAATATTTCTGCACACTCAAAGTCAAGCATAATTTATCAGCATAAGGGTTACCTTGAGGTATTTAACCATCTTGAATTGAAATATAATAGAAGTTAATTTATATGTAGCATAAAGGCAGTGGGGCATAATTAAGTGCTGGGCTTAGATTAAGAAAAGACCTGATTTCAAATCCTTCCTTTGACATTAGCAGAGTGACCCCTGGGTAGGTATCAACATCTAAATGCTGATATGTAGTTATATACTAAGTCACACACAGATTATGATCTGGGTTGGTTGAGGACATTCTTGCACCAGGAATTTCATTATATATTTGCAAATAGTTTTAGTGATAACTGCATTTAGTAGTGTATAAATTTAAGTAGAGTCATTCTTTATTAAAAAGCTAATGACGTAACACCCTATTCCTAAATAATGTCAAATAGCTAGGGGGTAGGGTTAGCAACTAAGGCAAGAGATTTCATTATAATCATAGTATTTTAGTGAATGATATAAACTATGATAAGCATGAATATTTATTCTAAACATTTCAATTCTACATGTAGTATTTAATGAAAATCTATTTTATGAGTAAAAGGGAAAAGGAATCAGAACATGACTATTGGAATTGGACTAAAACCATTAAAATCCTTATTTAAAATTCCCTTCTTTAGAAGGCACTGTCAATCCTTAACTCTCTTCCTAGTAGCCCAATAATCTCCCAAAAGATCTGGCATTGTGCTAAGATTCTAACTCAGAATATCACTTTTGATTGTGAAATTTAACCAATTTTGACTATCTCTTAAAAAACTGAACTTTTTTCACCAGTCACCTTTTTTCTGTGAGTCATGTTAAAATGATGTCCTGGTTGAGATTAATAAAGAAATATAACAACTCAATAGGACATTCATCAATCAATATTGAAGAACACTCCCACATACCAGAATCATCCTCTTTTTTCATTTTAGAAACAGAACTATAGCCAAACAGCTCAAAATATATTTGCTCAAAGACATATTTCACCAATTACCTTCAATGTGATTTTTAAATATAAAATATGGTAATGTTAAAATGAATACTTATAACCTTACCTTTTGCTATGCAAGTGTTATTCTTTTCCTTATAATTCTGGTCACACACACACTTATATGACCCTTTTATATTAACACATTGATGGGAGCAGGTACCAAACACCAAGCATTCATTGAGGTCTAGGGTGAAAAAAATACAAAGTTAACATCATTCCTATCCTAAATGCAGCCGACAGGTGTGGGGTCCTAATACGGTGAACTTTTGCGTCATCAACAAACCAAGTTCCTTTTGCTCCCTGTAATTTGGTATCCTTAATTTTCTATTGTGAACCCCATATGACATTGACGAATAAATAAAATCACTCTTGTTTTAGGCTATTGGCTGAGTTCACCACAGTTTCCCCATAACTGTGCACTGCATCTCTGACAGCAATTCAGTTTTAATTATTTATTTTTTTCACCCTGATTAGTAACTCTCAAATCACCCATTTAAAACATTTTCAAGTACCTTCATTTATCTAAATCAATATTCTCCGATTTCCCTTTCTTATCAGAATATATATTTTGCAGCTGCTTACAGTTAGAATTTACAACTTTAAAGTGGACATATGATTTCTCTTTTGTTTACCAAGAAAGGAACTCAGTGACTTGGGGCTGGACCTGACATTTGAACAGCATAGGGAACTCCCTAGTGGTGAAATAGTTTCTCAGCTATTTTTGAGTCACACAGTCAAAGTGTCAGGGGTGGGACTTTGCTAAGGTTCTGGTGATGAGGTTTCATCTCTATACACTATGCCAAAGTGCATCTTAAAGAGGTTTCACACACACACACACACACACACACACACACACACACACGAAGGGGGAGAGGTTTAGATATGGTTTAAATTGGTGTAGGGAACTTAGTGCAAATTAACACCTGCTCTAAAACTTAGGATATCTGATATTTATTGTCTAGGATCTCTGAGATGTGGTCATTTGTCCAGGACCGTGCAGTCAGTCTGTTGGAGGCAAGACTTCAACTTTGGTCTTTCTAGTCATAGGTAAGTCTTTCTGCATTACAACATCATCTCTTCAATTAGGTGGGCATTATCTGATGATCTGACACATGCTTTATTTATATTTCTCTATTTTATTTCATTCTATCCCAATTTATCATTAAATCATTATACTCCCATTTATAGTAAATTATATACTCCCATTTATCATTAAAAATAATTCTGCAATCTTTTGGAGTGTAGAGGAAGGAGAAAAATATTGGGGTCCTTGGCAAGGAGTTCCATCAAATATTTCAATTCAATCCATTTTACTTTAACACAACATACACGCACAACCTTCTCCTTCTAACATGGTGTCACTTTATCTTGTTTTTAACCTGGGCATTCTAAATTCTAATCAGGTATCTTTCAAGACACATTAACTGTGTGATCTTGGGAAAATAGTATAACCTCTGCTTCGGTGATCTCATGTGTAAAATGGGGGCAAGAAGAGGCCTTACCTGACAAGGTTTTCATAAGGACCAAATTAGAAAACATTTGTAAAGGACCTTGCCAGTCTTAAACTGTTACACGAATGCTAGCTATCATGATCATCATGGGCACTATTATGACTACAATTATTTCAAAGCAAATTTCAATCACACGTGCTCATATTTAGTGCCAATGTAGGGTGAATATAAACTTTATGGAATATTACTGTAATTATCACCCCCAGGTAATATCCTCTTCCATTCCCATACCCAATCAGTACAATTAACGTTTTGGTAATTAAATAAGGATGTGGATCCTATGACTGAATAAAGAGTATCTCATTTACATGATTAAAAAGAACTGGAAAGGACAATTTTAGAGCAATAGGAAGTAAAGGGGAAGGGCAGCTACTAGTTTGAAATCACATAATCTGCATTAGCCTTTGTAAATTAATTAAAATATATTCACAACAGTAATGACTGTCCAGAAGAATATTAGTAAGTCATGACTGTGCCTTAGTCAAAAGCTTGTCTCTAGGTCATCTAAAAAGATAAATCTATTTTGTCTAATAAAAGCCATCAATTAAATTTTTGATAATGATTAAAGTAAAATAGCACTAGTTATTATAACTTTAATCAGAATACAAAGAAAACTCATGCAATCTACTTTCACCCATCCATGCTAATGGAGAGAACAAGAATAATAACACTATACTCATCGCCTACTTTCTCTCCTTTCCCATTTCCATCAAGAAAAAGAAAAAACAAATCTAAATCATGGCATATAACTTACTTCCTTTGGCTGTCCTATATACTAAAAGGGTATTAACCAATCTAGACAGGAGTTGGCAAATATCAATTTAGTGTATGTCATTGGTTTAAAATCAAAATATAATCATACCCCAGAATATTTTCTGAGTCACAGTATCCATATAGTGACAGATAATTTTTTTTTAAATAACTTTTATAAGTCTATAGAACTGGGTCAGCAAGAATATATCTTTTCATGAAACAAACCTAATTTTCCAATCGTTCCCAGTATAGAAATTTCTTTATTTGAATTTCAAAACCAAAAGTAGAACAAAACAATCTAGCTCCTCCAGGTCTGAGGCTTTTCCATAAAAGGTTTTGTATCCTAAATGGCAGTTCAGCTGTCCAACAAACCTGTGCTTGACCCAAGAGACTCTCCACTCTCATAAGTAATATGGTATCACATTATCACATACGATTTTGATGAAAAGCAATTGCTTGTCACCTCACAATTTAGCAGTTTTAGGATTCATCTCATAACCCAAAGATTTAACAGCAAGCTGTTTATGAAATGTACTATACCTTCACACTGTCTGTTTCTCATGTTTCTCTGAAATCCAGGCTTACAACGACAGAAAACAGATGTTTGTGTTTGATTGCAATATGCATCATCTCCACATGGATTCACATTATCTTCACAGGTATATTCAGTGGGAACTAGGATTAAAAAATGTATGGTCAAATCTAATATATTCTAATTCCTAACGTGAGAGCTTTACATCTTTTTTATTTGAAAATGATATTAATTTTCTCCCTAGACTGTTCTTTTAGTATTGCATAAGAGTATAGCTTTCATTCCTTATGATCCCTCAGCCCTTAGAAAGGTGCATAAACAGAAAAAAAAGTGGGCTAATTTATAGTTAAAATAATTTAGATAGAATATGTTATGGTGTCATTAGCCACAACTTCAAGCTGTTACCAAGACCTGCTGCTGGTGGGATCCCACAAGAGCATCCTATTGGGAAGGCATTATTTTAGAAAAGGAAAGGTTATAGGGAGCCCTTTGACAGTAGAAGCAGCATTTATTCACTCTCCTAAATCTGTAGCTCATTGTGGCGGTTTTCTCAAGACATGGCTAGAGACACGGTTTTCTGGAGACATGCTTCGAAGGTGAACACAACTTCCACGCCCTCCCAGGACTCAGTGTTTTATCCCATAGATTCCTGACGTGGATTTGGATAGGCATCATATTGAGTCTATTACCTCTCTATAGTGCCCACTGTTGGGTTCTTTATCATCATTTAGTGAGGAATAATTTGTAAAAATGACTCTAAAAATTCAAAGCTATCAACTACTTTTTATGTATGTTTTAAAAGCAGTTTGTACATGCCATTTACTCATGAGCTCAGAAATTTTCTCTAATTCAGGAAAATTTGATACTCAATAGTAGCATAATGTAAAATTACTAACATAAAGGATATGAACAAATCCAAAAACTTTCTAGAACTCATCCTGAAAGAATAAAAATATACTTTACAGACATAAGAAGCAGAAATAGGAAAGGGTAAAAATGACCCCTTATATTCACCATGATTCAAGGCAAGTATTGGTTTTTGTATATGCCTAAAATAATTAGCTTTAGTTGTTTTTTTTTTTTCATAAGAAAGTTCCTGGTCACAGATTGAAAGGCTCAAACTAGAGTTTTTATTTTACTATCAGGCTTTCCAGCTTGATGAGAATACTTATTTAAAAGTTTTTTTTTTCTTTGTTAATTACTTAAAGTAATTTAAGAGACTCTTAAAACAAAGGATTGCTTTAACAAAGCCTTTTAAAACAGTTAGGCTTTGCTTACATCAAGTTGCTAGAAGTACCTTTTTGTCAAAGTAACAAAAGACTGAGGGAGAGTGAAGAAAGTCTTGAGGGAGACTGTTCTATCTAATGCATAAGCCCCTAATTATTGCCTACTTCAAACTGGAACGGCCTGATACAGGAATGGCCTGATAGCAAGTTCCCTATGTTTGAATAGAGGCTGGGTTTGATGACTTCTGAAGTGCCTTCTTTCCTCTGAGATGCTACTTTGATTTCACCCACAAAGATTACAATTACCTGATTAATGTTGTTGTTCAGCCGTTTTTTCAGTAATCTCTGATTCATCGTGATCCCATAGAAGGTTTTCTTGGAAAAGATACTGGAGTAGTTTGCCATTTCCTTCTCAAGCTCATTTTACAGGCAACTGAGGCAAACAGGTTTAAGTGACTTGTACAGGGTCACACATCTAGTGTGAGGTCTGAGCTCAAATTTGAACTCAGGAAGATGAGTCTTCCTGACTCCATGCTGTGCATTCTATCCACTTTATCACCTGGCTGCCTTGACTTAACATAGCTGAACACTAAGCAAACTCACCTATTCTGCAACCTTGTTCATCTGAACCATCTCCACAGTCATCGAAACGGTCACATTGTAGCTCCGTGGGTATACATTTTTTATCACTACAAGCAAACTCATCCTTTTTACAAGGTCTTGCTTTATATGTAAGTTTATCTATACAATTATAAACAAATACAATGAACAGCTTAATCATTTGATAAATAAACAAATAATTATTGGACATTCATACATGCAAGTGACAACAATAAAAGACATGATGTCACAAGAGATCAGAGGATCTCAGATTTAGGAGTAGAAGGGCTGTTGGAGTTGGTGGAGTCCAAGTCTTTCACTTTACAAATGAGGAAACTTCAGCACATAGAAGTTAAGTGACTTGACAAGTAAATAACAAAAATGGGGTGTGACCTCAGGTATTTCTAACTCAAAGTTCTCTTCCTTGTCCACTGTATGACACCATATAACAAAAAAGCACATCATCCATGGGCTGCAGGTGGTGTCAACACTCATGAGCACACCCAGAACCAGATTAAAATATAATTGGGAAATATTTCATAAAATTAATAAAAAATACAAAAAAACAGATAACATTACATTTTAAAACTAAGTCAATATATGACCTTCTGAGACCGTAATAAATATAGTAGGACTCCATTTCTATTCGATTTTGACACCCTTTCTTGTATAGTATGTTTATAAATGTTTATGTGTATATATACATATATCTCTATTCCTATACACAAATACTCATAAGAATCTGTTTTCACCAACAAAGAAGAATTTTCTTATGCCTGTATAGACTGTTAGTGACTTATCTGATTAGTCAGAATTTATACAGTGTAAGGGGCTTGCCCAGAGCCACACAAATATTAAGTTTCAGAGAGAAAATTTGAATGCAGGTGTTCTTGACATCAAAATCAGTATTCTTTTCACCACACCAGGCTTCCTCTTTATTTAATATATACATCTACATCTACACTGAAAAAATGTACATTTAGAGGCATCTGGGTGGTGCAATGAATAGGGTGATGGATTTGAGATCAAGAATGCCTTAAGTTTCAATCTTGCCTAAGACAATTTTAGCAGCATGACCCTGGGAAAGTCATTTATCCCTGTGTGCTTTAGTTTCCTTCATCTACAAAATGAAGATAAGAAAAGCACTTATATCATATGGTTGTTGTGAGGGTCCAATGAGCCCACCTATGTAAAGTGTTTTGGAAATTCTCAAGTGCTATATAAATACTCAGTATTAGTATTATACCCTTTGAAATAGTCTATGTACAAACTCTGCAAATTTAATAACATTAAACTATAATCTATGGTCATAAAGAAAAGTCGTTGGATGAAACACCTGCAGATCACATGAAACATCTTTTATTTCACTAAACTAAATGGGAAATTTGAATTCAAAACCCAATAACCACTAAATTAAGCTTTCTGTTGTCATTGGTTTGGAATGAATTCCAAATGAAATGGAATTACCACCACAGTGATCTTCATCTGAATTATCACCACAGTCATCAATGTCATTGCATATCTGCTCAGGTCGAAGGCACACACGATTGTTTCTGCATCTGTGGGGGCGGGTGGGTGGGCATGGAAACTTTGCTGCAAGAAAAAAACACCGAACAGAGCATTTGGAAACAATTTAAATAGTCATTTTTTTTCCTTTGGTTTTTTTTTTTTTTTGCTCAAATCCATATTCTCCTTCTCTTTTTATTGTGGAAATTATCTGTGGACACTGAAAAAAACATGTAGTGTTAGAAGCTTCTGCTTCTGATTATTTCTATTAAGCAGAGAAAACATTATTTGTTCCCTTGGCTCATTTTAATGTCATCATAAAGTCCAGGCATATCTATTATTTGACTGTATAATAGAGGACTTACCTCGAGATAAGTAAAAGTGCCAACCTTCATGCTCTCATTTTTAGATACCTTATCTTAGCTGACTTCACTCAGTGTACCAAATTAAATTATGCCTACAATTTATACATGGTGGCAGGACACTTAGCTATCCCAAAGAGCAATTTCACACAGCATACAATTTTGAGAGAGCATATGTTATAGGTACCACATTGTACGTAGAAAAACAGGCCACCTACTGAAAAGAAAATGAAATAAAGCTCACCACTGTAGAAGTACTAGAGCTATAAAAATGTTTCTACAGTGCTCTGGAAAGAAATATGTCTGACTGCGTACATGTGTGTGCACATAGGGTGATTTTAATAATTGTTATTGGTATATGTGAATACGTGGTATAATGTACATTTTAAAGAAATGCTCCATTCTCCCTTTTCTATTTGTGTTTCTCTCTCTCTGTTTGTTGTTGTTGTTCTTCTTCTTCTCCTTCTCCTTCTCCTCTCTGTATCTTTCCCTCTCCCTCTCCTACCTCCTTCATCAGTTTCACTATCTTTGCCTATTTATGAATTAGAGTATTAGAAAGATGTCTAATGGGGCGGCTAGGTGGCACAGCAAATAGAGCACTGGCCCTGGAGTCAGGAGGACTTGAGTTCAAATACGACCTCAGACGCTTAACACAAAACTAGCCGTGTGACCTTGGGCAAGTCACTTAACCCCAAATGCCCTACCTTCCCCTCTGCAAATAAAAAAGATATCTAAGGTAGCATGGTCATCCCTCTGCATCTCTATTTCAAATACAGCAGGCTGAAGGGAAACTGCACATATCTGAGCTATCTGATAACTCCATAAGGGTTTTATGACAACTTGGTGTATCTGGCAGCACATTCTCCCCGTACTCCCACCCACAAACAGTGCCACATAGGTTTAGCAAGTCCACTCAGATATATAGCTTTTTAGCTGAATATGGGGCATGGTTCATGTCACTACTGGGTCCATCACCTGGCTTCCTTTAATAAACTGTATTCTCCCTTCTCTATAAAGTGATGGTGCAGAGAATGTCATAATGGATTCACAGTATCAGCCTAGGGATTCTAAGTCTTTGGGCAGCACTGTGCAGATTGTCCCCTAACCGTGGACTCTGGGTTGGACTCAAGTATATCTTATTAAATAATTTAGTCCTACAGTAAGTAATTTGTGCTTTTATTTTCTTGTTAGCTCTGTAAACCAAAATGAGAATGAAAACATGCCCATACTCACACACACAAATGCCAAAAACCACGCACCTAACATATTTTGGGTAACATAAGATGTCTGTATTAGAAAATACGTGTGCTGTGCAATCACAGCTTTTATATTTTATTCCAATTCAGAAATACAGTGATCTCAGCATGGCCTTTTCTGTCTCAAGATTATAGGGAACAATGGAATGAGGACTGGGGACTGGGAATAAATCTCTACGCTATTGTCCCTGTAGTGAAAATTCTCTACGCAGACTTTTAAGTTGTAAATGCTGTTCATGAAAATAACCTTGCTTCATTTTTTCTTTAATGTCAGTCTCCAATGTCAACATCCATCATGAAATTTGGATTTAACTTTGCATACCAAATAGAACATGGACTTTAAGTACAGTTGGGTTTTTTTCTACTCACCTCAAATGTTATTTAGCTGTGTCCAAAGTGGCTACATTTTTCATTAAATTAAAGGTGAAGTTATGCTCCTACCCTAATATTAGATGTGAAGAATGGGGGAAAAAGGGCAAATTGAACCTTGGGTACATGAAAAAGATTCAGCATTCTGATGACCTATACATGCGCAATTATGTTTGTTGGTTGGTTCAGCATGAAAGTGAAAATAAATGTCAATGAGGAACAGTACTAAAGTGAAGTAGAATTTGCAGAATAACAGAGATGTTGGATTTCTTGATTTAAAATGTTAAATAACTCATTGTTTCACCTTTCTGCCCCAGCAGCAGTTATGTCTTCTGTATTCCATATCTTCCCTGAATATTTATGGATGAGTGATGGAGGTAGATGGTTCCTTTATTTGTGTGTGTGTGTGTGTGTGTGTGTGATTGTATTTTTCCCTGTTTCACTCAACTGCCCAGCAATAGTAGCAAATCACAGCATTAATACCAGCTTTGTATGATGTCAATGTCCTTACATGACTTCTTTGCTGATAGATTTTAATAGGGAAAACTGCCTGAAATCATTCCATGCAGAAGAGAATCTATCCTTTGGATACAGTTATAATACGAAAACACAGGCTTAGAAAAACCATAACATATGAACAGGTTAATCTTTCTATTAATTGTCAGGAAAGTAATGATAATTTTTCATCCATGCAGCCTCCAAATTGAAATTTGTATTACCTTACTCCAATTAACTGATTCATATGGGTACATTATATCTAAGGGAAAAATAAAAGTAAGAGCTAATCAAAAAACCATACCACACATTTCAGGGACTTCATCAGAGTTATCTCCACAATCATCTTCTCCATCACACACCCAAAAATGTAGTTTGCAGAGTGAATTATTGCAAAGGTACTCATCAGCTCGACATATATTTCCACCTTGGATAAGAAAATAAGACAGCAGAATTATTGCAAAAAATTATTACTGTATTATGTATTATATTGTCCAAACTGTTATTTAATATGTTAGATACTAATTACATTTTAAGAACAGTTTTTGGTGCGTATGTGTATTTTTTTTTCCTGGCCTAGCACTTGAAGCAGGTAATATTCAAAATAATAAAAAAGTTTATTAATGTGATACATTTAGCTTCTAAATAATATTGCAAGACATAGAAGTCTTTACCGTAAATTTTTTCCATTATCTTATCACATTTATTATATTCATGGGATTATTTTTTCTCTTGCTTTTCAATTACTCACTCACATCCTACACAATCTTTACAGTATAGAAATGCAAAGACTTTTAAAAGAAATAATTTGAATTTTTAAAAAATATGCTGTGCTGGCAGGCAGAAATACTTTTCTTTAAAATCAGTGGGGAATGTTTCTGTTGCTGGGATACAGAAACATAAGATTGTTGAAAACAGAACACCAAGAGGGAAGGGGATGGAGGGAAGATTTTCTACTGATTTTCTATCATAGCTAAACAATGGACTTTTAAGGAAAATTAAGAATGCCCCTACATTATACCATTGCTCACTTTTGCTGTTGAAACTGGGTGAGACTGGTAAAAATTGATCAGTCCCTTCAAATGAACTGTTTTGATCTTAAAATTTCTTTTTGGTTTCTTTAAAATGACAAAGAACTAAGGATCTACAACCTAGGGAACTCACCATTACATATGTTTGCTAATATTTTACTTTTATATGCTTGTTACTTTCCCATATGGATTACAAAGGATTTATTCTCATTGTTTTTAAGTAGACTGAGGTACTGTTATAAAAAGATAATTAGGTAATAAGGGGGAAGGGCTCTGTCCTGAGCCAGTAAACTTGGACATAAGTCACAGTTCTGCTATTAAATAATCCATTGTAAAAGGTCAGTTAGCCTCTCATGTCTTGGTTTCCTCATTTGTAAAATAAAGGAGATAATTAGATGATTCAGCTATTCAAAAAATGTAATGATTACCAAAATTTGCCATGCAAAGAGGTACTCAGGATAGAGTGCAAAAAAAAAAAACAACAAATACACTCCCTAAGGGAATGTAAAATCTAACAGAAAACATATAATACATCCCGATAATTGTAATATGAGATTAAAATGTGAAAGCATGCTCATCAACATAAAAATAAAGTGACATAGAAATTTTGAACAAGGGAAAAACTACTTTTGGCTAGAGGAATCAAGGATGGCTTCGTGGAGAAGCAGCATTTATATCAAACCTTGAATGGCATATAAGACTTGAATAAAGAAAATCGGGGGCTTATAGTTTTCACAGAATCTCAGACTTGGAAAAGATCTTAAAGTCCATCTCATCTAATTCTTAACACCAGTTTGACAAGCTGGGTCTAAAACATTTCCAACAAAGGATTATCTAGTCTTTATCTGAAGATCTCAAGTGAGGAGAAATCTATCAATCAAGGCAGCACATTTGACTTTTGTACAGTTCTAATTGCTAAAAAGTTTGTTATTTTTTAAAAAATCATACTGAATTACTAAATCTGCCTTCCCCATAATGTCTTTACATTCCTTTTAGTTCTGTTTCTGGAGTCTGACATCATATCTAAACCCTCGTTCCACATAAAAATTCTTTCAAATATTTGAAGACTATCATGTGTTTCCTACGTTTTTTTTTTCTCTGAACTAAAAACATCTACAATTTTCTCAATATATCTTCTTTTAGTATGGTCTCTAGTTCCTTTGCCAGCCTGGTTGCCTTCCTCTCGATACTTATTAATATCCTTCCTAAAATAAGATACCACAAAGTAGAGATATAACATTTTAGATGGGGTCTGATTAGGCCAGAATATAGTAGGTCCATACTTACAGCTGATGTTCTGGATATTATGACTCTCTTATCACAACTGAAGATCTCATTAGTTTTTTTTTTCCTGCCATGTGACCCTGTGGATATTTATTCAATAAAACGAAGCACTGGCAAAGATTTATGTATCTACTACTTTGGCAATTTCCTCGCCCAGAAGTTTTGTATTCCAGTGAGATCACAGGTCCAGTCCCTATCTGTATTCCTATGTTTTAGGCACTATGCTAGCCTCTGTGGATAGAAACAGAAGAGCCAGGTAGTCTTTGCCCCTGACGAGCTGACACTTTATTGGTGGGACAAGACATAGAGTCACAGGATATATAAATATAAATATAAAATGATCCAAGGAGGATACAACAACAGGTAGTAATCAGGAAAGGACTCATGGAAGAGTAGATTCTTGAGCTGAGCCCTGAAGAAAGATATGGGTACTAAGTGTCAGACAAGGAGCAAAAAGCTTCTAGATGTATGAGAAAACCCGTGGAAAGGCTGAGGCAGGGGATAAAAGGTCATGCATAAGGAACAAGCAATTAGATTAGTTTGTGGGAACACTGAGTGTGTGAAGGAAAGGAATATACACTCAGTCTGGAAATACAGGCTAAAGATCAATTGTGAAGGTGTTTTTTTATAATTTTTTTTTAATTTAAAAGACTGGGTTCTTTTATCTCACTCAGGCTTGATGTATAGTTGTTATTCACAGCCCTGATTCCACTAGAGTATTAGCACAGTTTCTGACTTGTGACAGACAACTCAACCCTTCCTTAGGCAAGCTGGTGCTCTTTCCCCACTCCTTCTCCCCTTCCCTCCACTTCTGGGTTATCTCCATGTTAATACTGAACTTAGTGGAGACATTCAGCATAAAACACAACAGTTCAGAACTCCTGAGTGCAAGAGATTTGCCAGCCTCAGTCAGGCTCCTCAGCTGCCCATTTCCATGTCAGGTATAAAGGACTTTTAATGACAAACGAGTTTGGATTTTATTGCAGGAAAAATGGGGGAGTCACTGAAGCTTGGTGAATCAGATCTTCACTTTAGGAATATCACCCTAACTGCTAGACTGAAGATTAATCAGAAAGAGGAGAGATTAGAGATGAGTTAGGAGGTTATTTTAGTAAAGCAAGTGAGAAATGATGATCCTTTGGACTAGCATGGTATGAAAGAAGAGAAAGGATGCATCTGTGATTTGATGTAGGGGTCATTTGACAAGACTTGTCAACTGACTAGACACTGGGGTGAATGAAAATGAAGAGATTAGGATCATACTGAGGTGGCAAACTTTGGTGATGAGAAAAATGATGGTGTCCTCAACAGAAACAGAGAAGTTAGGAGGAGGGCTGAGTTTAGGAGAAATGATAACAAATTCAATTTTAGATACAATAAGTATAAGACATCATGGTGAAGACATCTAGAAAGAAATTAGAGATTTGGAAAAGGAACTTATGAGTTAAATGAAATCTTGCAATCCTCTAAAACTCCTCTCTCTTATCTGGATGATCTGTTGGCGGGCCAAAACTCCATTTTGTAATGGTAAAATGGTTTTTCTTTTTAGAGAAAAGTATTAAATTTCATTTTCACTTCCTACATGGTCCAGGTCATTAGCTTTGTGTCATCAGCAAACTAGAAAACATGCCAAATATGCCTTCATCTAAGTTAATGTGTCAAAATATTGAATTGAACAATTCAAAAGACATAACTCTAAGTCTGCCAACTAGGGATCTCCCTTCAAGTAGACATCAATCCATAAATGACTAATATTTGGGTCTGGTCATCAAGTTAGATTTAAATTCTCCAAATTGTAAATAATCTAACAATTTTTCCATATTATCCATTAGAATATGAGTAAAACAGTATCACTTTAATGAAATCTTGCTAAAATATTTCTTTTATATGCTAACTAGCTTAACTGTCAAAAAAGGAAATGAGGTAGAAGTCATGAATTATATTTGATTATAACTTCCTAGCTTTTAGTCATCATAGTTGCTTTTCTGCTAGATGTTTACTGACCAGCGGTAAACAGTGGGACAAGACACAGTCAGAGTTTCAGGACATATAAAAATAAATACAAAATGATTCAAGGAGGATACAACAACTGGTGGTAATCAGGAAAGGACTCATGGAAGAGTAGATTCTTGAGCTGAGCCCTGAAGAAAGATATGGGTACTAAGTGTCAGACAAGGAGCAAGAGTGTATTGTTTAGTGGGGAGAGAGCTAGCTTCAAAGCCAGGAAGACCTGGGTTCAAGCATTGCCTCTGGCCCATGGCTGGGTGACCTTGGACAATTCACTTAGCCCCTCAGTGCTTTAGGCTAGGCAACACTCTAAGACTATAGGAGTAAACAATGTGTTTATCTACATTGGGAATGGAAGTTTTCATTCTCTAGAATGCCCAATACCAATGAAATCACAGGTCTATTGCCTGTTTTATAAACCATTCCTATGTCAATATGAGCTAGAATTTTGCAGGATATTAAGGCCACATTGACCATATTAATATAGAAAGCTTTTTTACTCTCTTCTCTTGTTTTTGAAAGTTGGGACATTTTATCTTTTCAAGTTCTATATTACTTTTACTCTCAGCAAAACCATCTGCTGGTTCTTTCTATACCCTGGGTCATATTTGATTTGGCCCGATCATTTGAATTCAGGGAGGGGTAAGGGAGAAAGAATAAGCATTTATTAAACACCTACTATGTGTTAGATAATCTGCTAAGTGCTTTATCAGGGAAGAAGAGAGACAGAGAGAAGAAGACACAGGGACAGATACAGAGAGGGAGGGAGGAAAGAGAGAATAGAGAGGGGAGAAAAAGAGAGAGAGAGAGAGAGAGACAGATACCGAGAGGACAGAGAAAAATAGAGACAAAGAGATGGATAGAGACAGACAGAGACAGAGAGGATGAGAAACAAGAGAATGCAATGTCAAGAAGGGAAAAGAAAGCTTCAGAAATGAAGGAGTGGGGCAGTTCAACTCAATGCAGCAAGTGTTTATTGAGTGCCTACTGTCTGTAAGCACTGTGCTAAGGTACTTGGTACAAAGATGAAAAAGACACACCCTCTTTCTTCCTGTAGCAGTTTATACTTTTATGGATGGGGAGTATATTAGGAGAGTACGTTATATATAATAGGGGAGGTATGTTACATATAATAGCAATAAATGTGCGTAATGGTAATGGGAATTTGAAGATCTTTCCTGCCCCTTAATAAGACTAAATTGAACTTTAGGACCTTCCCTGATTTGAAAATATACTCTGATCCCTAATAAGCCGAATGTGGTCACAGGGAGCCTGTGGCGGGAAGAGTTTGCCGAAGGGTGGAGCAGAGCCCACAGGAGAAGCTTGCTTGAGGGAGGCTTGCTTTTCAGGAAGGCACAACTTTTGTTACTTTGTAGTCAAGTGAGTCTTGAGAGTTGTGATGGTCTCTGACCCTGGAGAAGGCTATGTATATTTCTGAGGTGAGGTTTTGCTTTTGGGTTTGTTTTGCAAAGAGTTGTGTGATTTGGCCAGATGAGATTCTAGGCAGCCATTGAGGCCTCTAGCTTTGAAAATCCAGATGTTTGCGCTTCTCTCTCTGGTGACTAACTGTATGTATGTAATGGTCAGACAGCTGGGAGTCCTGTCTCTTGGTCTGCTGAATCGTGCTATTTTCTCTGTATTTTTTCTGCTTGTAACTTCTGTTTATATTCTCTGAAGTTCAGGGTGCTGACTTTCCCCCCTGAACTATGTAAATGATATATGTTTGATTAAAATAAGATTGTTGAGCCTTTTTGAGTTGCTTTCCTTTAGAAAAGTAGATCAAAGACCCTGTGCTAGCAGCCATCCTGGGTATACTAGGGTGCTTGCTGCTACAAGAGATCTAGAAAGATGAATAATGAAAATAATGCCTATCAATAATATTTTTTAAGAGCACTATTTTCAGTGGAATGGTGTTTTTACCCATTCCCAAATGCCTGGCACAGAGTAGGTACTTAACAAATTCTTGTTGAATTGAATAGAAATGAGATGGCAGATGGTGAGTATTCAACAGGGAATTGTAGACAACTAAAGCAGACTACGCATTCAAAACATCTGAATGTAAAAGGAAGGAAAAGATTATGTGACTGAAGGCTTAGCAAGGTCAAGATATTGATTTCATTAGAATAAAGGGAATTTGGGCATATTTGTCGTCAGAGGACACAGAGCCAACAGAAAAAAACATTAATGATAGAAAAGATAGAGGAGTTGATTGATGAACGAAAGGTATGAAAGAGGCACATGAGATGGGACATAGAACATAAATGAGGAGTTAGCATTAGAAATAAAGGGAAATATTTATTCCATGTGAAATCAAACAGGAAGAAAGAATGATTGAAAATGGAGAAATTTTAAGACAGAATGGAGACAGAATCTCTATATTATCAGTAAAGGAAAATACAGAGTGACCTGTTTACAGTAAGGTATACAAGGACAGGTAAGATGAAAACCTTAAAGAGGGTTGAAGATTTTTGGAATAGTCTTGTTGGAAAGACAACAGGAAGTCAACTAGATAAAAGGATTGCCTAACCAACAAAAAGAATGATCTCTATGTCACGAAGCAAATGATACTAGAATATATTTTGAAAAAAAAAACATGAAATAACAACATGTCTTTAGCTTAATCCTCTTTCTCTCTCACTGAAATAATGGGAAAAAATAAAGCATGAAAGGGACATAGGGTTATTTCACAGGGTACTGATTTTAATTCCAAAATTAAATACGTTGATTTTGGAATAAAGAGTTTAATTAATTTGGAATAAAGAATCCAAGGGAAAACATTCATTGAATTTTACATTTTTTAAATGGAACAAATTCAAGCAGATTTTTACAAAGTTTTGGCACCCCCCTGTTCATCTTAGAAAACTCTATTTGTAGAAAATCAATCTGGTTAAAAGCCAAAAATGAGTTCCCTAAGGTATGAAGTGTGATAACATTGTCAAGTTTTTTTTTTCCATAACAATGCTGAGTACGCCACTGCTTTTTATCAAGGAGAACAGAAATAAATTATAATTGTAACAAAATACAAAGGAGTTTTGTGATAGACTGCTTGTCAAAGGACTTTCTATTATACTGTAAAGAATTTACATTTCAGAAAAACTACATCATGGGATTCCACAGCAGCCTGAGAATAGTGTAAAGTTCTTTACTCTAAAACAGCAGAATCATGTATGCTAGGTGATTAATTTATCATCTTATAAAAAATAAAAATTTAGGTTCACAGGATTTTTCAAAAGGCTTTTTACAAAATAAATCATTTTACTAAGACAAGCTAGATTTCAAATCCCAGTTTCCTAGTTCCACTCTCGATCAACACAATAGGAGGTTATCAGAGCAATACCAAAGAATACATATATTAAAAATAATGTCAGGTTATCCCTGATTTTTTTAACTGAGCTAGAATATCATCTTTGGTCAGAGAATTAATTTGATTGGAGTTGAACTGGGTAAAGCCTAAATTTAAATTCATTAATTCATCTTAGTACATTCAAGATAATATTGACAAATAGATCTCTAAAGGGAATCTGCCTTCTGATCTCCATTTTGAGTTGAGAAACATTTCAAAATAACAATGCTTTTTGTATCACATATATATGTTTTAGGAATATCATTAACTTTAACTATTGGATTATAATAAGGCAGAGTTAGGGACTGAAAAAAGTATCTAGTATGGTATTGTATGTTTGTAGGCAGATAAATTCATAAGTTTATATCTATCTATCTATCACCAAGTTGCCCAACAATGATTTTAGTGACCACCGAATTATCAGTTAGGCTATTTCTTCTTGCTTTTAAAATGTGTAGATTGCCGAAGCACTGCCATATTGAGATGCACCTGGCTATTACACTAATGTAAGAGATACTAATTATATATATATATATATATATATATATATATATGTATATGTATATATATATAATTCATATATATATATAATTCATATGTATATATGAAGTAACTTGGTACCACACACTAATGAATGTTGATGAAATGAAAAAAAAAGAAAATGGAAAAGGATCATTTAATAAACAATAGCAATATGCTTGACATTTTAATAAATAGCAGTAAAAAACCTTAGATTTATTTGTATTTTGTGTTTTCTATTTCATGAAGTAACTTCACATCCTATTCATCATTTCAGAAGAATTCCTCACCTCTGTCACAGTTATCTTCATCACTGCCATCTACACAGTCATGGATTCCATCACATAGCCATCTGATAGGGATACAATGGGCCTTGTTTTTACACCGAAACTGATCTTCTTTGCATTCAGTGACACAATACATCTGTGAAAATATGGTTTTGCGCTGAAGTTTTCATTACTGATAAAGATAGAGTCACAGACAGAGCAAACAGGTAGCCAATATTTCTAGAGTCTCGTTATATTGTCAGTTCTTCTTAAAATTAACAAATATGTCCTCCACTTTGGAAAATACTGTGGAACTTATGGTTTAAACAACAAGGATGTTCTTTATTTATATCAATATCTTTAAAATTACTGTAGTTTCATTATCCAGAAGTTAAGGTCAAATGATGTAAGGATTGTAGTTAAATGATATTTTGTTTTTTTACCTCATCTGAACCATCTGCACAATCATATTCTCCATTACACCTTAAAGATGCTGAGATACATCCTCCACTGGCACATATATACTCACTCGAGGAACATGTAGGAGAAGCTAATTAAAAATATAAATGTTACCATTAGATATAATATCTCAATTTTTGGTAAGAGGGAACAACTTTACCCATTATTAAACATTACATAGAAATGCATAATCCACTCGAAACAAATTCAACATATTTCACAGTTAATAATGAAAACAATATTGTCACTGAATCACACTATTTTCTCTTTCAATTTCAGGTATTTAATATTAAAAATGCTTTTTTAAAAACACTTTGTCAAGTAATTGAAATTGCATTAAAATATAATGAATTGTAAAATATGGATATTTGTCATTAGTCTTAGTAATAATAATCATAGGATCATAAGTCTAGAAACAAAATTTCTGCTATTTTAGAAATAAAGCAAAACAAAAGGACAATCTAGTCTAATAAGCTCATATTGCAGAAGAAGAAAGTGGGGCTCATAGAGATTAAACAGCTTGTCCAGTGTCAAACAGGTAGTAGATGATAGAATCTGAACCCTGATTTTCTCACTCCAAATTCAGTGTTCTTTCCATTGTCTCTAATGTCACATTATTCTCTCAATTTTTTTCAAAATATAACATTTAGATTTTTCATAATTCAGGGGCAATGGTATGCTATTTTAACAATAAAATACTTGTAAAAACTTGTAATTAAGTTTTGGAGAAAGTGGAAAATTAACTTCAAATCTCTGTCTAACTTGGTATTATTTTGTTAATTCTGTCTCACATATCGGATTCACAAGGCTCCGAAGATTAAGAAAAGAAACAAAACATTTTTATCTGCTTCACTAATACTGTACCAGAGAATAGAATGTGTTCTTTTGGGGCAATGGCAATACTCTATCCCACTCCCTAGTCCTCTACCTCAAAAAGGGAAAAAAATGTCAATGACAAAAAAAAAATTTTTTTTAGAATAATGTAATTTTTTAATTACTTTTTTTTTTTTTTTTGCTTTTTGGAGGGGCAGTTGGGGTTAAGTGACTTGCCCAAGGTCACACGGCTAAGTTTTTGTGTTAAGTGCCTGAAGCTGGATTTGAACTCAGGTTCTCCCTGACTCCAGGGCTGATGCTCTATTTACTGCGCCATCTAGCCACCCCAGGATAATATAGTTTTAATGCATTATGGAACCTGGCATTACTTTATTGGTCTGGGTTTGTCATTGTTTCAGTGGTTTTTCAATCATATCTGACTCTTCGTGATCCCATCTGAGATTTTCTTGGCAAGGACACTGCATGGTTTGTCATTTCCTTCTCCAACTCATTTTACAGATGAGGAAACTGAGGCAAACAGGGTTAAGTGACTTACCCAGGGTCACATAGCTAGCCTGAAGCTGGATTTGAACTCAAGAAGATGAATATTCTTGGTTCTAGACCTGGTTCTCTATTCACTTTGTCACCTATCTGCCCCAGCTAGCTTGGGTTTACCACATTAACAATTCTGAGGCCATTTATTTCTTCCTAAAACCCTACAAGTGGCCACTAATTGGCCAAGCTTTGACCATGGTTTTATGTTGTAGATAGTGCAATGAACCATATGTACAAATGTATATAAACTATAAATATGAATCACAATAAGCCCATACTCATTTATGTGTTTTAATATAAATATGAAATTCTTTTTAAAAATACCAAATTATGTTAATTTAAATTTTACTAGAAAAGGTGCTTAGTAAAGTAAGATATAACCAAATGCAAATGCCTACTTTCTAATAATAATCATGCTAAAATTCTTAATTCTCTTTACTTAGTTTATTTTATAATTTATTTATAACTAATATTAACATAATCAATTGTTCACTGTTAATTAATACATTAATATAAAATTATAATTAACTACCTAAAATTATTTTATTTTACCCTCATTTCCATCCTAGGTTTAAGTGGAACTAATGTGTCAAATGCCTGTCCAAATACATAGTTCCCTTTCCCTCTGAGCTTCAGGGTAGCATAGTTTCAAAAGCTCTTATAGGTTTCCTCCCATTGTAGGATATATAGGGTTTCCTAGGATGAGAGCTCTGCTTGTATATAACTTATCAGATAAAAGACCCTCATTTTCTCTACCAAGCTTTATTATTCTTCTATCAACTCATAACTAGAAAGAAAGTAATTAATATTATTCAATATGATTTCACAGTAATGAAAATGAAACCTTTGATTTCTGTCTCCCTAACTAGAAAGGAATAAATTTTTCCTTTTTTCCAGTGAACTTAATGATAGCTTTCTCCCTCTTCTTTCTGAAGAATAGCAGGATAGATATGGTTTCCTCATTAAATATCAACAGTATCTATCTTGACCCGACACTGACTGACCTCTTTTAAAAGGATGCTTCTCCCTTTCCCCACAATACAGCACTATAAAATACATTTGGCTTTTTAGCAAGTATCCAGGAGAAGGTAGTCAACAGTGTTAGATTATGCAAAAGAGGTAAAGAAGGGTAATAATTGAGAAAAGATTATCTGATTTTGCAATTAAGACATCATTGAGAACTTTGGAGAGAGTAAGTTCAGTTGAATGGGAAGTTTGGAAGGTAGACTGAAGAAACCTTAGAAGAGAATAAAAACAGATGAAGTAGAGGCATTAAGTAAAGAAGGATTTTTCAAGACATTTAGTGGAGAAGCAGAAGAGAAGAACCCAAATAGCACATAAGACCCACAATAATGCAGCAGGGCAAAGGGGTTGGAGGTCACAGTGAAGATAAAGTGTAGGTTTAGGTGGAGTAAGGATAGGGAGATAGGTAAAGATAAATGATTTGGATCAGATAAGAAATTTCTGAGTTTATGAACATGGGAATAGTGCTTTTTGGTGATGGCAAATGACTTGGTGATGGTTTGTTTGCAGATGAAGTGGAGTGGAAAAGCAGGTCATGCAAGATGAGAAGACAGAAGAATGACATTGGAAGAAACATGGTTATGCATGTTAAAGACCCCTAGGATGAAAGGAGTTGGGATGAGCCTAGCATTGAACTCCTTGAGGAAGCAAGGGGAATGTCCTAGAGTTTGGTAGATAGTGACAACTAGATCAGGACTTAATGATAAATTTGGGTTTTATATATCTCAAATGATGAGAGGCTGTAGAGTGGTGGCATGAGAGACATAGAGACAGGGACAGAGAGAATGAGAGAGACAGACAGAGACAGAGAAAGAGAAAGAGACAGAGACAGACATAGAGAGAGACAAAGAGAATGTGTCTGAGTGTGTGTGTGTGTGTGTGTGTGTGTGTGTGTCTGAAACTGGCAATGGGGACCAAGGATTATCATGACTGATTGACTGTGACTACTAATTTAGGGGCTATGAGAGAAAGCCAGGCAGTACTGGAAAGGGTAGGCATAGGTGAATTATCATGGGTAGGGACATGTCTCAGTGAGTGTCAAAAGATGAAAAGAACATGAGAGTAGTTTTGTGGCCCCATGTGATCCAGAAGCCTAACAAGGAGGTAGGAGGTGGTATATCCTAACAAGGAGGTAGGAGGTGGTATATCCTGGTTACCCACCACCTCACTAATCTTCTTGTTTTGCAGATGAAGAAACTGGGTCTAAAGAGGTGAAATCATGCATAAGGAGTAGATATTTTTCCACTCAAGAAAACCCATAAAATGCTTAATGGCTAGTATTCAAAGGTAATAAATAAGCCAAATAATGGGGCATATATACATATGCCATATGTTATGTATGGATAAAGTATAATTAAGTTAATTATGTGAATTCGTGTATTTTCTTTCTGTATAGCTTCAGATGCATGCATAAATTGTGAAAAGTTAGTGAATAATGATAAACCTGCTAGTATATATTCATAAAGTTATTTTTATCATAAAAATTCTTATCTACTTTTTCATTACTGGAAAGCTGTGAATCTGATATTTAAGATTATTTCAATTGCTATCAATCTCATTTTCTATTTTCTTTTTTGGGTTTTGGCACCTAACCAGAGATGATTCCAGTTTGATATACTATTAAGTTTGGTTCACAAGCTTAATTTCAATAACTAAAAATCTGTATTGTATATTCTTACTCTTTTTCACAGCTTCATGCTCTTCTCCTGGGAAAGCTATTCCAAATGATGTGTAAACATCAGGAAACCAGAAACACAGAGTTTGGAGAAAAATGTTTAAACTCTAGGTACATATCAATTCTATCATCTCTCTATCTATGCTTATCCACACATTAGGTTAATTAAATAGCTATACCTTATTTTAAGATTATTTCTGGATAATTTTATTTTTAGTAATATTATTTCTAGATATAGTAAATTCCTATCTGCATTTACAAACACTATGTTTTCTTCTGCTAGTTCCTTAAATTGAATTTTATCTGCTAAATGGTCACACATAAATAAATAGGACTGCTATATGTTTACCTGGTTCACAGTTTTTCTCATCATCCCCAAATTTGCAGTCTTCATGTCCATCACATTTCCATTTTGCTGATATGCACTGACCATTAGCACACTGAAACTGATCTTTGGAGCAACCTGTTTCACAATTTCTCTGTTAAAAAAATAACAAAAAATAATAAAATTGGATCTTCTGGCAGGTGTTTACAAACATGAATACATATCATCAACCACTTTGGCGTATTTCCAAAAATACTGTCATATTTTGAGTCTATCTACATAAAGCCAAAAAATACAGTATGATTTGCCAAGATAATTCCTTCCCTGCTAGTCTTTGATAGTCTATAAGGCTTATAATAAAATGAAGTAACAAAATAACATGTAACTTATGACTTCATTTGTTATACTGGTCAAATACTCTAGGTAGCATGTGGAAAGAATGCTCCTTTAGAGAAATGTTATTTTAATCAAACAGATGAACCTTTTATTTCTGGATAAGGAGTGCAGCAGTGTGTTACAGAAAGAGAATTTTTTATTTTCAGTTCCTGCCTCTATCTCAAGTTTCCTTACTGTCTATTTACTCATTGTCTTATTTCTCTCCTTTCGCCTCAACTTTTTGCCTGTTGGATTATTATTCTGAAGTCCTTTCTTTCAATCTTCAAGGTTTTAAATGCTCTGTTATATTTGGCCATGCCCAGCAGATATCAAGTTTTATCCTTCCAATATAGGTTTTTCCATTATTGATATGAAACAAATTTTAAAAAAACATCACCTTCATAGAGAATGAATGAGGTGAAATGAGATATTATTTTGAAACAGCAGTCCTAGGTCAGTGTTCTTCCATATGCCCATGTCTCCTCCTCCCAAACAGGGATTCATTCATTCACATGAGCTGAGACTGAATTACAGCCTGCTAGCAGAGCTCCCTATGTAAATGAAATATGTGTCACCATTCTTGTTCTCTCCCTGCTCCACTGTTAACAAATTGAGGGAGAAAAAATAACTCCCAGATTCCTCTGTTTTAGCATGCTGATTAGTTCTGCAAATTGAGCAGGAAGGAGTCAAGGAGAAGAGATGGAGAGAAAGAAGAAAAAAAGATGAAGTTTTATATTATATTGTATTTGTATTGTAGTGTCGAATTCACAACCCACAGAATTCCAAAGTACAGTCAAGTCAGATTAAAATGTAATTGGGAAATGTTTAACAAAAGAAGTAAAAATACAATGCAACAATACAACGCCATGCACAAGCAGATTCCCCAAAGAATGCTACTGTGAACAGCTTTTAAGATTCAGATTTCACAGTATAGTGAACGCTCCATTTATTCCGTAACAAATCAAGGCAAGCATTCACAACAAATCACAATGTAATATTCACAACATTACATCTTATCACAGAAAATCACAATATAGTGTTTTACAACAGCTTAACATTAGAACGGCCACACAGTTTTCACTACAGTGGCCCCAATATTTAGAACAAAGAACAAAAGAATAATCATCTGGTTTCCCTAAGGGGGAAACCCTCCTTACTTAATCATTTGATCAATTCACAATACAATACTCAATACTTAATCATTCAATCAATTCACAATACTATAATCAATCTTCTACTCATGGGGCAATTATAGGTTAACTTAATCAGTCGCTTACCTAACAATCAGTCACTAAATCATTAGAAAACCACACAAACCCTACATCCCTCAATGTCTAGTAAACTCAATATCCAAAATCTAAGGAGAGGCCTTTTCTTCATCTTGACTCAGGGTGGTCTCTCAGATTCCCTGATCCCCTTCCATGGTCTCAGCTTCTATCTGAATCCACTAAACAGTCACCTGGATTCAGGGGCAGACAGCTCCCAGGTTCCTGTCCAGTCCTCCAGGCAGTTCCTGGTATATACTGAAGTTCACAGGGTCCAGCACATCTCAAACCCTTAACCAATTCTGTTGCCAAGAACTCAAGGATCCACCAAGCCACAAACAAAGGCTTATCTTGGTCATGCTTCTTCAGTCCTCCAGCAGTTCAGCTGGCCCTAGGACCCAGGAGAAATCTCAGCATTCCAGGTAGCCTTCTTAGCCTTCCAGGCAGCCTACACCAGATTCTGGTTTCACAGAAAACTCTAATTCAGTTCTCAGTCCAGCAGCCCAGCTCCCAGATACTGGGACAATTCTGTTCCCTCCACCAGGAGCCACCAAGAGGAAAATTCCGATTCTGTCTGTCTGTACTCTGGAGCTCTCCTTAAATACACACACTGGCTTCCTGTCTCAGCCAAACCCCTCCTGCCATGTCAGCAACAGGAGACAGAGTTCATGTCCTCTGTTCACACAGGAGACTGAGTTCATACCTTCTGCCTCTTTCACACAAGAGATAGAGCTCACACCTTCTGTACTTAGCCAGTAGTAACCAAGGGCTAAGTACCCTAAATTAATTACTGTTACACATGGTGATAATTTGTAGTTTTCTAAGTCAAAATCAGCAGGGATTTGTTTCTACTTGATTTTAACACCTCTGTTTGGTTGTTGTCCTTCATGGTTCAGAAAAGACAAAAATGATATCACTATGTCCTAGGTCAGGTGACAAGGTGTCTGAATGTGGCTGATCAGACCAATACAAGCTCAGAAAGTTCTACCACAGGCTAGACACAAATAGTACATATGAACATTTTGAGTGAAGATTTCTTTAAATTTGCACATTGCTACTGCAATTCTGCTTTGCCCATAGAACATAGAGCCTTCTTTGATGGTGGCCTACCATGCTAGGTGATTGTCTGCCAGTGTCTTCCAAGTCTCTCAATCAATTCCAAAGTTCTTCAAAGACATCTTGAGAGTGTACTTTTATCACCTCCTTTAACCTCCATCAGAGTGCTTGCATTGTGTGAGTTCTCCATAAAATAGTCTTTAAAGTAAACACATTTGGCATTTGAACAATGTGGCAACTTAGTGGCAACCACACAGGCATACTCAGGATGGCTGCTAGCACAGGTTCTTAGATCTGCTTTACTAGGAAAGATTTAAGGGGTCAATGATTTTTTAAAAAAATTACATTCACTAATTCAGGGGAAAAGTCAGCACCCTGAACTGCTGAGAAAATACAGAGAAAATACAAGCAGAGAAATAAAGACCAAGAGAGGACTCTGACTGCCTGAATCAACTATACAATTTACATACATCCCTGGACTGAGAAAGCCTTTACATCTGAACAGTTGGCAAGCTCAGAACATACAGTCACTCAGAATCTTGACAAGGGAATCACAAGAGCCTTCTCATTAGAGAGCCCCCAAAGCAAAATACCAACTCAGAGCATATACACACTTCTCAGAGTCAGATGGCATCACAACTCTCCAGAACCAGTGCCTAATTAGAAATTAGCAAAAGGTGTGAAAGTCTTCCTACAAGAAAGCTTCCCCTAAGCAAGCTTTCCTTAATGGGCTCCAAGTGAGGTCTATTAATGAGTGGGAAAGATCTTAAATCCCATTAACATTATAGGCAAGCCCACTGGTGCTGCATTTTCTGCAGTGAAGTTTGAATGTTGTATAGTTCTGCTCAAGAAAGGACCTCATGTCTATGACCTTATCTTGCCAGGTGATCTTCAGCATCTTTCTAAGACAATTCCAATGTAAGTGATTCATTTTCCTAGCATGGTGTCGGTATACCATCCAGTTTTCACAACGAGGCCAGCATAACAGCTTTGTAAACCTTCAGTTTGGTAGGTAGCCTAATACCTTTTCTCTTTCACTCTTTCCTTCAGTCTTCTAAATACCGAGTCAGCTTTGGCAATGCACATGTTAACCTCATCATTTATGTGTCCTGGAAAGTATACTGTTAAAGTAAGTGAACTTATTCAAAGCATTCAAAATTTCTCCATTTGCTGTAACTGATGGCTCCATATATGTGGAAAACCTCTGTTTTCTTAATGCTGTCAAGCCAGAATTGACAAAGAATTAATCCATATTCTGTTGTATGTCAGCCTCAGAGGCTACATTGCATGTACAATCATCTCTGAACAAAAACATCATGCATCAACTCTTCCTCCACTTTAGTCTTGACCTGTAGCCTTTTAAAATTAAATAATATCATGAGTGAGACAGCTGACCTTGATGCTGTTTTCATTCTTGTTCAAGAGTACAACCACATTCTTAAAAACATCATGCTAAAAAGCATGGGAGCAAGCACACAGCCCTACTTCACTCCACTGATAACTGGGAAAACACAAAAACATCATCCATTATCCAGGACTTGTTGCAAGCACGCTGTCCTGAAACTGGCATACGATACTTATTAACTTCTCTTGGCCAACAAATTTTTCCATGATCTTCCACAAGCCCTCATGACAGACAATATCAAAGGCCTTGGTCGGATCAACAAACATTGTGCATAGATCTCTGTTCTGGTCCTGGCATTTCTCCTGGAGTTGTCAGGCAGCAAACATATCAACTATTCCTCCACACTTCTTGAAACCACACTGGCTCTTGGGTAGATAACTATCTTCCGGGTAAAGGATCAGTCTATTAAGGAGGACTCTGGCAAGAATCTTTCTGGCAATGACTAAGAAAAAGACACCCCCACACACACTCTGTGATTGTCACAGGACAACCTATTTTTCTTTCCTTTATAGAGATGGATAATGGAGGCATCCTTGACCTCCTGGGGGATAGCTTCTTCTTGCCATATAACCTGGAAGATTTCAGTTAGCATTTGTATGAACAGTGGACCCCCTGCCTTGTAAATCTCAGCTGGAATTGAATCAGTACCAGGGGCTTTGCCACACAAGAGGAGCCTAATGGCATTCAAAACCTCTTCTTCAGCTGGAAATTCGCCCAGAGAGGAATTGACTTCAACTTGAAGTATATGGTTAATAGCTTCAGCATTGGTTGACGATGGTCTGTTGAGAACACTATGGAAGCGTTCATAGTCAATCTCTCCAGGATCATGTCCTTATCACTAATCAATGTGGCTCCATCAGTGCTGAGTAACTGTGATGCACTGTAGGTCTTTGGCCCATAAATAGCCTTCAGGGCATCATAAAGTGTTTTGGATTGTTACTATCAGCATAAAACCGAATGTCATCTGCCTTCTTACCATGCCAAGAATGCTACATCTCTCTAGGCTTTGCTTGCATTTAACTTTTGATGGAGTTAAATGTTGCTTTCTTAGAAATGGACAAACTATCCTGCTGGTGAACCTCGTTTTTTTTTTTTTTCCCATTTCGTTTTTCCTTTAGCATTGAACATAGTAGGGATATAATAAATGCTTATTAAATTTAACTGAATGTGAAAGTCAACGATTTCCATGTAATTATGCATTTAGAAAAGTTGCCAAACTAGGTTGCCCTCCAGCAACCACAGTGACTTAGAATTTTGATGGGAAAATGTTTATACCTTTCCTAAGTTGTAAAGACAAAAAAAGTGTCGGAGTATAACATCCAATGCATACACGCAGTATATGCTAAATCATTTTTATGATAAATTAATGAATTAATAAATGACTCTTCATGTTCAGGATATAATATGAGTCTAAGAGGACAGAATAGAACAAAATAATAAATAACATGCAAGATAGTTAAAAAGGCTTTTTTAATGTTATTTCCAAAATTAAAAGTGCTTGTCTGCTTATGATTTCCCTGTTTTGAAATACATACACATATTTTGAAATACATACATCCACTGTAATGTATGACACCTGAACTATTTATCTTCTCTAAAAGAAAGAAAAATATCAATTGAATTACTAGTGTATATTTCTTATCAATTCAAAATGACTATACATGTACATGTAGATACATTTATATGTATACATATGTATAATATGTACATATATGTATAATATATAGTATGTACACACACATATACACACTTCTGTTTCCATCAATCCAACTAGGTTTGTTTCTGTTATTTACTTTTCTTGTCTAAGTATCAGTCATTTTTTCACGAAATTTCCCTTCTTCATGATTGCTTTCTTGAATTGATTCAAACTTTACTTCAAGGGGTTAAGAAGAGAGGGCTAATAGCCAACTCTATAACTGGCTTAAAAAAATACCAGAATTTTGCTGTGTCGGGCTCAAGCTACCAGGCCAGGTCTGACCTACAAATTACATCCTAGGGAACTAAAAGATTTTGTGGCTATGACTGTAGATCTATTTGTCAGGAATATTTGAAAATTTGTGTGGGATAGGAGAAGTCCCATAATACCAGAGATGGGCACATTTTCCCCCTAACTTTCACAGAAAAGGTCAATTTTTAAAAATATGGATCAAAAGCTTGAGGGAAAAATCACAGAATCACAAAATCATGGAATGCAAGAATTGGAAGGTACCTCAATAGCAATGCATATCAATACATTAAAAAAAAAAAAAAGGAATCCCTATAACACACAAGGATGATGTCTCTGAAGTCTTCTCTTCTGTAGGTTAAATACTGACAATACCTTCAAAGGCACCTCAAAGGCCATGGACTCCAGTGCTTCACTGTCCTGGCTTCCCTTCTCTAGACTATTGATACCTTTCAAAATCATGGCACCTAGAACTATTTAGAGAAGCTATGCCTATCTACATTGATCAAGATCAATTGGTTTTTTTTTATTGATGCACCTGATGTTTACTAATATTGAGTTTATAATCCATTAGAACTCCCAGAGCTTTCCCAGAATAGCCTGTGCATAACCAAGCCAACCCCATCTTAAGCTAGCGAACTTGAATTTTTGTACCTAAGGACACAACTTCAAATTTGCTCCCAATGAATTTTATATCATTAGATTCAATTCAGTATTCTAATGCAGGACTTCTTTGTGTCATGGATCCCTTTGGCAATTTGGTTTAGCCTTCAGGCCCCTTATCAGAAGAATATATACAAAAATAAAATATGTAAACTTACAAAGGAAAATAATCATATTGAAATGTAGTAACTGAAAAATTAAACAAAACAATTTCATTGATCTCAGGCTAAGAGATAACCCTTCCAAAGTGTTTTGAAACCTGGCTGTCATCTACAGTGGTGAGAGAACTAGGGTATATAAAAAATCTTAATAGGCCAAAAAATGAAATAAGTTTAATCAAATGAGATTAAAATGAACAGAAATAATTATGAAATTTTAATTTAGTTTGAAAAATTAAAGGAATAAATACAAGATAGAAGACATAATTATAAATAGGTGATATGATGAAGACTGGTAGAGGTTTACTTTACTGTACTCCAAACTTAATATGAGTCAAGGATGAAAAGTAGTTGAACAAATTATAGTATATGAATGTAATGGATTGTACCTTAATAAGTTATGGAATATATAGTTTGAGAGAAACTTGGAAAGATTTTTATGAACTAATATAGACTAAAGTGAGAAGAACAAGAATATTTCATACAATGATAATTCTAAAAATAAACAATTTTCAAAGACTTAAGGAGTCTAGTTAATGCAATGACGAACCATAATTCCATAGGACTGGCAGAGAAGCAAAGGACTGAAGAGTGAGATGTTCATTTTGGACATGGACATATGGGAATTTGCTTTGCTTAACTCCGCATATTAATTATAGAGAGGAAAAGAGAGGAAATAATGCTTGAATATATTTTTTAAATATGGTACAGAGTTAATGAGATTTTTTCAGAAAGAATGAAGTTAAAGTCATGCTAAGTGGTCCTAGATGGATGACTACTGAGGTTCCATGTTCAGTTTTGGGGCTATATTTAAAAAAAACTGGCAACTGGAGAGTGTTCAGAGGAAAGAGAGTGCCAGATAAGAAAGGAAAGGAAAGAAGGAAAGGAAGGAAAGAAGATTTTAGTAAGTACCTAATCTGTGACAGATATTGTGCTAAGTATTTTACAAACATTATTTCAGATAATCCTCACAATAACTCTGGAGGTAGGTGGTATTATTATCCCCATTTTACATCTGAGAAAATTGAGGTAGAAAGAGCTTAAGTTACTTGTCCAGAGTCACACAGTCATTAAGTGTTTATGGCTGGATTTACACTCATGCTGCCCTGAGTGTGAGATCAGCACTCTATTCACTGTACTTCCTGGTTACCTCTGGAGAAGAAAGGACTTGGGGTTCAGGAAGATAACAGCTTCTGTCAAGTTGTTGCCATTCAGTTGTTTCAGTTGTGCCCAACTCTTTGTGAATCCCTGTGGGATTTTCTTGGCAAAGATCCTGGAGTGGTTTGCCATTCTTCTTCAGCTCATTTTACAGATGAAGAATTGAGGCAAACTGAAGGTTAAGTGACTTGCCCAGGGTCACATAGCTAATAAGTGTCTGTGGCTAGATTTGAACTCAGTTCTTCCTGAATCCAGGCCCAATGCTCTATGCACTGTGCTGCTTTAGCTGCCCTGTTGTCAAATAAACTGTATTTTTTTCACTGTTTCTCATACCTGAAAAATATTTTTTCATCTCTGCTTTGTGGAATCCATTACAGTCTTCAAGATTCAGTTCAAATATTATTTTCTGTATGAAACCTTTCGTGATTCCCCAACTGCTAATGCCTTCTCTCCTAAACTTTGTAATTATTTTTAATTTATTCTGTATATACTTATATATGCACGTGTTGTCTTCCCCAATACAATGCATTTTCTTTGTTAGCTCCATGTTTTCTGTTGTATCTCCAGCATTTAACAGAGACTGTCATACAGGAAGCATTTTAAATATGCTTGTTCATTGACCGACTAAAGTATTTAAAGGGTTGGCATGTGGAAGAGGAATTAGTCTTGTTTTATTTGGCTTCAGAGAGCAAAGCTAGGGGCCAGAAGTGCAATCAGGAAATTGAAGCATAGAACAAGTAAAATAACTTCCTTATACTGAAAGCTGTTCCAAAGGGAAATGGGAAGCTTTGCAAGATTATTCTTAAATGTCTCATGCCAACTCCATCACTGGAGCTATTCGAGTGCAGCCCATATGACAAATATGTTGGAAAGGAGGCTGCTGCTCAGGTGAAAGTAAATGACCTCTTAGGTGTCTTCAGAACTTGAGATCTTCTCTTCTCCTCTCCTCCTCTCTCTAATTCTCCCTTCCCCTCCCCCAGTGCAGCCCTTCCCCTCCTTTTTTCATTCCATCCTATTCTTTCCTATTCCATCCTATATCCCAAACAATGTTTTGCTCACAAAAAGGAATCCTATTTTGGCGTCTATGTAACAGTGAATGGAGTTATAATAGCTTTCTACCTTATGTAGCTATAGCAAAATTGTGAAAAACCAAGCGACATAGAAATAAAGTCAGTTGCCTTGGCAGTTCAGGGAAATGTTAGAGGTTATATCTAACAGAGGATTGATTATGTTTTGGTAACTATATGAAAGGCAATAATTCAGCTACTGCTTACATGATCATTTTTTTCAATAGATCATTGTAATGTATTTAATTGATGATGATCTCTTATAATAACTTTACATGAGATCTTTTAGAGGACTTTTGAAACATTTCCACAAACTTCTTTTGGCGCAAAATTTTGTCAGAATCATCTATATGATCATTCCAACTCTTGGATTTCTATTGTAGACACAGCTTATGTTTTGGGGACGGAATACATATTCCTTGTACATTGTATTAAATATTTCACTGCATACAAGCATTATTTAAAGCATTTCACTGTGGGTAGGTGTAATGATACTGGGATTTGAAGATCTTCCATGCCCCTTTAACTTGCTGACATAGTAGGAAGGGGTGGAGCAAGAGAAAGCCAGAACCAAGCTAGAGTTCCTGCTGTGGTGACTGGAAGCAGTGGCAGCAGTAGTGGCTGCAATTGTGGCATGAACTCCTTTTTCTTTGAGCCTGCCAGAATCTTTGCTTAGGACTCCTGCTGAGTACTGCTAGGGATGGGAACTGCAGCGGGTGGGGTGGGGTCTGGAGCTGCTGAGAGCAAGCTGCCTGGACGCTGAGCAGTTGTCGTAAGGAGAGAAGGATTTTTTTCTGAGGTAGCCTATCCTGTTTTGAAGGCTTGAGAACTTTAACTACATGTGCCAACTTCATAGCTATTGTGTTGGCTTTGACTTTCTGGTTTTGGGACTCAGTTTTCTGATATATGAATAAATGTTCTAGATATATTTCCCATGTAGAGAGCCTGTTACATTTTGTGATTAATAACCATATCGGCATACTTATATATTGTGAATACTGCATTGCTGATACAGTAGGGCTAATCTCTGATGGATAGTAAAATGTGTTATTCTGATTCTCCAAGGAGAGTATCATGAAAATTTCAAGCATATAGCTGTAAAATAGCTGTTTACACCAACTAAAGGCATGATAGTAATGGTTTTAAGGTGCAGATCTCAGCAATAATATGCTTAAAAGAAAAAAACAATGGATTGTAGGTGATTTCTATACCTTTAAGAACTTTAAACCCAATAAATAGCATTTAATATTTAAATGGCAATTAATGGAGCTAGAGCACAGATTGTGTTCATAGATCCTCTAGGATGCAGGCAATATTAATGAATATTAAATAGGCAAGAGACAGAGAGAGACACAGACAGAGAGAGAGAACTTTGATTCATTATCATTAAATTCTATAATTATATTTATATTAGTAGACTCCCTCTCATATTTCAAAATGTAGGAATAAGCCTCCCTTGCCATCTATCACTAAGATAAAATAAAAATAAATAAATAATTTTTTGGGATTTGAATCTTGGCTCTGTACTGACTACTTGTGTGATACACATATATACTGTACATATGTGTGTGCGTGTGTGTGTGTGTGTGTGTGTTCTTTAAGGCTCCTTCAGGCATTTTATCTTAAACCCTAAGTGTTCCTACAAAAATTTTTTCTTGCTCTTGAAAACATTCTCATTTTAACAAACCCTTTTTAAAGTACTAAATAAATACAAATTATTATTATCATCATTATTTAGACATGCAGTGAATATTTTAACAGAACCATCTGAGTTACAGAATGTATATATAGCCTATCTTCTTCATGTTCTTATAGCTAATCATCTTCATCACCTTCATTTTCACTAAATTATCAAAATAATTGCTTAATCTTTCACTCAGGCAACATCAGTGTGGCTATATGATAAATGAGTTGCTCTCTGCATCTAAAGAAAATTGCTAGTTCATACTGAAAGCAATAGGATTACATCTTTGGAATAAGAAAAACTATAGACAAGCCACTATTTAAAATGCTTTAAAATATTAGCCATTTCTATAAATATTGCAGCAAGTTTATAGACAAATTCACAGATGGCAAGGACATCAGCTATGGGGAATAGAGTTTCTAAACATCTATTCCCAACCCAGCCATCCACCACTTGAGGTAAAATAGACTATAAAATTAACTGTCAATAGTAGCATGAGAACTATTCCCTATGCTGGCTGTGTGCATCTTAGTGGATGGTTGTAACACTTATTTGAATGTGTTAAGAGTAAAGGGCATTTTCATATCTGTCCTAGTCACACTCATTGGACTGAATAATAATAATTACAAATGTCGTTCTAGAGAACTGTTTTCAGTTTAGTTTCATTTTGCAAAGTTGCCTACCTCATCTGAACCATCTGCACAGTCATAATCTCCATCACACCAAAACCTCGAAGAAACACAGTCCCCATTTGCGCAGAGAAAGTCTTTCAAGGTACAGGTTTGTGGCTCTGGTGGAGAGGGAAATAAAAATTAAAAAGAAAAATTAAAAAGTGTTAGACTATTATGTGCCACTATATTCTGAAATGTATATGGCATAAATCATGAGGTCAGATGAAGAAAAAGCAAATTGGAAGTTAGCCAAGCAAAGCAAATAAATTGTGTAGGAAAAATGCCCCACTGAGTAGCTACAGTATATATTATAATGACTTTTCAAACTCATTTTAAAAGGCATGAATAGAAAGTGACATTAAAGCAACAATTGGCAAACAGACAAAAGGGAGAATACCTTACTGCTTAATAAAAAGACAGCCCAAATGCAAGAAGTTATGAAAATCTACATATAATTGTGATATAATGACTTTCCTAGCTGCTGAGGTTATATATGTATTTATTTTAAACGGACATTTTGAGAACCCCCTATTTCATTGACAGCACCCATGGGACTACTCTGAGGATCTGAGGGAAGAGGAGCCTCTATTTCTTGCCTCTTTATTGGCTATTCCGGCTCTTCTATTTGACCATATCCTTCTTTCCTTAGTGCCAACTCTGTGCCTACAATGATTTTCCAGTGTTTAGCACAATGCCTGACACATAACAGGTGTTTAATAATTGCTTATGGCCTTACTGACTATATGAAGCTGTCATATATCCTTTTGATAATAACTTTAACTCTATTTTTTGTGCATAATTGTCATTGTATAGCCTAAATGAGTCCACCATGAATTTTTCTACTGCCTTTTAGATGACTAACAATTTTGTTCCTTAGGAGACTGGTATTCTGTAATTCTTATCCCATGTTACCAGAAAAGTCCTGGTAATAAAAGACAGGTTTTTGTTTCAGAGAAATTTGAGATGATTAAAAGGAAGGCAAAATTTCCCAAGGGAGATTGAGATATTTTTTTTTTCCTCCTAAGCAATCCTGGACCCACTTCTTTGTCTATTTCTAATATTTGTCTAAGATATATGTGTGTTTATATATATATATATATATATATATATATATATATATGCAAATAAACATATATATATACGTGTGTGTGTGTACCATATATATGTGTGTATATATGAGAGAGTGAGAGAGAGATGCATTTGTGTATATATGTATGTGCCTGTATATTTATATCTATCTCTATCTATCTATCTGGATTAACCGTGTGGGTAGTCCATTCAACTGTATGTTATCATCTGAAGAACAGGTGTTCTTCACCTACTTATCTTTTGGGGGGTAGAAGGTTAAGATGAACTCTTGTGGGTGATTTTAGATCTTATTTTGAAGGGTCTGCAATATTCCTGTGCTTGATGCAATCAGTACAATGCCTTGTATAGACTGGAGAGCTGACAGTATTGCCTCTCCGTAATATCTTTTCCATTTTAAATCTGTATGGGAAGAAGACAATTTCCTTCAACCTTACTTCTGCCTTGCTCAGTATATATCTGAAAGGCATATCACTTCCCTAACACATTTCCTTATACAACGTGAGCCCTAAACTGAAGATTCACTGTGACTTCTATTTTACTGAATTATTTTTCTTTTTCCTCTCCAGTCACTTCAGTTACATTAAAGTCTTCTTACCATTTCTTCTTCCACTGACACATTAGCTTTTATCAGGAGGAGTGGAAAAACTATTGTGAAAGGAAGCTGAACAGCTAAAATCATGGAAAAGAAAGTGGATTTTTGTTAAAAGAATGGAGTGAAAATAAATATGACTCATATGTTCACGTCTAACTCCTTACAAATGAATCAGAACTCTACAATTTAGTGTGCTTTGGAGGTTTTGCAGAACAGGATTAATTTGCCCCTTAACATTTTAATTCCCCATTCATGCTAATTAAAAGCAAAATTGTGTATCATATGTTAAACAGTTATGGGTTTTTCTTGGCTTTGACACAATTTTCTTTATGAATGGATTAAAAGCCATTGTGGTTGCATGATTATAAAAATGGTGCACATTTGTTTTTATGTGTATTTTCCTCTCCAGAAACACAGAGCACATGCTAATTCTGAAAACAAACAAACTTGGTAATGCCACTCTTATTTCTTACTTGTTCCTTACTATGGTGTTAGAGAGACAAAGGAATAAAAAAAAAAAAGAAAAGATCCAAGCAGAGTGGGAAAAGATTTTCCCATGCCAATGGGTCTCATCATGTCTCCACGGGTTTTGAAAAATGTCAGCAAACCCACTTTTGATTACTGAGAATGAATTATTTATAAACAAACACAAATTGTGTTGAATAAAGCAGATTCTATGGTTTTAACCTCAAATTTATATAATGCAGAGAGGGAGTATAGCATAGTGAAAAGAACACTAGCTTTGGAGTCAGAGAACAGAGGTTTAAGTTCTAACTCTGACACTTACCAAGTGTGTGAGTATGATAAGTGCATTAAATTTTTTGAGTCTCAAGTTTCCTTATCCTGGAAATAAGGATGACAGTTGTTCAGTCATTTTAGTGGTATCCGACTCTCCACGACCCAATTTGAAGTTTTTGTTTGTTTGTTTTGTGGCAAAGATAATGGAGTGGTTTTCCATTTCCTTCTCCAGTTTATCGTACAGTTGACAAAACTGAGGCAAAAAGGATTAAGTGATCTTCCCTGGGTCACATAGTTAGCAAAGTGTCTGGGGCCAGATTTGAACTCATGAAGATGAGTCTTCTAGACTGTAGGCCAGGTACTCTTTCTACTGTACTACTTAGCCACCCCAAGGATGACAGTAACATACAGAAGTTATTCCACAGATTTATTATGAATTAAGTATATCATAAACCAAGAAACACTGTGTAAATGTGAGCAGTTATTAAAAATGTCCTATTCCATTCATTTGAAGAAAACACATTATATTTAATAGTGAAGGACCCACAAAAGATTGACGTTTCTATTCATCTAGTTGTTCTTTTTTCTGATCATTTCAAGCTGAAGGATGAGTTCAACTTTTAGACCTTGGTATGGTAATTATAATGAAGGTTCTTTTATGGAAGTAGATGTTGAATGCCTTGAAGTTAACCTACCATAAAATAAGTTATAAGGAAGAATTTTCTATAGTACCTCACAGCACTAATTTGACACAAGAATTTTCAAAGAATTTTTCCAAAATATTATGGTATTGTTTATATAAAAAATGTTGTCTTTCCCATCCTACCCTCCCCTAAACCATACTTTTAAATTTTATGGAACTAAAGTGCTATTAAAGGGGGTGGCTAGGTGGCATAGTGAATAGAGAGCACTGGCCCTGGAGTAAGGAGGACCTGAGTTCAAATCCGGCCTCAGACACTTAAAGCAAAACTAGCCATGTGACCTTGGGCAAGTCACTTAACCCCAATTGCCCTGTCCTCCCCCTTCCAAAAAGCAAAAAAAAAAAAAAGTGCTATTAAAGATAAGCAAAGGAGGGGTCCAGCTCCGAGGAGGAACAATCAGTCAGGGTATTTATGATTCTTAATTTTAGAGGCTTTGCAGAGAGCATGTTCCTTCATCACTAATTTTATGTGAAATTCAAATTAGGAGGAAATGTTTTGGAAATGGACCTGGATTCTGCTTTAAGAACAAATGCCTAATAGACATACTACAGACTCACTGGTCTCGTCTCCAAACCCTGCTAGCATGTGTTTTCAGAATTATCCAAGTAAGAGAGAAGATAGGGAGGGAGATTAAATAACTGAGGTTTTACCTGCATAGAATAAGTTGGTTAATGGAAAACTTAATAAATCAGGTTTTTGTTTTTATCTATGAGAATTTTAAATAGTTCAGTTTCTGAATGAACTAATTTGTTTTGACTTTGAGGTAACACTCCAAACCTAGAGTGAAAAGAGCATGTACGTAACTATAAACAACAACATAGTTTTGGAAATATGAGCATCAGTGAAAATCACAGAATGAAAGCTAGAGGGAACTTTAAAGATTATTTGGTCCAACCTCCAACATTTTACCAATGCAGAAACTGAGTCCCAGAGAGTTTAAATAACATGACAAGATAGGTACAGTCAGTCTATAACTTTGATTTCCTAACTCAGTCCAGTACTCTTTCCAACAGAACTGTGCTAGAGAACTATTTTGCTATTAAATTTAACAGTATATAACTTTTCAGAATTCTTTTTGCATTACATAGCTATTTAGCTGATATCTTATAATAAATATGCTGTTGAAGGGTTCAAAAGTTATATGCACGTGGACACAAGTATCTAAGACAAATTTCTAGCATATAATTAGTATAACTGGTATCTCAAAGAAATAATATTCTGATATAGATACAATGTGATGCTACTAGAAATTCAAATAAGGCAGAAGCCGCTTATCTCCATATATACCATTAACATATTTTAATCAAGTACTTTTTTTATTTCAACTTTTATTATATTGCTAGTTACTTATTCCTTAGTAATGCAAGACTAAGAGGTAAAGTATACTATATGGCTAATAACTGGAAAAGATAAATGCTTTATTTGTGTTCATTTTGATATATAAAACATTTTCAGATGGTAAGATTTCCCTCATGTTTCTAGTTCTTTAATACCAATTTCAGAACTCTAATACTAATAAAATTTTAATGTTTTCAAGCCTGAAAGTTGCCTTTAAAGCACATAGTGGCTCTATCACCAGCAGCTATGGAAATTATGAAGATAAATTATCCTATGTAAACATGAAAAGTGAAAAACATTGCATTTAAAACTGAGTTAACTATTTCATTTCTTTTTCAACTCATGTCATATCTGTGCTTATAGGCACCTCCATGTAACTTCAAAAAGCCTGTTTATGAACATGGAAGATACAGAAATACTTCTATGGTAAACAGGAGGGAAGCTTGATTATTTAATATAGTTGGATTTCTTACTGGGATATTGTTTGGCATTTAAAACTTGAAGAATATGGTATGGATGGATTGTCTGAGGCATCTGTTATTACACTAATATATTCCCTTGACCTTTGCCAATCATCCTCTTTCACTCCTTATGCCATGTGATTATTTCCATAAATTCTCTTTCAAGGATTGGACGCCTTCCTGCTGGAACTTTGCTTATTCAGATTGGATCTAGCTTTTTTTTCCCCAGCCTCTTTTTCTAGACATATCAGCCCTTTAAACTGTTTGCTTGGTCAGTTCTCTTACATGGCTTATCATTGGTAATATGATGTTTCTTCCCACTATGTGTCTTTCTATTGCTATTTGGGTTTCTGGTAACTCTGATTTTTCTGAGACTCTGATCTCCTATAATTTGCAGTCAGATGGCATCCCCGAGAGAATATTGATTTCACAGAGGTAGGCTTTTTCAACAGCAAACAGTTTGGGATCATTGAACGTACCATGCAATTTCCCAAAGGCCATTCAGCCTGATTTCCTCCTATTCAATCATGCACTCAACCCATTTCACGTTTACAGAAACTTTATTCTCTATGCATATATATGTATACATATACATATACACATATATGAATGTACATATATGTTATATATGCAATAAACACTTAGCATTTATAATATCTGTCAGTATGTATAGGCAGGTACCATAGAAGACAGATGAACTAAGTACAGAATTAAATAGGAGACCAGGCTGAGTCTGAGAACATATGAACCAACTAACAGGGATAATTAATCCTGCACTTTTTCTCATATACGCATATGTTTGCGTATATATTATATGCTATGTATAATAGCAAATATTAGGGAAAGTCAGGAAGACCTGAGTTCAAATTTGTCCCCAGACACTTATTAGTTTTGTGACCCTAGGCAAATCACTTGATCTCTGTTTGACTCAGTGTCCTCATCTGTAAAATGGGGATAGTAGTTCCTACCTCCCAAGGCTTTGTAATGATCAATGAGATAATATCTGTAAAGTGTTTAACACAGTGCTTGGCATATAGTGTTATGTAAATGTTAGCTATTATTATTGTAAATAATAATATATGTATATTATAGAATATATAAATATACATAAGAGATGAAAATTCAAACTTTCAATATTTGTTCATCAAATATTAAGTGCATTTTATATGCACACATAAATACAACACAAATTAATGCATGATAAACTCGTATTAGGAAATGGAGTTCTTTGATATTGGAAGAGGGAAGGAATAAACATAGAGGATAAAGTAGAAGAAAGCATTAAGGAAAAGAAAAAGATCAGACTGTGTATACATGTAGACTAATTCAAGTAACTTTTTGTCTTGCTACTGGTTTGAAAAATTATCTTTTCACATATAAATACATTTGAATACCACTGAGATGAGCTCATTGTTTGGTTTCGATTATGCACAGGATGCCTAACACACTAGAAACTACAATGGGTCTTCATATGTCCTTCTGCTCTACAGCTCCCTTAACATGTCAATACTCAGCAAATCACTGAATAATTACCTTCAAGGTGCCCCTATCACCAAGTCTTAAATCATTTTAATGACTACATGGAGGCCATCTTGTTTCAAGAGATCCTGAGAGTCTGCCTTTTGTTTTTCCTAGGTGCTTTATTTAAATCAATGAGAAATTGAGACAGTGGGATTTCATAACCTCTTTGCGACCACAGATGTGGATCTACATGTAGATCACCTAAAAAAGTCCCATTTCTTCCTTTTTTACATTTTCGATGTAATAACAATTTCAATTTCCTTCCTCCTTTCCTTTTTCCTATTTTCCTTTAGCTCTTTCCTCCTACCTTTTCTTCCTCCGACTTTACTTTCCTTCCTTACCACTCTTCCTCTTTCCATTACTTTCTCCTTCGCTCTCTTATTTTTCTTTCTCCTTCTTTTCTTTTCTTTCCTTCTTCTTAGTTCCATCTTCCCTTTACTCTTTCCCTTTCCTTCTGTCCTCTTTTTCCTTTTGCTTTATCATTTCTTTTCCTTCCTCCTTTCCCTTCTTTTCCTTTTCCTTCATCTTTCTTCCTTTTCCTTTCTCTTCTCCCTTTTTTGCCTTTTCTTTTTTTTCTTTTTATTTTTTTAAATTTTATTATAGTTTGCATCATTCATTTCCACAAGATTTTGAGTTACATATTTTCT
>CM053588.1:198162946-198185805 GCA_028646515.1 Pseudochirops corinnae
GGCCCAAGACGACGATCCGGATCCAGGCCGCTCAACGCGAGAGCACTGGCCTGAGAACAATCGCTTAGTCCCCATGCTGTCTGCAGGCCGGGGGCGGGAAGCTACAACATGGAGGCGGGTGCAAAACCTCTGCCTTTCGCTTTTCCGCTCTGGAGGCCTTTTGGCCGGA
Source organism: Pseudochirops corinnae (assembly GCA_028646515.1). Lineage (NCBI taxonomy): Eukaryota > Metazoa > Chordata > Mammalia > Diprotodontia > Pseudocheiridae > Pseudochirops > Pseudochirops corinnae. Next base: position 198,163,116 of record CM053588.1, read on the forward strand.
CTGCTTTTCTCCCCCTTTCGCAATTCCCACTTAGCTAATTCTGAATGCTGCTCACAGCTGCTGCTAATCCGCTCACCAGAGAAGCTCCTCTGCTCCTTCCGTTCAGCCACCCCCGGGGCACAGCCGTGGCTTCAGGCCAGGCTGGTTTCGGTTTGCAGTGCTGATATGGTTCCTCATAGTCGAGCTGACTTTAGTGGGAATTATTTTTGTGTGTGTTTTGGAGTTCTAGGATTGGTTTAGAGTCCTATTTTATGGGTATTTTAGGGTGGCTATGCGAGAGCTGTGATATGTTGCCGCTGCTACGCCACCATCTTGGCTCCGCCCCCTTTATTCCCTTTTCTTTCTTTCTTTTGTCCTTCTTTCTTTCTTTGTTTCTTTCCTTACTCTTTTTTTTTTCTTACCTTCCCTTCCTCTTTTATTTCCTTCCTTTCCACAAAGCTACCAATATGTGTATCCAGGTCCATACCATGGGTGGCAAGGAGATCTACCAGGTGGAATTCCTCTCTAAGATCACCAAGGTAGAAGAGCTGAGGTTGAAGATCCAGGAAGTATTCAGGGTAGAACCAGGGAGACAAAGGTTTTTTATTGGGGTAAACAAATGGAAGATGGGCACTCCCTTTTCTGACTACAGAATTGATCTGAACTACATTATTCAGCTGTTAGTGCAAAAAGGCCTAGATATACTTTCTGTTCCTATTAAAGAAAAGGATTCTGAACCCTCCTATATAGATTTGGGCTGTCACTAAGACCAGAGTGAATACTATAAAGAGTTCCAACCATGGAGAAGGAGCCCTGGAAATTGATGTGCAACCTGGCCCAGCTGTTCAAGTGGACTGGATTGATCTAGGATTTGATCTCTGTAAGATCAATTGTTATGGGAATCTGAAGATCTTCCATGCTCCTAGGCCCTTTGCTTAAGTGGCTTAAGTGGCTCTGAGAACCTTCCCTGATTTGAAAGTATACTCTGCCCCCTAATAGGCTGAATGTGGTCAGATGGAGCCTATGGCCAAAGGCTTGCTCTTCAAGAAGGCCCATGCCTTATTACTTTGTGATTGGGCAGTGGGTCAAGAGGGCTGTGACAGTCTCCGATCCAGGAGAAGGCTATATATATCCCCTGATGTGAAGTTTTGCTTTTGGGGTTCACTTTGAGAAGAGCTGTGTGATTTGGCCAGATGAGACTCCGGGAAGCTGTTGAGCCCCCTGGCTTTGAATAACCCAGATGTTGGTGCTTCCCTCTCTGGTAACTGAATAGTTATGGATGTGATGGTCAGATGGTTGGAAGCCTATCTGCTGATCTGTTCCTTTGTCTGCTTGTAACTTCTGCTTGTAATTTGTGTTTGTATTCTCTGATGTTCAGGGTGCTGACTTTTTCCCCCGAACTAGGTAAATGATACGTGTTTGATTGATTAAAGTGAGACTGTTAACCCATTTTGAGTTGCTTTCCTTTAGAAAAGCAGATCTAAGAACCTGTGCTAGCAGCCACCCTGGGTATGCTAGGGTGCTTGCAGCTACATCAATGAATATATGGATGCCTGGGATATGAACAGGGGAGTATGGATAAAGCCATATTAATAAATGTTATAAGGAAAGAAAGAGTAGCAGACACTGAATCCAGTGACAGTGGAGATGGCAAAGTGGCTGAAGATTGAAATGTGAAATATGAAGACTATCCAGAAAATGTGTCATCAAATATGTAAGAGTTTGGACCCAGACAGTATTGAAATGGCATCAGCTGGAAGCTGCACAAATTGTGATGCTGAACTATAATCCTAATGAGTCCAAGAAGAGGGACTTTTGGTACTGATGTTGAGATCCTTCAAAACTGGGAAGCTAGGACTATTAACGAGATCTACGCAAACTCAGTGCTTGGTGATGCTGAGGATTCTCTGAGTGAATATAGAATAACTTTTGTGGATTAATTTTACAAAATTGAGGATACTCATAGTGTGAATCCAGTTAGTTTCAAAAACCTTTGAAAAGGCAAAGCAGTCCCATTTGCAAACACTGTAAAGATAATCTCAATAAGACCTGCAGAATGTGTGCCTGCTGTTTGCAGAGGAAAGCAAGACCCTGATAAGAAGCTGATGTGTGATGAGTGCAACATGGCCTTCCCCATCTACTGCCTCAGCCCCCTGCTGAGCTGGATTCCATATGATGAGGCTTGGTATTGTCCTGAATGTTGGAATGATGCCAGTGAAGTGATCTTGGCAGGGGGGGGAAGTTAAAAGAGAGCAAAAAGAAGGCAAAGATGGCATCTGCTACATTATTGTCTCAAAGGGACTGGGACAAGGGAATGGGATGTGTGGGTTGCACAAGAGAGTGCGCTATTGGGCCTTCTAATCATTATGGACCAATCACTGGGATTCCTGTTGATACCATATAGAAGTTCAGAGTACAGGTGAGTGATTCCAGTGTCCACCGGCCCCATGTGGCAGGTATACATGGCAGAAGTAATGACAGTGCCCACTCTCTGGTCCTGGCATGGGCCTATGATGATGATACAGACCATTGTAACTCTTTCAGTTATATAGGGAGTGGGAGCAGAGACATTTCTGGCAACAAATGGACCAGAGAGCACTTTTGTGATTAAGAAAAACAAAACAAAACAACAACTCACCAACATGAACACAGCTCTGCCTTTGAACCACAGTGCTCCTATCAATGACCAAGGTGGAGCTAAAGCCAAGGACTAATGAGTTAAGAAGCCAGTCAGGGTGGTGAGAAATGTCAAAGGAGGGAAAGACAGCGAATATGTACCAGCTGAAGGGAACAGATATGATGGAATATATAAGGTAGTGAAATATTGGGAAGTATAGGGAAATCTGCTTTCGTTGTATGCCATTATCTCCTCAGGAGAGATGATGATGAACCTAGCCCATGGACAAGGGAAGGGAAAGACAGGATGAAGAAACATGGCTTAACAATGCAGTATCCTAATGGATATTTGAAAGCAGTTGCTAACAAAGAGAAGGAAAAAGAATATAATAAGAGTAATGAGTGGTGAAGAGTGATGAAGAACTGATATCTATAAGGGAAAGAAAGGGGAAGAGGAAAAGGAAGACAGCAGGGGGTAGGGAGGGCTTTCTGGCCTCCTCTAGTACAGTGTCCAAGATTAAGGTGGAACCATATAAACTCACCTCCCAGCAGAAGTCTCTCATCAAGAATGATGAGTCCAATGAAAAACTGTGGAATGAAGTATTAGGTGCACTGAAGGAAGGGTCAAAATTCCTGAATAAAGTAGAAGAAACATTCCTGTGCATTTACTGTCAGGAGGTGGTGTTTTGGACAATTACCACTCAGAGTCAGAAAAATGTTTACAACGTTTGTTCAACCCAATCCTTCCGAGCCCAGGCGTACAGCTGCCCCAGCTTGTCAGTATGATCTGGGTGAATCTTAGACTATGCAAGTGAATCAGCCACTGCAAACTATCCTCAGTCAGCTCTTCCCAGGCTCTAGCAATGAGCGGTGATCCAGTCTGTCAAGCACTTCTTTCTTACTCTGAGAGTAAAACTTGGCAGTGGGTTTTCCATTTAAACACATAGCTTCACTTTTTCCCTGAAAAAAAAAATTGTCTTCCCCACCCTTTTTTAAAAAGTCAATAAACTTTGAGGGATTTATGTTGTATATATTGTGGCTTTTAAAAAATGTTTGATACTGCATTCATTTTTTTTTTCTAAAACCTTCATTTTATCAGCATTAATTTTCCTGTTTTTGATAAAGGCTACTAATGAACCTGACACTGAGTTCTCAAAAGTTCCCTATCTTATATAGAATGTTGGTTGATTACTAAAACAATCTTTGTAAAGTCTGTGAATTTGGCCTCAAAGGTAGAAGTATGCTGAGCTCTTTGGAAATATTTTGATGTTCAGATTCTCTAAGATGGTTCTTGGTGTTTTTGGACCTGTTGCTTAGATGGTTTATCAAGAAATTGTTTAAAGAAACAATCTTGCTTAAAATGGGTTAAGCTCTTTTTCAAGGCCATTCTCTACCAGTTTACTTTTATGTTTAAAATAAGTATAAAAAAGCTTTCGGCCTGCATTTAGCTAAGTGCTCAGGGCAGTACAAAATGCTACCTCAGCTGGACATTTCTTTTACCAAGGGAACTGGTTGTTCAGACAGATGCTTTCTTTGACCCAGAATGCCATTGTGGAACAAACTAGAACCATTCTTAAGTGCCTTTGGTCCATTTATAAAAAACTGGGTTCTTTTTTAGCACAGGAATGTTGAAATTTCCAGCCAGATGACATTTCTTCCTCTGAAAATGGAACACTAGCCAAATGTCATTACCATGGCATGGCAAACTTTGAAACTTCCTTTCTAGGGTGCATTTTGGCACACGATTAATTTACTTTATCATCATTTTCAATACATCTCCATTTCAAAATAGAGAATTACAGACGTGAGAAAGTCTTTATTTTTTTAAGATACTTTTTAATTTATCAGTTACTGTATATGGAGGAGATACAGGAGTAGTTTGCCATTTCCTTCTCTAGCTCATTTTGCAGATGAGAAAACTGAGTCAAACAAGGTCAACTGACTTGCCCAGGGTCATATAGCTATGAACTCAGGAAAAGGAGTCTTCCTGACCCCAGGTTGGGCACTTTATCTATTGCACTCCCTAGCTGCCCCTCCTGGCACATAGTAGATACTTTAACAATTGCTAATTGAATTGAACTATATACATACACATATATACACACATATACATATATATGTTCATAAACATACAAATACACATATATGTATGTATTTTGCTGCTGTAGCTGCTATTTTTACTGCTGTGCTCTTTTAGTCTCTTTGTTCTTCTTCCTTTGTGCTTGTTCCTGTGGGAGTGCATGCATTTATACAGTTCAATTACCACCTTCACAAAATTGTTCCAAATTTTACACCTCCGACTTTGACCTCTCACCTTCTATTTCTGAATAGATGACAGTTTACAATGAATTTCCACTTTGATATCATAAATCGAATTCATAATTCTGGAGTTGACCTTGAAACTCCTTTAGCTCCCTTCCAGCTCTAAAGTTGGGCTATAGTCCTATGATTTTTTTTTTTGCTTTTTTGGACAGGGGAAGGCAGGGCAATTGGGGTTAAGTGACTTGCCCAAGGTCACAAGGCTAGTAAGTATGTTAACTGTCTGAGGCCAAATTTGAACTCAGGTCCTCCTGACTCCAGGGCCAGTGATCTATTCACTGCGCCACCTAGCTGCCCCTATGATTTTTTTTTAAAAGACTCAACCCATAATCGTTATTCTGACAACATCATTTCCTGGCTCATAAGCCAGAAAAATAATTTCTAACTACATCATGTGAAAACTGAGTAACAGAATCCAAAACAAAATAGTAATATTAAGAACTCACTCCTGTATAGCACTTTACAGTTTATAAAGTATCTTCTTCACAACCTTTTGTGATATTGGAAGTGAAAATATTCTACTCATTTAAGAGCTGAAGAATAGAGGTCCAATGGAATTCTTAGGGTCACACAGTACATATCTGAGGTGATACTTACCAAGTGCAGCATTCTTTCCCATATACCATGTTGCCTACTCAAAGTCTCTTGAAAGCTTTCTCTTTACTTAAAGATTTAGCCATATTATACAGAGAATATGCATGTATAGAAGGGGTATTGAGACCTTTTTGATGCTTAGTCAATATCACCTGTATCAGTGGTATCAAGACCAAACAGATATGGAGACCACTAAACTATTCATAAAGATTCCTGTGGACCACATATTGACTTAGAAAACCACATGTTAACATAATCCATATTTTATTGTATTTTTATTTATTCTGTTAAATATTTCCCAATTATATTTTAATCTGGTCCAGCTGCACTCAGGAATGTTATGGGTCACTTATGAACTATAAAACACATATCTGATATCTCTGATCTATATCATCTGTAAATTAATAATTTTTTAAAAAAATATGTAGGAACAAAGACATTTTTATGACCAGACAGGTAAATGACTGACCATGTTATAACTGAACTGATAGAACATAGATCATATATGAAAATTTCATTTCTAGAAATCTTAGTTTAGGCCTGCCTCTTCCAGCTGGGAGAATAAAACATTAACCACAGATACAAAGACATATACAAGTTATAGATGTAGAAGTGTTCTGAAAAACTAACTTCACTATGGCTCCCTACTATCTCTGAAATTTCAATTTACAATGATGAGTCTTCTGGATTCCAAGCCCAGTGATGCTTCCACTGTGCTACCTAGCTTCCCCTCAGATCAAATACCATCTTCTATTGGAGGCTTCCTTCAAGATCACCTTCCTTCTATGCTATATATAGTTTTTATGTACATTAGTTTATGAGTTCCTTAAGTACAGGGATATTTTTTTTTTGCCTTTCTCTGCATCTGAGGTGCTTGGCACAGTGCCTAAAGCGTAGTAGTTATAATAAGTGCTTGCTGATTACAAGCCAACTGACTGACTATACACATTCAAGTTATCATCAAATGATCACATGTAATATGTATTTATTTACATGTTGTGCCCCTCAGTAAAACTTGTATGATATTTAGAGACTGTTTTTCATTTTTTCTTAGTATTCCCTATGATAAGGATCGGAATCTACACAATGTTGGTGCTTAAAACATGCTTTTTGGGTTTCTACCTTTATAGAATAAAATTGTAGTATATCTTAGTTCATTCTCATAAGTTTCATTTTAGGTTTTAAATGGGTTTAAAGAAATAGATTTAGAAAGTAACATGAGAGTTTAGAGAGACTACATTTTTAGAATTTTGTCTTGGGAAGCGATATGATTGAATAATTATTGTTTTTTGCTTTACTGGAACCTGTTTTGAGAGGACAACACTTTTTTTAAAATTTTATTTTAAAAAATGCCATTTAAGCTACATGTTCAAAAGCATCTACTTCTTGAAAAAAAATATATGGAATATGCAACTGTTCCCAGGGAGACTAAGTAACATTCCACCAAATTGCCTAAGTGAACTATTAGCACTAAAAGGCTAAAATTAAATGATTCTGTCTGCTAGAGAATGATATGTTTTGCTCTGCCTCCACATCATTCAGTTCATTATATGAACATACATTAGAGGCTCATTTTTATTGAAAATTAAAACAATGCATTAAATCCTTGTGTTTTTTTTTAGTCAATCTTCAGAACTGTGTCAATAATATTACAGTTGGAGATCTGGATCAATTTAGTAGGAATAACCTTGTCTAAATATGACTATGTAGATGAAAATATAGGCCATGGGGTAGGCAGGATGAAATTGATACCTTTTCCATATTAAAGAAATGCTGTCTTGCTTATTGAATAAGCTATCAGTTTCAACATATTAGTTGAGTTACTTACTGCAGTTTTCTTCATCTGAATTATCACTGCAGTCATTTTGGCTATCACAGCGCCAGTGATCTGGTATACAGTTGTTGTTTTTGCACTGAAATTCATGAGGTCCACAAGTCTTTTTATCTGTAATGAAAGTGATCATAGATTGACTTTTCGACTTCCATAAAGAGAGCATTGGTAAGAGTAATATCAAGAAGGAAATGAGCACTACTCTCAAAGCTTTGCACCATTCTGCAGTTGTTGATAATAAAAAACAAAATACTCTAAACTGCTGAATAATAGCCCCATAGCAAAAACTTAAATATAAATGCTTAAGAATGACCTATTAGCTGTGTGAGTTGGAACCTATGGGGCAAGAAGTGTTGGAATTGAACAGTAGGAGCAGAGGACATTGGAGCAAAGAGAGTCCCATGTTGTAGTGGCAAAGGAAATATAATAGGAGTCAGAATACACAGGTTCAAATCTTGACTCTTCTCCTTTTGTGATCTTAGACAACTTACTGAAACTCTTCTGCAGCTCAGTTTCCTTGTCTGTGAAATCAAGTAGTTAGGCTAGATTATTTTAAACTATCTTCTAGTCCTAAATCCTATGACCATAGGCTGTGCTTCTCAAATTGGCCATCTAAAGGAAATCACCAAAAACACCAATCACACTGCTGACATTAAGCTTAGTCCAATTAATTCAAGAAGAGGATTAACAGAACTGTTCTTTCTATCACAGCTCCAGCTTGTGGTTTCTAAATGGTCTGTGGTTTCTAAATAAGAAATAATCTGATTTTGTTTCAATTATCTATCCTCTCCTGTAGATATTTTGCTACTTCTCTCTGTGTTATTACCCTGACCTTCCCCCTCATTAACTGTTATTTATCTCACACACACACACACACACACACCTGCGTGTATATATGTACATACATACACAGACATACACACATGTACACATCTAAACATATGTGGTACCATACACACATACACACACACAAAAATATCCTATTGCCTTTCATTTGTTTCAGTTGTGTCTGACTCTTTGTGAACACATTTAGGGTTTTCTTAGTGAAGATACTGAAAAGGTTTGCCATTTCCTTCTCCAGCTCATTTTATAGATGAAGAAACTGAGGCAAATAGGATTAAGTAACTTGCCAGGGTCACACAGCTAGTATGGATAAAGAATCTGAGGCTGAGCATTAAGTGACTTGACCAGAGTTACAAAGTCAGTAAATGTCTTAGATAGGGTTTGAACTCATATTGTCCTGAGTCCTAGTCTAGAACTCTATGCATTATTTCACCCAGCTTCTGGGGTCTAGAGATAATCTACTGGTAGATAATTAAGGATTGAATATACCTTTCTATTAACATGCTGTTTAGTTTGTTTAGACATGTCTGTGTAGAAATGCATTTATTTGATTCCTTTTATTGTATGCAATCATTTGATTATAAACTACTGAGGTCAGAGATATTTTGTAGCCTTTTTTCCCCTCAGAATGTCTCAAATAGCAAACATTCTGTATATCTTAGACTCCTCTCTCTCTCTCTCTCTCTCTCTCTCTCTCTCTCTCTCTCTGTCATGCCTTTGTATATAGATATAGATACAGTTATGAATAAATGAAAAAGCAAAGTAAGAACTCATTAATTAATTAATTAGAGTCTAATCCTCAAAATGTCAAGGGTTGGTCTGAATCTTTTGGGGAGTTAACTCATTTGAGCCACAAATATAGATTCGTTCTTTGGGCTATTGATGAGGAAAACAAGCCCATATCAGTTTGAATTATTTCTTCAAAAATGCTGATTACATTGGGACTTAATTATCTGAAAAGATATATTTTAGCATCTAAGAACATAAGGAATGTCATACCAGTTCATCTAGTAGACCATTCAGTATTGTATTATATCTGTGCCAATGGCACCAGACAAGATTTTTAAGAAAGTCCTCTAAAACCTCAAAATGTTATGACTATGTTCTGAGTATCCTGTCTGGATTTCTCTTTTTTAGTATGCTGTTTTCATAATTCTTTTAAAAGTCCTTTTTGAAATCACTTTTTAATATTTAAATATCTATAACACATTGTAGCTACAAGGAATGTAGAGTTACTTGGCAACAGCCCTATGCCATAGTTCAGTGCTATTATTTCCATTTATAGATATGGATATGTAAACATTGAGAGGTTAATTGACTTGGGTAAGGTCTTACAGACTTTATGTTCTGACTTATTTAACTTCTTGATCTATGACACCTTTTATAAAAAAAAAGATTACAAATACAAACTGCAAAGGCTTGTTCTATATTTGAAATATATGCTAAGGTCAAATTCAAAACACTGAAGAGTTTATATGAGGAAGCACTAAAGGTACTTCCTGGGTACAAAAAGAAAGTAATGAACACTTATAACTTATATTTGAATGATGTTTTATAGATTAAAGGGATTTCTAAGTATTCTTTCTCAGAGATCCTCTGAAATGTTGCAGGATCTTAACGACAAACCCAGTGAAGTAAATGGGGTAGATAATATTCTCACATTGCAAATGAGAAAACCAGGGCTCAGAGAGATTAAATGACTTGTTGAAAATTACATTGTTATTAAGTATATTATAGCAGCAATGACAATTCAGTGATCATTCCACTAGATCAGGGCTTCTTAACCTGTTTTTTGTTGTCATTGATTGCTTTGGTAGCCTGGTGAAACCTATGGTCTTTTTTTCAGACTAATGTTTTTAAATGCATAAAATAAAATATATGAGATTACAAAGGAAATCAATTGCGTGGAAAAACATATCAAAATATTTTTAAATCAATCTCACAAATCTCATGACTAGACTATTCTGCTGCTTTGTATAGCATCTCAGAAAATTGTATAGGACATGCAAAATTGGCATCTATTTTTTGATAATCAGATTTCTAAAATGGAAAATATCTAAGAGATGAATGAAAAAAGAAGTGGGTCAATAACATGGAGAGGGAGAAAGAAAAAAAAGACCATCCATGTCCCATTGTATGTAATGTTAAGATATCTAGAAGAAGTTCTAGATCTATGTGGATCTATCTAGAAGGAGTATGGATACTGATGAGACCATATGTCTACTAGAGTACTGAACAATGTAACATTCAAATGAATCACTATTTTTCCCATTACATCAGATAGTAAAGGTAAAGCACTTTGAAAGCCTAAAACTATATAGATATTGGCTATTATTACTTTATTATTTATATTTATATATTTTTTAATTCTTCTCTGCCTCACCTTCAATATCCAATCAAATCGCTAGTTCTGTGGCTTCGATTTATCCGAAATCTCTTTCATCATTTCCATTTGTTCACTATCATCATTGAGGCACTCAGAATATTTTAATTGTAATACTTTGTGATAGCTTCCTGGTGATTTTACAATCCAATCCAAACTCCACACCTTACTTACCATATTAGTCTCTTGTTCACAAATTTCAATAGCTTTCCAATGCTTAAAAACAAAATCTTAATGTCACTTAATGTCACTCCAAGATGCCCCTCTACCATAAACTTTCAGTGTGATCTTCACCATTCTGCCAGCTTGTTTTGCCCTCTTCTGACTCACAGCCTCTGTTCACATTATTTTCCATTCCTGGAATGGATTCTCCCCCAAGTCCAACCACCAGTCACCAGCCTACTGAGATCCTTTGCCACCTTCAAGAACCTGTCAAGATGCTAAACTCTATCATGAGTCTTTCACTCTGAAATGCTGAAAAATGATCCTTCTCCCCCTGCTATAAGCATTTAGTCTGTACCTCATTTTATAGATCCATTATATTCCACAATGACTTGAAGCTAAATAGTAAGTACCTAATATGTATTGAATTCTACTTAATGATAGCTAACAAAATCTAGTATTTATACAGTGCCTACTACATGCCAGGCACTGTGCTACACACTTCACAATTATCATATCTGATCTTCACAACCACCCTGGGAGGTAGGTGCTATTATTTCGATTTTACAATTGAGGAAACTGAGCCAAACAGATGTTAAATGACTTGCCTAGGGTTACATAGCTAGGAAGTGTCTGAGGTTAGATTTGAACTCAGGTCTTACTAACTCCAGATCAGGCACTCTATCCACTGTGCCAACCAGCTGCCCACTTGGAAAACAGTTATTTTTTTAACCATCATACATTCCCTTACTAAATTGTAAAGTGTTTGAGAAAAAGAAACAGTGCCTGATTCCATTTTTCTATTTCTAGTGTCAAATGTCCTCTTCTGCTGCTTGATGCTGGAACGGATAGGACCAACCTGATTCAGGGTTATACCAAAAGAGCACACTCTCTAGGAGTTCCTACAGAGCAGAAAAGTATATATGACCCTTTATATAATGAACCCATATATACTAAGTTTACAAAGGCTCATCAGTGAGTCATTTCAAGGTTATGACATATGTTTATGTACTTAAATACATATGTGGATGTGTACACATATGTGTATATGTATATATGTAAATGCATATATCTGTGTGCATATACATATGTGTGTGCATCTCAAAAAAATAATTAACTAATTATTTTTTTGCAGAGAAACTCTCAAAGAGTATCCACCAAGTTATAGAGGAGATTGTATCTTCCTTACAGAAAAAAGTACCCTCCCTATTGAAATTTTAGATTATGCGGTGTCTAGGTGGTGCAGTGAATAGAGTACCAAACCTGGAGTCAGGAGGACCTGAGTTCAAATCCAGCTTCAGACACTTAATACTCACTAGTTGTGTGACCTTGGGCAAGTCACTTAATCCCAATTGCCCTGCCTTCCCCCCTCCAAAAAAAAAAATCCTAAATTTTAGATTAAAGTACTGAAGCCTTTTTCACCAACAGCTTTGTATCTTGCACATAGTACTTAATAACTATTATTTTTTGAAGTGAGTATATTTGAGAACAATTTTTTTCTGAAAAAAGTGCCTTTTATCTTTAACATAAAATTCTCTCCCTTTTTTTTTTTTTTTGCAGATGTCATTGTGAAAGTGAGCTACTTCAACTAAAATAAACTCATTAATTCATTCAAAACTAAAAACCATTCTTGCCTCAAATAGTTCACGTTCTCTTTTGGAGGGAGAGTGAGAGGTGATGTGTAGCATTTTCACAGAACTAAGCAGACTTTTCACTTGATTGTATATGAGGTGATGAAGGGGTATGAAGCATTAAGGATGATTCCAAAGTTGCAAGGTGGGGTAAATGGAAAAATGATCACTCTCTCAATAAAATTTTACAAAGTTTGGATGGAGGGGGTGGACAGCTTTGCCTTTTTACATAGTGTTTAAACACTAAAAATCCAAAGGAGATCTGAGGACAATCCCATGATGCCAACCTTGGAGTTCTTGACTCCTTCACACCCCATCTATGCAGATACATTGCCAAATTTATTAAATTCTATTCCTATAACTTTCAAATTTCTTCCCTTCTCTCTACTCTTAAGGTCACCACTCTATTTCAGGGTCTCAATATTTCCTACCTGTATTATTACAATAGGTTCCTCATCATCCCCCATCCACCCTCTGCCTCATTTCAGGAATTCATTACTTCTTAGAATCTCTAGTTTCTTTCTAAGCTCAGCTCAAGTTCAACTTCCTACATGTAGCTTTTCTTGATTCTCTCAACCACTAATGTCTTCTCATCCTTCCCCCCAAAGTAAGTCATCATGTATTTACTTTGAAGGTATTTTGTATGTATTTATTTTTGTTGGTATTGGTTCTGCTAATTAATTTGTAAGTTTGCTGAAGAAAAAAGACTTTCATTTTTTTTCTTTGTATCTCCATGCCTAGCACAACGCCTGGAACATAAAAAGTATTAAATAAAATGCTTGCTTCATTGATTGAAAATAAGGACAAAAAGTGCATAAAAAGTGCCTTATATAGATTATCCCTCTCAATAACCAAAAGTCCTGCTTTGATATTTTATTGGGGCATGGAAATGACTCTCAGTATTTGAAAGCTATTATAATAGAGTGTAACATTTTCTAAGTTCCACCAAGCTAGAAAACTTCTGAATTAATTGCCTGTGACAGTATATTTGGACTAAGACTGGTATAGTTCACTAACATGGAGAGGTTCATCATGTCTAAGTAGGTCACAGGGTGAATAATTTTTTGTACCTAGATAATCCATAATAAAGATAAAAATATAAAGAGGCGTTTGGTTCTGCACAACTGGTTCCTTTTTCTTGAATAAGGGTAGTGGAAATGTGAATGAAAGGGTAGATAACAATGGCTAGTGAACATGAAGACAAAGAAAACAGTCATCCTCATGGACAAGATAGAGAGATATGAGTTAGATGATGGTACAATAAGGAAGATTCAGAACTGGTTGAATGACTGGACCCAAGGTCTCATCATTAATAGATTAATCATTAATTATTAATTAAGGTCAACCTAGAGAATGGTCTCTAGGACTATTTCAGGAATCTCCTCTTAGCTCTGAGCTATTTAATACTTTTACCAATGACTTAGATGAAGGCACAGATGGCATGTTTATCAAATATGCAGATTATACAAAACTTGTAGGAAAAGTTAATAAATTAGGTGAACAGAATTAGACACCAAAAAGAGATCATTTGGGCTTAAAAAAAAAAGAATAGATTTTTAAAAATATAATCCTGTATTTCAAATCCTCCTTATGGAATGCTACTATAGAAATGCAGTCATTTAAAAATTATAAAATATGATCTATACCCTATTTAGAGCCCATTTAAGGTCAATTATATTGAACTAATGTTTTTCAACATCAACAATGGTTTGTTACTTACTTACTTTATGACAGGTACTATGCTAATCTCGGGGACACAAAGAAAGGCAAAAACACCATCTCAGTCATAAAGTGTCTCACATTGTAATGGGGAATAAAACATGGAAACCGTTATGTACCTGTAAAATGTATTCACAGAAAATGGGGGATAATTTCAGAGAGAAGGCAGAGGTGGGAGCAGTAGAGTGGGGACAAAAGGTAGGATTTTACTCGAATCTTGAAGGAACTCAAGAAAGCCAGAAGGCTAAGGTGAGAAGGGAGAGCATAAGGAACAAGGCAATGAATACAAACATATTTATAATAGCTTTTTTCCCCCAGTGGCAGAGACCTGGAAACTGGGAATGATATTCATTAATTGGCTTCTTCCTTCCTTCCTTCTTCCTTTCTTTTTCTTTCTTTTTTTCTCTCTTTTTTTCCCTTTCTTCCTTTCTTTCTTCCTTCTTGAAGTGAGATAGATCTGAGTTCAAATACAGACTCAGATACTTTCTAGGGAAAGGAACAAGAATTTTTAGCTGTCTACTATGGCAGCATGCCAAACATGTTACTAATTACAATTTTTATAATTGCTAATTACAAATTATTATTTGATTCTCACAACAACCTGGCGAGGTAGGGGCTGTTATTATCCCCATTTTATTGTTGAAGAAACTGAGATAGACCAAGGTTGTGACTTGTACAGGGTCACAGCTGAGACTAGATTTGAATTCAGATCTTCCTGACTCTAGGGACACTGCTGTATTCTGTACCACTTAACTACTTCTAGCTATGGGACCCTGGGCAAGTAGTTTAAGCTCGCTATGCCTCATTCCTCATTTGCAAAAATGAGAATAATAATAATAGCACCTAGTTATTAGCTTGTTATGAAGATAAAATGAGATAATATTTATAAAGTACAATGTAAATGCTTCTATTGTTCCATCATTTCAGATGCTTCATGACCGTATGTGGGGTTTTCTTGGTAAAGATACTAGAGTGGTTTGCCATTTCCTTTTCTAGCTCATTTTAAATATGAGGAAACTGAGGTAAAAAGGGTTAAGTGATTTGCCCAGGGTCACAAAGCTAGTAAGAGTCTGAGGCCAGATGTGAACTCAGAAAGATGAGTCTCTCTAGCTTCAGGCCTGGCTCTCTATCCACACTGTACTACCTAGCTGTCTGATAGAAATGTCAGCTTTATTTTTTTCCCCAGAAGAGCTGTGGGTAGGAGTGAAAATAAATGCTTAATTGAAAAAAACTGAAAAGAAACCCCTGTTTTATATCTAATAATCATGCAGCATAGAAGTAATTGAATTCATACGTCTACATTAAGATTGTAACACAGTATAAACTTTGCAGATAGCTGCTTGGCTAATAAAAAGTACCAAGTGACGCTATGAATCTCATACAAAAAAATCAACAAAACAAGCACAAATATTGCTAACACATTTCTCCTTTGTTCTTTCACTGTTCTTCTGTTCTTTTCAAAAGGAGGGGGATTTAACACTTCAGTTGAATTCAGTAACCATTTATAGAATATCCATGGTATGAAAAGCACTTTGTTGTATTGAGGAAGACACACAGGAAAGGTGCAAAGAAAAAGCTGTGATGGTTCAAATGAGGTAAAGATTATTTCTGGTTAGAAAGGGCAAGAGAGGTTATATGGAAAACTTTATATTTAAGCCTTAAATGCTAATTAATTTGCAGAGATTGACATGGAGTGGGGAAGTTAAGGGAAGGGGAATATATTGAACTTGCAGGGGAAGGTCTTGCATGCCAAGTTAAAGAGTTTGAATTTTTTAATAAACTTTTAAGAACCATAAGAGAGACAGCTGGGCATACTGGTGAGAGAGCAAGACTGAAAGCCAGGAAGACCTGGATTCAAATTCTATCTCTGACATGTACTGTCTGTGGGACTTTAAGGCAGTCACTTGTCTTCTCAGTGATCTAGAGAACTCTCTCACACTACAGAATTGTAGAAAAGGTTCCGACTTATATTGGATAAGGAAGTTTGCTCACTCACGTGTTCCCTACCCTACTGAAATCTCAGATATTTTCACTGTATCTATTGCTAGGAACAACAGAAGGTTTAGAAGAACTATGATTAGATCCACATTAACAAAAATGTTTTGGGGGGGGGCAGCTGGGTGGCGCAGTGAAGACCACCAGCTCTGGAGTCAGGAGGACCTGAGTTCAAATTCGGCCTTAGATGCTTGACACATGTACTAGCTGTGTGACCTTGGGCAAGTCACTTAACCCCAATTGCCTTGCCTTCCTCCCTCAAAAAACAAACAAACAAACAAAAGATGTTTGGTAGTAAGGTGCATTTTGGGGGAAAGGAGGGACTGAGACCAGGAAGAACATTTAGGAAGATGCAACAATTGTTCAGGGAAGATGTTATGAGGACTGGGAGAGTAGCAGCAATTGGAATGGAGAGGTAGAATAGACATTGGACAAGGAGCATCAATAGAGAAGATTTGGCGAGTGATTAGATGGGATGTTGTGAAGAAAAATGGGGAATGAATCAGAAAAAAATGACTTTTAACTTTCAAGTGTGAGTGAATGGGTATATAAAAATGACAATTAAAAGAAAAGGGTAAAACTAATAGAGAAATATGCTGGGGATAGGGAGGAAGATGATGGGCTCAGGATTAGAGATGACAATATTGCTCATTTGTTCTGAGGGTGTTGGTAATCTTAGATCACCAATATATGGAAAAATATACTTTGTTGTGTCTTATAATGCATAGCTGGCCATTCTGACACTTTAAAAATAGTAAATGCTAAAAATAATAATGAAAGTATTGGATTTCTTTAGAAAATTCAAAGCATTTATGTCAAATTCATATCACATGGATCCTTTTTACACAAATACTAACCCGAATCTAACCCCCTATACAATAAAGTGCCTTTGAAAGCTTATAGATCAACTCTAATAATACACAACCACCAAGCTACATTATGGAAAACATAGCATTTGACATATTCATAATACAGAATATGAATCACAGGGTTTTACAAAATGTCATGATCTTTGAATGTACTGAGAGTTTTATTTCAATTCGAGAATTAAATGACACTTCATCTTAAACAACCGGGCTTTCTATGTGCCCCTTTTGCACTGAGATAATATTAATGTATGTTATAGAAATGTTTTCATTAATAACTAATAGCTAGCATGGGTGTTAACATATACAAGAGATTTTTATGTAACACTTTGACATTTGAAGTTTAAATATGTAGAATAGCTCAAAAGAGACACATTTCATTCCTAAAGAAAAAGCAAGTCAATCCAACTGAAGTATACACATTTTTGACTACTGTCAAGAATGATGCCTATCATACGTATAGAAGTAACACGTCTTACAGGAAGTTAAAATACTATCAACCAAAATACATCTTGGAGACATTTGTTATAACATCTAGTGCCCCACCCCCAATGGCCTTATATTTAAATATTCTAACTATGTATTTATTCTGTATCTACTTATATATGTACGGGATGTTTCCCCTGATAGAATGTAAGCTTCTTGAGAGTGGGTGGAATTATTTCATTTTTTTTGTCTTTATTATTCCTAGCATCTGGCCCACAAGTAGCAACTTAATTATTGCTTTTTCACTGATTGAGAACAAGGCATGTAATTATCTAATGTATCAGTATACACTGTAAAGTTTGGTTTGTATATGATCATCTATAAATATGTATTAAAATAGATGGTTTTTACTTCATGCTATATACACATATATAATTAATATGGTGCTTTGTAGTAATAAATACTTCATAAATACTTGTTTGTTCATTTTTATATATTATGTTTACAATATATACATATATTCCAATATATGTGATCTCATTGATGTGGGCACCCACTCTAATAATGCAGAGCACAACTTACCCATTCCTACTCACTTTGTATAACTCTTGTTCTTTTTTTAAATTCAATTTTATTTTATTTTTAGTTATCAAATTTTCTCCCCCCCCACTTTTGCCTCCTCTACCCACTGAGAAAGTAAGAAAAACAGTCTTGTACAAATATGTATAATTATGTAAAACAAATTCCTATATTAGGCACATCTGCATGTCATCATTCTTCATCCATAAATTCACCATAGTGGTTTCACTCCATATTGTGAAAATATTGTCATATTCTCTAGATATTCAAGAGTTATCAGGAATGCATATTGGCTATCTATTGGTTATCCTTTTCTCTTGCTAATAATCAGCACTCTCTCACTCACTCTCTCTCTCTCTCTCTCTCTTCCATCATCTCTATCTCTATTATCTCTATGCTTATTTCTCTCATCTTTATACCTGTGTCTATATCTATCTCCATCTTCATCTCTATCTCTATATCAGATATATATGCTTAAGCATGAAACACATATTAGAAAAATATATTTAATATGAATATATATATAAACATTTGTATAAGGTACGTATGTAAAACCATCAGATAATCCATCTTTGTTATTCTCAAATGAATTATGCAGTAGTATTACTTGTAAATTAACACTGAGTAATTTGGTCAATGTGAACAATTATAAGAAAATTCAGATTTTGAGTCCTCCGAACTTTGATGACTACCTTTGTGAAAATATAATTATTTAAATAACTTTTATAGTATTTTAAGAAATGGACATTCATTTAAGGACTAGAAAATATAAAGCATTTGAATTTTTCTTTATTTCTGAGGTTGGTTTGTTTCAACATCCCAATTCAGGAGATAAGGTTGTCTGTGAATGGACAGAAATTTAACAAATCTTTTTTTTTTTAAACAAAGAAGAAATAATTAGATATATAAAAATCATGGGCCCACTACTAGCACATGCAGAAAGATATACTGAGAACAATTAAGTATCAACCTCAATCTTGGGATTTTTTTCCAGAGCTTTCTCAGTCTGGTCACATTCTCTTCTTCACAGATTTCCCCTCATAATGATCCTCAGCATGTGGCGTCCAGAATTGACCACGCTTCCACAGCTATATGCCCCCATTTATGCCTTTATTTATGATTTTAAATGAAGAAATTTATCAATAAATGAGAAATTTTTGTTCTTAATTTCCCTTGAAACTCATATATTCAGTTTGAATTTAAACATTTGTACATATTATTATTATTATTATCTATTATTATCTAGTATTATTATCTCTCTTACATATCAACTAGTCCTGTGATCTCCAGTGATTACCTCCTCATCAGTTACTATGCTCTCCTCACAATGTCTCTACTCTGGGGACTTCTCTAATGATGAATTGAGTCCCTAGAACAAACCTCCACTCCTTGAAGAGCCCAAGTCATGTTCATTTTCACTACCAGTTCAATTCACTATCCAAATTTCTCTACCTTCTTGCCAACTACCAAGCAACATGAGGGTGCTATTTCCTATACTATGCTCTTTCTAGCTTCTCTTTACATATCTTATGCTATTATTAGAATAAAAGTTTCTTGAGGGTAAGTATTCGTGTTTGCTTGTCTTTGCAGCTTACTGTGGTGCCTGGTAAATAGCAACTGCTTTGGTCAGCTAGGTGTGGTAGTGGGTAGAGGACCAAGTCTAGAGTCAGAAAGACCTGAATTCAAATTTGGCTTCACTAACTTTCTAGCTGTATGACCATGGGCAAGTCACTTAACCTGGTCTGCATCATCTTCCTCATCTCAAAATGAACTGGAGAAGAAAATGGCAAACTACTCCGCTATCTTTGCCAGGAAAACTCCAAATGGGGTCATGGAGAGTTGGACACAAATGAAATGACTGTACAACAATAATTGTTTTAACTTCTCAAAGACTTAGGCCACATCTTCTCATACTCTTGTACTCTCTAAAGCAATTGGGACATTGTTCTGTGATAAGTCAGCTCTTGATCAGTACTACTAATGTTTTTGCAATGAGGATCACTTTAAAAAAAAAAAGAATCACTATTACTAATAATAACATTTACTATGATTTTCTCATCCTTCTGTCAACTTAAGTAACTAGTATAATATAAACATTCAAGAGAAGAAGATTCCCTGTATCTCCTAGTTTAAAGCTCAATGACTGATAATGGATGATCTACTTAAAACACACACGCGCACGCACACACACACACACAACTTTTGAAGGGCGTCATTTAAATGGCAGACATATGTAATTTTAATTAAACATACACTGTATATGTTTTTATACTCTCACTGCCTCTAATCCTCTTCCTTATCTGGAAATCTGCAGACTGGGCTGTATTCTAAAACATTAAGATAGTACCTATAAATTAATTATATGCTAGCTCTCATCAATCAGGATACAATTCTGCAATGAGCCTTTACACCCACAACCTGTTCTTGTAGACAGGCATGGAAGGCCTTTGTAGATGCACCAGCAGTTCAAAACAACAATGCCAGCTGTAGCTCATTCCCAGTGGGATCCAGATACTTCTGTTTCACTTTTGAATTTTGATTTTTTTTTGTACTTTCATATTGTTCTTTCAGGTACTGAAGAGAGAGGCTTGTAAAGTAAAACAAATTACCAATGACATATTTGCTTTATAAAAAAGCACATCTATAATAAGCTAGCTTTGTAAAAGCCCAAATAATGACATTTTTGAAATTACATGTCAATGCAATGCAATTTTAGTGGAAATTTTTCAAATTCCCATTATGCTGTTTTACAAAGTGTCAGATTATATTCTGCAATGCCATCTATAGCACTTGACAGAATTTTTCTTCCATTTTTTCTCTTTATTTTTACCTTTTAAAATTTGTAAGGCAACTCTGTGATTGTAAAAGTGAGGGGAAAAGAAGAATGGTGTGAATTAGACATAATGAAAACAGCTACATGCATCCTTTGCCAATGTAGACTATTTCTCATTTGTAAATGCCCTGCTATTTCAGCCATTAGTCTCTTTTCCACAGCCTGCTAGTCATGGCAGATTGTGTAGTAAAAATAGACAAACGAATTTTCATTTGTGAAGTTGGTTTGAAGATGAACTCACAGCTCTAGAACAAATAAGCAAAAGACTAATATTACTTTGTACTATTCAAGGGCCGCAACTATGGGGTTTGTTTGTAGTATTCAACAACATTAATTATAGTACCTGAGATAAATCTGAAAAATGAGCACATGCCAAATCATTTGTGTGCATATCAACGTGTGTATTGTGGAGGCAGAGGTGGGGAATGGTTTGGAATAAAATGATCAAAAAGACATTTTCCCCAAAATATTTATTCTAGGGGTTATTTAAATCATATCTCATTTTAAATGAGTGGAATAGCCTCCTAACGGTCTACCTGTCTACAATTCCTCCTTTCTCCATTCTATCCTTTGCACAACTACAAAAATAATATTCTTAAAGTCCACATCTGACTACATCACTCTCCTGCTCAAAAACCTTCACTGGTTTATAGTTGCTTCCAGGGTGAACATAATCCCTTCTGGGCACCTAAAGCCCTTTTCCAAATACTCTTTCCAGGGTTATTTATCTTCTTTACCCACTATACACTTCAATGAAAATGGTCTCCTTGCTCTTCCTCCCACACGACATGTGCCAACACATAGCATATTGTCTAATCCAGTGGTTTTCAATCTTTCTAATGCTGAGACACTTTAATACTCATATGTGGGCGTATTTGCATGTGGGTGGACCCGTCTGTAGATGGATAGAGGAAGGGTGTCTCAGTTCCTAAGACTATAGGAAATATGTGTTTTCTGATGGTCTTTGTCAACCCCTGTGACCCCTGTGAAAGGGTCATTTGACCCCAAAGGAGTTGTGACCCATAGGTTGAGAATGGCAAATAGTCTAGTTTTGCTGGAGCATAATGCATATCAAGGGAAGTTTATGGAGGGCTATGAATGTCAAAGGAGTTTGGACTTAAAGGAAAGGGATGCCATTGATGTTTGAGAATGGATGTGATGGGCGCAGGTCTGTATCTTGGAAATTACTTTGCAATATAATGGGTGGATTAGAGGCACTGGGGGAAAGTGAATGTAGAAAGACCAGAAAAAAAGACTATTACAATAGCAAAAAGGAATGAGAGGTAATGAGGCCATGGGCTAAGATGGTGGCAACAAGTAATGAAAATGAGTGCACAGATCTCAGAGACATTTTATTTTATTTTTTTCTAGCCTCCATTCATTCATTCATTCATTCATTTATTTAATTTTTAAAATAAATTTATTCATTTTCTTGTTTGCATCATTCACTTACACAAGATTCTGAGTTACAAATTTTCTCCCCATCTTTCCCCTACCCAACACCTCAAAACAGCCATCCCACTGTATAACCCCTCCCTCGATCTGTTCTCTCCTATGTCCTCCCCCTCACCAGTATGACTTTCTGGTAGGGCAGGATGTATCTCCCTACCACAGTGCCTGTATAACTTAATTCCCAGTTGGATGTAGTTAATAATAATAATAATAATAATAATATATACATATATATTTTTAACATTTGATTATAGAACTTTAAATTCTAGATTCTTTCCCTTCCTCCCTCATCACCCACCCCCACTGGAAGGACAAGCAATTCAATACAGGCTGTACCTGGATAATTATGCAAAACATCCCCACAGTGGGCATATTGTGAGAGACTGATTATATGTCCCTCCTTCCTATCCCACCCCTCCCCTTTGTTCTATTCTCTACCCTGTCCCTGTCCCTTTACAGAAG
>CM053588.1:198186305-198286305 GCA_028646515.1 Pseudochirops corinnae
TCAACTCTCTTTTCATGATTTTCTTGCATCATTCTCATTTCTCTTCCCAATTTTTCTTCTACTTCTCTTATTTGGTTTTCAAAATCCTTCTTAAGCTCCTCTATGGCTTGTAGGAAGTCTTCATGTTTCTTGGAAGCTTTTGGTATGGGAGTTCTGACTGTGTTGTCTTCCTCCCATTCCATGTTTTGATCCTTTTTGTCCCCCAAGAAGGAATCTAGAATTCGACTGCTGTTCTTACTTTGCTTCCTTTGCCTTCTCATATTGTTGCCAGTTAATTACTTCACTTTTTAGCTCTGTGGATCTCTGCTTCCAGAGGGGAAAGCTTTGTCCCAAATCACTGGGGTTTTTGCAGCTGTTGCTGCTATTAGGAGGCTGCCATTTTTTTTGCAGCCCCCACCAGCTTTGGCTCACTGAAAACGCATCCCAAGACCACCATCCGGATCCAGGCCTCTGAACGCAAGAGCACTTAGCCTCTGAATGATCGCTTGGCCCTCCTGTAGTCTGCAGGCTGGGAGCTCTGAAGCAGCCATGTGGAAACAGCTGCAGGGCCGCCGCTTCTGCCACTTCCTCGCCCTGGAGGCAGTTCAGTCAGACTGCTTTTCTCCCCAAAATTTAGCTGAGTTCCACTGACCTTTCACTTTGTCCTTGTTTCTTATGGCTTGATAATTCTGGAAACTGCCACAGCTGCCACTGATCCACTCCCCTGAAGGCTCCAGCTGCATCTCGTCTTGGCTGCCCTGGGGCCAAGCTGTGGTTTTAGGCTGGCCTGTTTTCGGTTCCCAGCATGCTGCGATGAGCCAAGCTGCCTTCAGCAGGAGGTGTATTTTTGTGAGTTTTGGAGTGCTAAAATTTGTTTAGAGTCATATTTTATGGGTATTTGAGGTGGCTATGTCAGAGCTGCTGAACCTTGTTGCTTCTATGCCACCATCTTGGCTCTGCCCTCAGAGACATTTTAGAAGCAGAATAGATAAAATGTCTTGATTGATTGGATAAGCGAGTGGGAAGAGATAAGGAGGAATACCATTAACAGAAACAGAAATTGGGAGGAGGAAGAGATTGAGGGAAAGGGGAAAAGCAACTTTGTTGATGTTGATTTGGGGATCTCATAGTTAGACATACTCATAGTTAGACATAGTTAGACAGAATCAAAAGTACTTTCAATCAAGATTGAATCTCTGGGAGAGGACAGGGATTACATATTTGTATTTTGTGATCATTCCTATGGAGGTGACAGTTGGAAGCATTTGAAAAGAAAAGAATCTTAAGGCACGAAAATGTGGAGACAGAAGAGGACCAGAGATGGGGAGGGATATCAACAAAACAAACAGAAGAGTAGTTTAAGAGGTAAGAAAAAAATAGATGAATATAATGTCTTGAGAGTAAAAAAAAAATAATATATGTGTATGTATACAGGCATGTATGCGTGTATGTATGCATATATGCTTATATGTATTAGTGGTTAACCTATCAAATTCTATAGAGATATCAAGTAGAATGTTGCCCAAGATGTTATTGATGACAAAATGTTTGAAAGTCAAGTGGATTTAGAGCTAGAGGAAACTGAATACTGAGCTATGGAGACAACACATTGTTCTATATAAACCTAAATATTCAATAATTTAGTTAGAACATTTATAATATGAAAAATGGGGACATCTTGGTGACGCAATGGATAAAGCACTGGGCCTGGAGTCAGAGAGACCCGAGTTCAAATCTAGCCTTAGACATATAATACCTGTGTGACTGTTAGCAAGTAATTTAACCTCTGTTGGCCTTAGTTTCCTCATCTGCAAAGTAGGGATAATAACAGCATCTCCCCCCCCCCCCAAGCTTGTAAGTTAAAAATGAGGTAATTGTCAATCTCTTAGTATAGTACCTGGCACATAGTAAGTACTATATAAATGTTAGTATAAATGATGATGATTAAAAATTCTCCAAAATCTCCACTAATGAGAAAAATAAAAATAAAAAAAAAAAACTCTGAGATTCTACCTAACATTCATTAGAATGGCAATACTGTAAAAAAGGAAAATTACAAATGCTGGTGGGCTGTGGAAAAACAAGCACATTAATCTACAATCATTCTGGAAAGCAACTGGGAATTAAAACAAAAAGTTACTAAACAGAGTACTCCCTTTGATTCAGAAATAGCAGTGCCAAAAGAGATCAAAGAGGAAAAGGTTCTGTATGTATAAAAATTATTTAAAGGGGTGACTAGATGGTACAGTGAATACAGCACCAGCCCTGGAGTCAGGAGGACCTGAGTTCAAATCCAGCCTTAGACACTTAACACTTATTAGCTGTGTGACCTTGGGCAAGTCATGTAACCCCAATTGCCCTGCCTTCCCCCTCCAAAAAGCAAAAAGCAAAAAAAAAAAAAAGAAAGAAAGAAAAATTAATCAAAGCTCTTCTTTTTGTGATGGCAAAAAAAGGGATGATATGAGGATGTATAACAATTGAGGAATGGCTGAGTAAGTTGTGGTATGTGATGTGATGTAATATTATTGTGCTACAAGAAATGAGGAAATCAGTGATTTCAAAAAGACAATAAAGATTTGTATGAACTGAGGAAGGGTGAAGTGATCAGAACCAGAAGGATGATTTATAATCTAATATCAATATTACAAAATCAAATACTTGAAGCTATGTATAAACTTGAAATTATTAAAATCAGGGGAACAATTTATATGAGGACAACACAGCTATAAAAACAAATAACTTTGAAAGTTGTAAGGACTCTGATTCTACATGACAATGATGAAAAATACTAACCTGCTATCTATTACAGAGAAGTAAAGGATTTCAGGTACAGAATAAATAAATAAATATATATTTAAATATGAAAAATATATGTACATACACACATGTATATATATATATATATGTATATATGCATATGCATGTGTAAATGTATATATGCACACAATATAAAAATGCACTGTGTACTTATACACATTCATATTTATACAGAGCAATTTGGGGGATTTGTTTTGCTTGAGTGTATATATTTGCTGTAAGAAATTTTTCTTTTCTTTTTCTTTCCCAGTGGAATGGAGTTAGGAAAGAGAGAAAATAGATTTCTGTTTATTTAAAAGAGAGAGGTGAGGAGGTACTGCAGATGTGGAATGAATTTTTATATGAAGTTACTATATTATTAGTTTTACTTAATTCTTTTACTTTGGTACAAGAGACTTCTAATGAAGTAGGAGTAACCTGTATAGTACGCAGTATAAACATGAAACCAATAAAGCAGAAAATGACAAAGTATTTGATTAGTCTTTCCATATGTTGAAGAGAATACATGCTTGTTGGAGAGACAGCATGGTACAGTGAAAA
Organism: Pseudochirops corinnae; assembly: GCA_028646515.1. NCBI lineage: Eukaryota > Metazoa > Chordata > Mammalia > Diprotodontia > Pseudocheiridae > Pseudochirops > Pseudochirops corinnae. The sequence goes on from CM053588.1 coordinate 198,189,642, forward strand.
ACACTGTAGGGTTAGAGGCATGAATGGCTTGGCTTTGAATCCAGTACCTGATATTTGTTCAATAAGTGACCATGAGCAAGTTACTGGATGTATGTGAGTCTCAACATAATAATGCTTCAAAGGACACTTGGAGGTGGTACTTAGGAAGGCACAGGTACATGCTGAAAATCTAAAATAATAATAGCTAACAATAATGCACTGCTATAAGGTTCAAAAGCGCTTTGCATATCTCATTTTATCTCCACAACAACTCTAGGAGACAGATATTATTATCTTCATTCTATAGATGAGGAAACTGAGGCAGGTAGTGACTTGCTCTGGGCCGCATAGCTAGTAAAAGTATGAAGCTGAATTTGAGTACGACGTTTGCCCATGAGTAGGGTCACAACTAACAGAAAGAAGTGAATGAGCACTGAAGATATGCAAGGCAAGGAGCTCACACCTCAGAGATACAGGACAGAATGCTTTACTAAACAACACTTCAGGGGGTGACCACGATTACCTTTTCCTCCCTAATAATGGCTTACATTTCTTTTATTGCAGTTTTTGTCTTTGTAATCAATGCAATGAGGACCTCAGAAAGGTTCCAATAAATATAGAAATAGAGTTTCTTATAGAAGCTCGTCTTTGTGCGGTATCAGCATCATTGCATTCTGACTGGATCAAGATATAAACAAAACATTTTCATTGGACTAGCTATAGACTAGCTATAATTCATTCTGTGAAAGAAAAATCTACAAAGCTTCATTTCACTTTAATAAATAAATAGAATAAAGTTAAATTAGGCCACAATCCCCAAAGAACTGAAGTTGGGAGTTACTTTGGGGTAATGGAAAAAATGTAGTACAGGTTTGAATAAAATATAGCATATGTAAAATTGCACACCAAAAGCAGCATAAAAGATATTATGGATCCTTTTGTAGATCTGAATTTTTTTAAATTCACAAGTAAAAAAAAAAATAACAACATAAGTTTAAAAAGGAAACCGATTACACTGAAATTATGTGTATTTTTTTTTCTCATCCAAGTTCACAGATTGACCTCTTCCCAGATTAAGAAACTACTGGTATGGAGAAAGGGTCCAGCACATTAAATTCATTCTATGTGTGGCTTTAATGTGAGAATATAGCCAACAGCTGAAGAGGATGAAAACGTAAAATGTACACCATTACAAGGAGAATATATATAGATGAAATTCCTGACTCATCAAAGTAAAACAAAGAATTCAGACATTTTTTCCCTAGTTCCCTAAGACAGGGATAGTGTTTTGGGATGGGGGTGAAATTGAAAAGATAGATGACAAAGTGAAAGATATATGACAAAGGAGTTCTTAGGCAAAATGGCACCTTTTAAATACAGCCCATAGTTTATATGTGGTTTCTGGTAAGACATATTTGTTTACTCCAATTTTATATTCAAATCACTCATCTACTGATTTCAAGACTAGGTTAGAGAATTTTGACCAGATTTTTTTTCCCATAAAATAAACTGGCTCTAACCTCCTAAAAGTTCTAAAAATGACTGAATTAATGGTCATTTACTATATCCTTTTCTAGTTTAAAATATGTAAAAACAAAAAAATGCTGGTATAAAGAAAACATTTTTCTCAAGTATATGACCTTAATGTTTCTTTAAAAGAACTCTGTTACAACTAAGATTATCAAATGGATACAGATTGAATTGCTCTTGAATTAGATTAAAAATAAATAGGTGTCAAAATAGTATAAGGTATTTTTCAGTGATACCTTGGGTTGCATTCACCATTAAATTTTGCAACTGGAATTTGTGACTCAGAGGAAAAAAATCCGATAAAACCAGAGGATGTAATTTACACTCATATATAAATATGGATAACATAGCAATCCCTTAGTGACAGACTGGTTATCAAGTCCTAAACTATCATCCTTCTAACCTATCACACTTGAAATTCTGAGAAAAAATAAACTCGAGTATTTTGAAATTATAAATAAATAAGCCTAGTAGCATCTTTCTCAAAGTATAGCATGTGTTTTTCCCTTATATAACTTACCATTCTGCCACATGCAACATAGAAATAGATGATCTCATTAGGCTTTATCTTATCATTTCCTAATCAGCTGCCTAGGAAGTAGGGCATTGATTTTAAGTTTCTGCTTACAGAACATGATTGTTTGCTTGGCCTAACTCCAAAATTTCTTTAAAATCTCCTTATAGTTCACTTCCCCAGCAGATATCTTTAGCCCACTTTTAATAAGCTCCTTGGCTCCTATAATATTACTGCACCTGCTTTAGAAATCACATTTTTCAAGGAGACAGCAAGGCTATGAAAGAAATGCAAAAGCCCAATTCTTAAGCTGAATTTAATATGAGAAATCAAATAAAGACACCAATAAAATTCACATTTTAATGCAATCACTAGACACATGAAGAAAGCAAAGTATCCCAATGGATGATACAAATTCTCACTAATATTCATTAATTTTTCCTGTTCCCATATTCCCTCAGGACCTAAATGGATCACTATAAGGAGGTAAAAAGAAATGCCCTTAATAATTTATTCTCTGATAGCTGTTAAATATATTCATAATCATGGAGCAATATACTTGCAAATATGTATACATATATATTAGTTTATGTATACACAAAGGACATATATATACAGATACGTTTATATAATTACATTTTGTACATATACACGGTATATGTATATATGTGCGTATATATATGTGTGTATATGCATCTATGTATATATACACACATGTGGGTATGTATGTGTATATATGTATGTGTGTATATATGTATGTATGCATGTATAATGCATACCAACATGACATGAGGTGTCCTAAAAGTCTTAGTGTTAATCTATTCAGGCTTAAAGTTGTATTAATACTTTTGGGACACCCTATATATATGCACATACATTTCACTGAATACAAGCACAGTGAAATAAGACAAGGCTAGTTAACTAAGTGCAAAAAGTAGTTGCTTACAATGAATGTGTGGTAAAGGAGAACGGAAGGCCTGTATGCAATAACTCTGTTCAGCTCTACAAAGCATTATATTTCTATTCCTTACTAAAGGAAGTTTTGTGATAATGGGCAAAGTAAACCTTAAGATCACTTGAGGAGAGAGTGTCTGTCAGGGATCTGGGCAATTAAAGACCAAGGGGATTCTAAACTTAAAATTAGTAGGAAGAGATAAAAACCCTCAGATAAAACAACAAAGAAAAGCACTATATGACATAAGTGTTTTATGAACAGCAAATATGATAAATGCCATTGATTCAATATGTAGATTCGATTTGTCTGGTTTTCAGCAGGGTGTCTGCAAATTTTCATTATGATATTTGAATGAGTAAAATTGCAAATGGTAGACTCAGTGATACCTTAGCCAGATGGATTTACAGTCAGTTTAATAAACAGAACCAGACAGATCTGATTAGAAGATTGATGTCAGCTTCACAGAGCTCTCTAATGGTGTTTTGTTCTTGGCCCTGTCCTATTCAACATTTTTATCAATGATTTGGATGAAGATGTAACTGACATACTTTTCACATGTGATAGGATTTAAAGTTAGAAGGGGCCTTGGAAACCATCAAGCCATCCTCAAATTAAAGGACAAATTTTTGAAGTGAAAGCACATTATATGGGACAGCTAGGTGGTACAGTGAATAGAGCACTGGCCCTGGAGTCAGGAGGACTTGGGTTCAAATCTATTAAATTGACACATTTAATAGCTTGGGCAAGTCACTTAACTCCAAACTACCTTGCCTTCTTCCGTCCCCCTTCCCCCAAAAAAGTAGATGAGAAAATGTTTAGGGGCAGCTAGGTGGCGCAGTGAATAGAGCACCAGCCCTAGAGTCAAGAGGACCTGAGATCAAAGCCGGTTTCAGACACTTAACGCTTACTAGCTGTGTGACCTTGGACAAGTCACTTAAACCCAATTGCCCTGCCTTCCTCCCCTCCAAAAAAGACCAAAAAAGTGCCTTATATCATTGTGGTACAGTGGAAGGACCATTGGGGGATGGAGACTAAGAAAACCTGGGTTTCAATCTTATCTCAGCCATTATGTATTAGCAATATGACTTTGGATAAGTCATCTAATTTCTTTAAACTTCAGTTTCCTCATGTAAAATAGGGATAATGGTCGTATAAGTCAATAAACATTTATTAAGCACTTACTATGTGCCAGTCTCTGTGCTAAGTACTGTGGATACAAAGAAAGGGAAACCTACCCTCAAGAAATTCACAATCTAATAGTTGTCCTACAAATGGGAGTGGGAGGATCAAGTCGGATAATACATGAAGACTCAAAGCACATATGTGAACATGTTATTTTCTAATTATAAATATGAACATATCAACAATGTAATGGAAAATGTACAGATAGTTCATGTATGATCAGGAATCTTAGAAGGATACATGGCTTTTGACTGTTTCTCTCCAAATAGGGTGTACAGATTAAGTACATGTTCCTTGATTGTTGGGAGAGCCAATAAAAGGGAGGCTTTGAGGCAGGAAAGGGAGAGGAAATACATTTCTATATTTCCAGGTTAAACTTCTGGTCTTGGTATCAATAATTCTGTATTTCAGCTAAGAATTCTTTAGGAGAAAAGTTCCCCTTCTGTTCTGCTGTGGTCCATAAGAACCTGAATTTTTTTAAAAAATAATTCCTAATATCCAGTCCCACACAGTGAAGCCCTGAGAACATAGAATCATAGATTCAGAGCTAGAACATATCTTAGAGGTCATCAAATGCATCCTTCTTATTTTACAGATGATGAAACTGAGGACCAGAGAGGTTAAGTGACCTGCGCTCAGTTATACTGTTAGTAAGTGGTAAAGATTAGAATACAGGCTTGTCTCCAAATCATACTAGTATGGGGGAAGGGAGGAGGAGGAGGAATATTTATGACTGCAGCTCAACTACCTTGCTCACTGATTACATGTGGCAAGGGAAATGAACATACCTCACTGTCCCCTCCTGCTTTATGCTTTCTCTATAGACCATTTCACAGAAGCATTAAAATAATGATCAAACATAAATACCTAACACTAAAATCACGGGTGATGTTCCGAGTTTCTCAGGCTTTGCTAATTCTAATAGGTGTACCTGCTAGTTTTCATACATAGAATATCATAAATTATACTAATTATATCTGTTTTTTCAGTAACTACTGGGATGTCTCACCTTTTCCTCCCTGCCCATCTGTGCTGCAGATAATTCCCAAGTCTTTCCTCTGTCTTTTCTCCCCCTAGCTCACTTGACCTTGAGACTTGCATGGACTTTCTTATCACTTTTGCTCTGTTGGACTAAAGTCATCTTCCTTCCCTTTGCTGCTCAGGATGTCAAGTCCCACCTCTGCTCTTCCACCTTCCTAATGCCAGAGTGTGAGCTATTAAAAGGAAGTTATCTCTATCCTAAAGTTATACAGTACCCATCTTATACCTCAAGGAAATTTAATTCAACAAGTATTTATTCTTCCAGGTACTTAAAATTTGAAAGATTTTTTTTTGTTTTATACAGCTTATAGATTATGAGTATCTGAAATTATGTTTTTAAAAAAATGTTCTTGAGTTTTTATGAATCAATGTTATCCTTAGTTGATTGTGGCCAATAGTTTGATCTGCAATAATGGTCCAGTTTCAAAGTAGTGTATTGGTTGAGTTCTCAAGTACATTTTATGTCTGTATTTGTAGTATGAAGATTTTTGATCTGTCAGTGCATTAAAGACAACAAGTTTGTGATACATTATTCTAGTTAAGCAGCATAAGACAGTGGCTATAGGGTTAGCCAGAAAGATTAGGGTTCAAGTCCCACTTCTGATGCATATTATCTGTGTGACTAGGAGAAAATTATCTAATTTCTCAGTACTGTCTGGACAACTCCCATAGTCTACAGTTTGCAAAGAAGGTGCTCCATTGGTAAAAGAGGTTTCCTCATGGGAATTCTCAATACCGATGAAACCATAGGTCCATTTCTTAATTCTAGTCACTAGATTATCTCTTTCTGGATATGCAGTAGATGCTAATTTTTTTCACAGTTTGTAGTTGTGTGTAACAGGATTTCTCCTGCTTTCTTACATATTCTGCATTTATTATCTAATACATGTTCCTTAAGCATAACTTTTCTGTACTTTCTGGTGGTGATGTCTTGGTCTTGAATTGCCCTCTTTAATACCTCTGTTTCCATAGATAAATTCGTGTGGCTCAGAAGCTTGTTCTATGCTTCTTTGTTGACTTATTACTATGCAGGTTCCTGAGGATGTAGCCCATGGAGAGTCCTTTTGAGTTTATCCTTGAATTGTAGCTGTTACATAAGCTCCATCCAAAGATAAATGAAACATTTTCATTTCCCCTTGACAAATACAATGGTATGTTCCTATTGTCAACCTTTTTTATTGCTCAATAATGCCTCCTTATTACAAAAGTAGTTTTGTAGGCTGTTGATTTGTTCATTTTAAACTCAACCTTTCTTTTTCTTTTTTTTCTTCCTTCCTTCCTTTCTTTCTTTCTTTTCTTTTCTTTTTTTTGGGGGAGGGAGGAGGAGGGGCGAGGCTCTTTAGGATGATAAGCTCTAGGTTTTATTAACATTGCCTGGGGATCTTATTAGGATACTTTTCAAATATGTGATGGTCCATTTAGCAGTTCTGAGAGCTCATAAGGATCCTGATAATGTGTTCTTCTAGTTAAGCTTTGACTTCAAAATTCCCTTCAATCTCTAAGCATGTAAGTATAGTCTTAGCTTTCTCTTTAATAGCCTCTTGCTCAATGTGCCTTGCCTGGAAAAAACAAAGGGATTTACAAGTATTGCCTTCATCCAATGGATCAATTTGATATTTGAGTTCAAGACCAAAGATTTCAATATTTATTTGTTTTCCTTTGTTCACATGGAGAATTTTATACATATGAAGTTTGAGTGACACTTTTATGTCATTAGAAAAAGATGCCTTAAAATGAAGTAACTATGTTTTTCAGTAGAGCCATATAATTTGACATCATCCATGTTTTGATATAATTCTTCAACTGGAAAGCCATACTTAGTTATACACAGGATGAATGATAAGTGGTTGAATTAATATATTTTAAAAAGTACTTTAATTACTTAAATGCCAAACACTGTTGTGAGAGCTGGAGTTATAGAGAGAGAAAACAAGATAGACTCTGCTTTCAAGGAGTTCAGCTGCAAGGTGAATGGAAAAACTAGGCAGAATCATAACAGGTTTCTACTGTCTCCTTGCAAGATGTCATATTTTTTAACCAATAGTTCTTTGCATTATTGTGTTGGTGGTGTGTTTTAAATAGAAAGCAGTTTGCTATTTGGAAATCAAACATTAGTTTAACATTCTCACCAGGCATGTATTTATTTTGTGCATTTCACTCAGGACTAAGCCATGAGTGTGGGATTGAACCAAAGGATTTTCAATAATCAACAAAAGTTGATGTCATAGCATTTTGGTTGGTTGTTCAGTAATTATTGAGTTGATGAGTCTCTATTTGCACTCTTAGGACATTTGTTTTGTTTTGCAGCAAATATATTGTTTTGTTGTATTTGTACATTGCTGGAGTGATGTAAGCTATTAATGCTTTGTTTTATATAAACACATAATTTGCCTAATTTTGGAGGGGTCACTGCTGTTCTAATCTTTTAGTTTTAAATATGTGATGCCTTTTGTTAAGATGGGCTTAGTCTTACCTCACAGATGAAATTGATAAAATGTTTTGCTAGTAATTCATGTATCATTATGAAGCATTTAATTTAGTAATTATGAAAAAGCCCATCAGAGAAAAAAATAAAGGAATGTCTTACAAGGCCACACAGCTGCCATAATGGTCACATGAAACCTATGTTGTATGTTATACCTTTTAGCATTCTCCTATTTTGCTGTTACCTCCCACTAACAACATGGAAGATGAGCCATCACCATCATCATGACCATTATCATCATCATTATGATTTTTTTTTCTGGAAGAAATGTTGGTTCAATATCCTGAGCTTAATAACATATGGACTTCCCAAAGGCATCTCAATTACATGCTTTCATTATTCAGTTGCTTAGTTTCCTCTGATACTTCAGGGTTTATTGCCTTTGCTCAGTCCATACTTATGGTGAACTTGGAAAAAGGCTCTCACTGTTGAAAACAAAATAACTTAATCAATTGGACACTGTTGGTGATACAGAGGCCTATCACTATCTCTTCTAACTGTATCACCCCCCTGCCAGTCTCATGACTTGTGGTTCCTTGGCTGTAGAACTAAGATGAGAAGTGATGCAGAAAACAGTGTCTAAATTCTTTTTCAAAACATCACTTTAAGAATGAAATTGCGTATATCATTAAAGATCATTTTTGAAGGGAAATGGGACAAATCTTAAAACAATCTGTGCTCAGTTGGCATAAATTCCCATACAAGAGACCATGCTAGTTACATTATCATTTGTAGAACTCCTTGTAACACATTAAGCAAAACATCATCTCCAGCACAGCATGAGAACCTGGAGCATAATTATGTTGTTCCTTGTTGGAAAAGTCTGCAGCATCAGCCTCTGTTTGTCGATAAAGAGGCAATTCCACATTCAATGTAGTATAAAGTCTAGTAAATGTTTCTTATAATGTTAGCTCCAAGTTGATGGTTTTGCATTTTTACTTCAATGTTTTATTTCATCAGAAATCAAGCTAATTCATTTTTTTCTCCTGAAGTCATCTTTTTCACTAATAACATATTTATACAGAGTGTCCCGAAAGTCTTAGTGCAGTTTTAAACTATTACAGCTTGAAATTTAAAGTTTATTTAAGCTATTAAAACTTAAATCTGCATTAAGACTTTTGGGACACAATGTATTGCATTTTGAGGTTTACAAAGCACTTTCTTCACAATAAGCATATATGGAAAATAGGTAGTGTAGATATTATATTTATTATTATTATTATTATTATTTTAATTATAACCATTTATATTTGTTGAAGCTGAAACTTTGAAAAGTTAAATGACTCATCCATGACTACAAAGCCAACAATCAACTTAGTTGGGACCTAAGTCTCTCAATGTCTTCATCTACCTTCTCCACTTTGCAGAAACCTTACCATTGCTTCAGCCCAGTCTTTCATTCTTTTCTTCAACCAACAAAAATAAAGTTGGATTCATATGACAAAATGTCATATCTTATCACCTTGTTTGACTTGTAGTGGTGAGCAAGACTTTATTATTTTATTTCCTGCAATGCTTGGGGTAGGTAGAATGCTACCCATTAAAGAAATTCACTAGACTATGGTGACATCGCTAAAGAAACATTCTGATTGGTAAGTGTAGTTTGATAAGATGGAGATTTGAAAATGAGAGCTGCCAGAACTACAAAGATCAATCCAAATGCAGAAAGTAAGAGAAGATAATCAAAACAGGTACCTTAAATAGTCATGACAGAAATTAAGAAAAGATTGAGAAAGACAGAGATAGAAAGATAGACATAAGAGGACCATTTGGTACAGTGTAGCAATGATGTAATAGTTGACTGACTAGTTGATGACTCCAGATACACCATGAAACATTGTAGCCATTCTTTAGCTTGCCCCCAGAGGTTCCTGAAAAGAACCTCCAAGAAGTATGTGGTGCCACAACAAAGCGTATTTCAATGGGGACAAGAGTTCTGAAGTTGCAATATCCTTTTCCCACTATGCTAGGGAATCAGAGAGATTAAAGGCTAATTTGATTATAACTCCCTTGGAATATATATTTGTATCTATTTGCGTATGGATGCCATGAAAACATTTACTACTAACCATTTCTTATTATTTATATTGTTCTATGTCTTAATTAACTACTTTCCTTTTTGGATTTAAGTATACCTCATTTGGGCTGGCAACAAAGAATGAACTGAATGGGGCTTTAGCTTATGATTCAATACAGTTGATTAAAGCCATAGTATACTATGGATGAGAGTAACCATGGAAGTCACAATTTCATTGTCCTTTTTTTTTAATGATTATCAAATGTGGAGTATTTTTCTAAAATAATTCACCCTTTTGATTTTTCCTTATTCATACCTGTAGGTAAATTTATGGTCTATAGTATGGCCACATTCTATTAAAATTTTATCCCTGTTCACAGCACTGACAATAGTTAGTCTAAATTGGTGGTATCCAAATTGATTGCTGGGCTCCTCCCTGACCTTGCCAATATGACTATAAGTGTATGATAAATAATTCAGGGAGTGAAAAGAAAGGCTAAATCTAACCCTTTCTACTATAGCCAAATGTTGATCTTTTTACCAATGCAATCACACCCTTTCTTCAATGCTTCTTCTGCTATTCAAGTCTCTAACAACTTCCTTATAAGCCAGGCATTGATCCTCAGGTCCCTCATGTATCCAAAAAAATATAAGGTATAATTAGGAAAATTCTGTTTATCCTCTACCTCTCAGATCACCTCATGGCTTTAACAGGTACTTCTCCAATGTTGGGCTATGTATCCAGGAGTAGTGAGATAGACCACCTGATTTGGGGTGAGATAAAGTGATTCATACAGGTTGAGAAGACATGGATCATCACCTAGATCACAAATTAAATTGCATTACCTTCACCCCAGACAAACAAATAAACAAATCATCCTTATTGCAAATTTCCCCATTGTGGCCAATGGTATCACCTTGTTTTCTGTCACTCAGATTTTCACAACCTCAAAATCATCTTCAGCTGCTCATTTTCCATCACCCTCAAATCCACATACCCAATCAGATGTCAAATCTTGTTGGTTCTCTCCTACAACTATCAAATCTAGTATTTTCTATTTCCCCAGTCATCACTATCATTGAGACCCTGAAAAACCCCTTGCTAGGATTCCAGCAAAAGTTTCCTAACTGGTCTATCTTACATAAGTCTCTCTCTACTCCAATACATCCTTAATATCGTTTTTTCAAAGTGATTTTTCCTGAGGTTCATGTCTGGTCAATTCACTGCCCTATTCAATAAACTCCAGTGATTATCTGTTGACCCTATGATCAAATACTATTTCTCTTCATCTCATTAAAACGTATAATTTCTGTAAATTTTACAATATACAGAATTCTTAATAAAATCATATATGTAGTTGATAAGAATTTACATGTGTATATATATGTATATATATATAAACACGCATATATATAGTACCCCTTCTTTTTTACTGATAGGTTGTATAGTCAAAGAAACTTGGAGGGCAATGATATAGATAATTAAAGTCAAACTAATGAGTGCTTGCCCCCAAAATTTCTCCCTAATTTTCTATATCTGTTCACAATATCCCTTGTTTCCATACTTATAACCTTTAATTTTTGATTCTTCCATATCCTTTAATTTTCCATATTTAACTAATTTGAATTTCGCAATATCTCATTTCATCTGATTCAAGGTATGCTCATGTTGTTCCTTATAAAACCTTTACTTTCTTATCATCTCAAGTTTTCCTCATAGATATCTCTTTCTTCTCAGTGCTAAAATCCTAAACAAAGTAGTCCCTATCTTCTTTAAAACAAAACAAAACAAAATATTGTCTGGCTGGCCTTCTTAGTCTCTTTTGCTTGTTCACCATCCAAGCCTCACCCTCTAAAATATGGATACCTTCCATAACTCGAGACTCACTCCAAGGTCATCTCCCTTTTATTATCTCTCTGTTCATGATCTGATCATCAATTATCATCTGTACATCAGTTAATCTCAATATTAAATTCAATCTTTTCTGAAGTCCAATTCCACATTTCTACTTGCCTCTGTATATCTCTTTTGGGTCTCCCCCTGGTAGCTTAATTTCAATATGTCCCAAGCTGAACTGGCCATTTTTGTCATAAAACCTTGCACTTAATGAGTGCTAGTTGATGACTTTACTTTCTTCTCCCTTCCCCACAAATGCTTATTTTAATGGCATTTCAGAATACCAGCCTTCATCTTCTTCAATTCATCCTTCATATAAGAGGTAAAATATGTTACTAAGATTTGCTTTCTTTAAGGCTAGAACATGTAATTCTTACCCTAACATTAAGACCTTTCATAGTCTGGCTCAAACTTACTTTTCTGGCCTTTTCTCTCATAATTTTCCTTCACAAACTCTATGTTGCAGACAAAACAAAATATTAGGTGATGCCCAAATTCAACATTTCGTCTCTTAGCTCTGCATATCCATGTAGCTCCCCTCTTATTCCTATAATTCACTGCCCTTCAAGTTTTTTTTCTCCTCCAAAGCTCACCTTTTGTCAGTAGCCTTCCTACTATATTCTCTTCCTCCATAAATATTTCTAGAGCAATTTGTCCAGATTTTCATTTTTTTCTTATCACATCTTGCTTAGTATCATATTTGCCTGAGTGCATGCCCAATATAAATAATTCCTGTCTCTCCCAAGAGATTGCCCCTTTGGGGGCAGAGATGATTTCATTTTTATTTTCAGATCCCCAGAATCTAGTACAACGTATTGGAAAGAGCAGGCACTCAAAACATGTCTTCTGAATTGACTTTCTTGAATCTGTTCCCTACCTACCATATTTCCAACTTCCCCAGTTTAGGTTTTCATTAGTTCCTGCTATACTATTTCATGTATCTCCTAACCAGTCTCTTCCTTCTACCTTTGGTCTTTCTAAATTTTAACTCATCCTGCACAAAATTGATTTCCTTTACATGCAGATATGATATCATGATTTCATGGCTCAAAAACCTCAGTGGCACACTACTGAACAAAGCCTGACTCCTTATATTGGCTTTCAAGATTTTCCAAAATTCTTAGAAACATATCCTTTCTGTGATTGTCATCTTTTTAAAATATTATGTCATGGAAATGCTTGTTTTATTTTATAAATTAAAAATAAAATTAAAAAAGAAATATACCCTTTCTCAGATTATCTCACAATACTCTCATTTGTATACTATATGTTCACCTAAAACTGAACTATATTCCTTTAAAATTTAATAGCCTTGTCCAACTCTGACTGTTCATTTATTCCCAATCCCTGAAATGCCATGCCCTCTCCATCTGCTAAACTCCTACTCACTCTTTAAAGAACAAGAACATTTGCTGATTTTTGAGGTGTAAATGCCCACGCTGAACAGTGGACAATCAGCTCTGGCTCCAGCATAGTCCTGGCTGTAGGCCCCAGCCTCAGTCCACATTGGAACTGTGACCAACTCTTGGGTCACAGCCTGACAGCTGTCAGCTCTCCTCATCAGATGTTGAGCCACCTCAGTCCTCCTCACACTAGAAGGCTATGTGCAGGCTTTTCTTTTCAATGCTTGCAAGCCTCTGTTATCCTGTGTTGGACTCAACTGGAAAAAAATTACCCATTGTGGGTTCTCCTTAATTTTCCTGATCACAAATCAGTCTGGTGCTTCTTCTCAGTCTTTACTTGGATAGCTGAAGGAGTGAACTGGGCTATTATGGTGCTTCATACTCTTTGCTAGCCTCAGATTCTATAATTCTGTAACATGTCACAGTTAATGTGTAGCAAGGATTAAATTCTATAGGTTATGGAAAGTTAAATATAATTAAGCTTTGGATATTCTGTATTCTATAGGAACAACTAATAACTACATATACTTTGATAATAAAAAGACAGAAATCTGAAATAAAAAACCAACGTATGTCTGTCTAATCATATAAACAGAAGTAAATGGATTTGCATTTCATACTGCAATTTTATCATAAACCCTGTACTTCACAGGAACCAATAAAGGATTATTGTTTGTTTTGTCATTTTTTTTTTTAATCTGGAGAGGCCTTTATGGTTGTTTTCAAGGACTTGCTATTTTATTTTAATTTTTCTGTTTGCCCCATTATTACTTTTAAAGTAGTTGACTTTTAAAAAATATCAATGTATGGGGCAGCTGGGTGGTGCAGGGAATAGAGCACTAGCCCTGGAGTCAGGAGGACCTGAGTTCAAATCCAGCCTTAAACACTTAACACTTAACTGGCCATGTGACCTTGGGGAAGTTACTTAACCCCAATTGCCCTGGCATCCCCCCTCTAAAAGCAACAACAAAAAGCAAAAGAAATTTTTTTAAAGATATCGATGTAAACTACATGTTTGAGTTGTAGGATAGTCTACCAATATTGCAAAGAAATGACAGTTAATAATAGTTTTTAATTGGGCATATTTAATCCATAAGTGAACTATAGTTAAATTTTTTCATATATTCATAAACTTTTTTGTAAAAATGTTTTAGGATTACACCTGTTGGATCAGGAACATAACCTTTTTCAAGAAATTAACAATTTTCAGAAGGAGAAATCAGCATAATCAACAAATATATGAATGTTCCAAATTCATAATAATAAAGATAATACAAATTATAGCATCACCAGCAAATTCATGACGATGATAAGAAGTGGAAATATTAATGTTAAAGAGTTATAGGAAAATAAGAACACCAAGTCACTACTAGTAGGGCTGTAAATTCTTCCAAAAGGCCAAGGAAAATAATTTGGAACTATGTTTAAAAAAAAAAGTGACTAAATTATTCCTCCCCTTTGACCCAAGTATACTACTACTAGAAATATATCCTAAGAAGATAAAATACAGAAGGAAATTCCAAAAGGTTTAATAGAAGCTTTTTTAAAATATGATGAAAAAGCCACTACAGTGATTTTCCTAAATTGCAGCTCCAATCATGTCACTACTCTACTCAATATAATCCAGTGGCTCCCTATTGCCTCCAGGATCAAATGCAAAATGCTTTGTTTCGCATCAAAACCCTTCATAATCTAGTCACCTCCTAGTTTTCCAGTCTTCTTATAGCTCACTCCCTGATACTTTAATACAGTGATACTGGACACCTGGCTATTCCATGAATGAGACACTAGGCTCCAGGCATTTTCACTTGCTGTCCCCCCCTATTTGGAATGCTCGTCCTCCTCCCCTCTAACTACCAACCTCTCATTTCCTTTAAGTCCCAGCGAAAATCCTACCTTCTACAGGAAGGCCCCTCTTAATTCTGATGCCTTCCCTCTGGTAACTATTTCCTATTTTTCCTGTATATAGCTTGCTTTTTTTATATATTTGCTCACATGTTACTCCCCTATTAGATGGTAAATTCCTTGAGAGCAGGACCTGTCTTTTGTCTCTATTTGTATATCATAGCACTGTGCTTATCACATAGCAGGTGCTTAAAAATATTTATTGGTTGATTGGAAATAAATATGTGGTCAAACAATTTGTGAAGAGCTGAACAAAATGTGAAATATGAACGTAATGCAAATATTGTAGTTTAAGAAACGATCACTATATTCAGGGAAAATGTTTAGGAAAGTATATCTGAACTGATGAAGAAGAAAGAGACAGTAGACTATGGGCATAATCAATGTGTTAGCTAGTTTTGCTTAAATGTGTTTCTCTGTTACAAAGGAAAGCTCCATTGTGTCATGGTTCTTATGAAATAGTGGGTGGGGGGGGAGTATAAATAAAAATTATATATTTTAAAGAATCACTGTCATCATCCCTAAAAACAAGTATGATGGAACTTATGGATCTTATCTGACACAAAAGTATTGATACATCTCTGGAAGTACCTAATTTACTACTCTGTTAATATAATAGAAGGTAATATCATCCCACATATCTTCAAAACTTAAAGAATTTCAAATCTTCTGATTCTAGCTCTGTGATGTGGGAAAATGCTATGATGGAGGAGGGAGAAATTATGGAAGAAAGCTAGGATAGGAGGTCAGGAAATGGGTTAGATGGGAACAGAGAGCACTATGTGAGAAAGAAGAGAGGTGATAGAAAAGATTGAGATAGAAACAGAATGGGTATCGAATAGCTAGAGAAATCAAGTTTGGACTAATTTGTGACTCATCTATAAATTAATAAATATTTTAAAATAAAAAATCACTTTATTCCAAGTAGAAAAGATTTTTTTTAATTATCATTTTCTATAACACAATAATGATGAGAGGCAGTGTGGAAAAGTATATGACCTCAGAGCCAAGAAGAGCTGGGTTCAAATACCATCTCTGAAAGATACTAGTTGTATGACACTGGATAAGCCAATTAGTTTCTCAATGACCCCAGAGAATGCAAAATGTTAGGGAGCCAGAGATGCTTTGTATTAATGGAGGTAACTTCTCACAGGGAGACCCTCCTCTGAAGAAATCAGAGGTAACAATAATCATAATCATAATCATAATGATGAAAGAAATAAATAAAATTCAATAAAACTATTATAGGAACATAAACATTAAATAATTCATCAAGTAAGAGAGCTCACCATACAAACAGATAATATCATTTAACTTGCAAAGCATGGATTTCTAGCAATTCACCTACTCATCTAAAATGAATAGTCAATGTAGAAGTTATTCATACTACCAAATCCTACAATAATAAAGTAGTAGTAGTTTTTATTTAGCCAAAAATATCTGGTCTTCATATAAAAAGTAATTCCCTTTTTCCTCTCCCCAAAATACTTTGTCTTTCTTAAACACTATCAAATAATACCTAGAATACAATTTTAGAAATGACAATCAATTACGTTTCCCCATCCCTCTTTTTAACCCCCTTCCCATAATTGAGTCAGAGCTACTTATACTTGTCAGCTTCAAGTGGAAACACAGGGAATAAATGCCCCAACATCGGAAGTCATATCTTTGGCAGCAGTGCCAGCATGTATTATTCCAGTTTCCCTCCATTAGATTAGGAATTACAGCATTGATTGGTTTGATGAAAATAAATGTGGTGTCAGTTTGAAGGGTAGAAGCTTGTATTCAATTACACTGATTGTATGTAAAATATCAAGAGCCTGGAAAATTATGAAAAATATTTGTTTGGTCTTGTGGTATTTTGTACTTCATTAGAAACAGACAAAAACATAGGCCATTCTCCAAAAATAGATATTATGGCTAGAAATGAACAATAGCGAAAGCCTGCAGGAGAGAATAATGATTAGCATGTTCATGAATCTGATTTGTTTAGACTTCTGTAATGAAGGAAAAATCGATTTTTATTTTATCCACTGACTGCAGGTGTCACTTCAGGAGTACTAGTTAATCATAGGTCTCTAATATGAAATACGAGTATTTCAACATACATATGAAATAAAAACACTTTTGTTTATTTATTGCCATTAGTAAATCAAGATCCAATATCTTACTTAAAATAAATATCACTGACTGGTAAACAGAGTCCTAATTACTGAAACTGCTAAGGTGTTTCTCTTTCCTTACCCACTCCACCAATTAGTCAGTGCTATTATATATGCCATGGGAAAAAAAATAGTAGCTAGCAAACCTGAGGAGGATAATATACTTCTAGGTTTCATAGCAAATTGACCATCAGTTAGAAATGTAAACATTGTAATATGTTGTTGTTTTTATTCATTTTAAGGCAGATACCAAACTGGATTGCATAAACAAGAGTAAAAAACGGAATTGATTAATGAGATGGAAACAAGAGCTATTTATATAGATTCAAGAAAATGAGATTATTTAACTTGCTGAATACTAGGGAAAATTTTAATTAAGAACCCTTAAAAGAAAGACCCTTACAGACAAAGGTGATGGGGATTTTCCATATCTCCCAAAGAGGAACAAGGAGAAGAAAACTGGCTTAAAATATATGATGGGGCATTTAGGTTCACTAAACTCATCCCATGTCTATACTCCCCTATTTATGTAGAAGGTGCCACCATCCTTCAAGCTAGTCTCTCGGAATTTTATAACCTCAGCTTTGCCCTGGACTCTTTTAACTCTCCCTTACTCTATATATCCTGTCAATTGGCAAATCTCATTGTTTCTACCTTCTATAGCTAGCACTTTAGTTCAATCCCTTATCAACTCTCACTTAAATTATTGCAGAAACTTCTTAATTGGTCTCATTACTTCACCCCTTTCCACTTCAGTCTATTCTATATGCTGCTGCCAAAGTAATTTTCCATAAAGGCAGATCTGACTATGTGACTTCTTGAATCATTTTTAGTGAATTCTTATGCCCTCTATGAAAAGCATATAAACTCCCCTATTTAACCTTTAAAGCCACATACAATCTGATCTCAATCTAGCTTTCTAGACCCATTGGACTCCCATTATCATGGAGTCAAACTATCCTCTCTGATATAATACATCTCCTGCCTCTGTGCCCCACACTATCCATCCCACATTCCTCTTGACTCATAGTTCTTTTCTCCCTTTAATATGCTGGTCAAGAACTATTTTCAACATGCATATAGCCTTTCCTGATTCCATGACTAGTAGCACTTCCCAAAACACTGTAATGGTAATGGAATTTAAAGATGCCTCTGTATTGGCTTGGTTTTTGGGTTGAGTGTTAAAACCCAGAGCTTGTGAATCCCACTTGTGGGATGGACTTGTTGATGTGAAGAGACAGGGATGAACTGGGAGGAGCTGTGAATTTGGAGAGAAGCCCAAGCAGAGAGAGGCCCAAGCAGAGGAGGCCAGAGTTACTGAGAGAGGAATGCTGAGGTCCAGTTGGAGCTGCCCAGGACTTTTGAGAACTGCCACCTAGAGCTGCTGAGAACTGAGGAGGCATGGCTGTGATGCTGGTATTTTGTCTGTCTGTTTTGATGTTGTTTTGCCAGATTCACCTGCTGGTGAAGGACAGTGCTGCTGTTACAGAGGTCATGGAACCTTGCTGTTGGTTCAGAAGCCCTGAAGGAGGATTTTCCTGTTGTATGTTTACAGAAATCCTGGAAGAGGGCCTTGCTGATGTTTTCAGGGGTTCTGGGACTTCTGCAGGCAGAGAGTGACTTGATGAGGACACTGGCAATGTGTGTTGTGGCTTTGTTAGGCTTTGCCTCCCCAGGAACCGGGATTGCTGAGTACTTGCCTCTGGTCAAGATGAAGATAGGACCTCTCTTTCGGCACTGAATGCTGTGATGATATCTTAACCTTGTTGTAGCTTAAGAGGGGATGGACTTTTGTGTTCTCCTGCCCCTTTTGAGAAAGTGCTTGGCGTTAATGGATGGTATTGTAATTCAGCTGTGATCCAGGGGTGGAAAATCTTTGACTTTTTTGTGCTTTGCAACTGAATTGAGAACTTACTTGCTAAATGAATGAGTTACACTGTATTTTGATTTTCTCTGTTCTGTGAATGTTTGCCTTAATCTGTCACTGAATGAATGGGGTTTGCTATGCTGGTAATCCGAACCTTGGAAGTTGCCTTTGCTTGGCATTACAGACACCCTGCATCTGAATACTTTGTATTTATTAACTTTGAATTTATGCCAAATATATTTTATGTGTATTTGTTGTCCCCCTCACAGGAATACAAATGCATTGTAAGGAGGGTTGGGTTTGTTCTTTGTGCTTGTATCTGGAGGACCTGGCACAGTATCTGGATCATAGCAGTTACCAAATACTTGCTAATTTGACATTTTTTTGTGTCTGTAATCTATATATTAGGCATTGTGTTTAGGAAGCTAAGTGGATAGAACACTGGACCCAGAGTTAGGAAGACCTGGATTTATACCTGTCCTGAGACACTTAGCAGCTGAATGTCCGTAGGCAAGTTACTTAGCCTCTGTTTGCTTTAGTTTCCTCAACTCTAAAATGAGGATCATCATAGCACCTTTCTCATTGAGTTGTGAGGATCAAATGAAATACTATTTGTAAAAGTACTTAGCACAGTATCTAGTACCTAAGTGTTATATAACATGCTTATTCCCTTCCCTCTCCTCTTTGCCCTCAAAGGGTTTACTCTGGGCATTGGGCAATGAGTGGAGACTCATCAGGACAGCAGGAAATGGGGGAGAAAGTCTCCCATGTTAGAAACTAGTTGACCTTAAGATAGTTCCAACTCTGTGAACTAGAAGTATTTAGTGTGAAGAAGATAAACTATTCAACATGAGGTATCAGTTGTCTCCAAGAATTTGAATGGCTAAAAAAAAAATTACACTTCTGTTTGACTTCCCAGGGCAGAACTAGGAACACTGGTTGTAAGCTGCAGACTCAAAATTAGACTCATTATATGGAGAAAAAGACTCTCTCCTAACTCTACAAGACTGAACAAACTGATTCTTGAGGGGTGGGCTTGACCTCATTGGAGGCCTTCATATTATAATGTGCATGATCATTTCTGAGGGAGCCTAAGATTCTTATTCAGATACTAATTGGACTAAACGACCTCTGTGGTGCCTTCCAACTCTGAGTTGTTGTGGTTTCTAAGGGCAATTTTAGTGGTAGAGACCAGGTCTAGACTTGTCCAGGTCCTTTCCAGCTCTGAGTCTACGAATATTAGATATAATAAGACACCTACTGCACATGGTCCCCTATTGACTTGACATTTTCAGCATCATGTTTTATCATGTTTCAGAGATGCTTCCTCTGTTAATTCAGCAACATGGTTAGTGAGCACTTTCCATCTGTCAGGAGATGCTGAAAATTACTAAGAGTCACAGCATTGAGCCAAAAAATGAAACTGAGTGGATGGATAATTTTGCCCTGTCAACAAGCAGTAAACTCCAGCTGTGAAAACCAAACAGCATGAAAAAAAGCTCTGAGATTCAGGTTTGATGTAGATTTTTAAATACCAACTCTACTTCTTCTCATGTTAGTTATCTATCAGTCAACAGAAACCAAGGTAATTATACTTTACTTCATCTTTCCCAGATGAAATCTTCTAGCATATCAAAAGCTTGTGTTTGACTCAATGTCAATAAAATGTAGCCCCTAGTGCCAAGAAATTAATTGCTTTAAAAAAAAAAAGACCACTACAAATATAGTGGTTATTAAACTTCTAAAAACAAACAAAAAAAATCAAGAAATACTTTCCTTTACTCCCTGTGTTCCCCACCTCCCCAAATAGGGTTATTAACATACAGCCTTAATGATTTTCTCCTACTTGCTAGTATTTTTTGGAAAGCCCATTGTTAAAAAAAAAAATCTTTTTCAAGGGGTAATTTTAATGTAAGCCATTTGATGTATTAATTTATCCAAATTAATGGGATCTACCTTTCTATCATCTATCTATCTTTACCTCTATCTCTACCTACAGATCTGTAATCATATTGTCATAGGGCAATTCTTGATGCGGAAATTCCCTTTACCAATTCAGATCAAGATGTGCTCCATAGCTTACAGTTTCATGGGATTGGGAGAAGTTAAATGACCACCTGGTCATGTAGCTGACATGCATAAGAGGCCAGATGTGAACTCAAGTCTTTGTGACTCCAAGGCCAGCTCTCCCTCCACTGTGTCACATTGTCTCAGAAAACCCAAGAGACCAAGGTAGAAGAATTGTAGAGGTTGTTTCATCTAATAAATAAGGAAACTGAAGCCCAGAGTTGCACAGTCAGTAAGCAAGGGGATGGGTCAAGGAGGGAATTTAAACACTGGTCGTTTAGTCCTCTAATTCTTGCCATAGTATCATACAGTCACACAGCCGTATGTATAGGGAAACAGATGGAATACAATTATAGATTAGATTTAAGTAGCATGTCATCTATAGACTTTTTCCTCTCAAATATCAAACAATGATTTAACATCCTTTTCAGATGTAGTTGGCAAAATTATCAGTGTCCCAGCTTCACTGTGAGAGAACTTGTCCTACTTCAGGAATGTCTATTATCTACCAATAGAATAACTTATTATACTAGTTAAATGGCTTAAAAAGATAATGAAAAAAATGAAGTAGAATTCAAAACTCGAGGAATTCATGATAAAAGATAATAGAGTATCTTCTCTAAGCAAGATCCCTATTGGCAACACTGCTATGTTTCTGTTAAAAATTACATAGCAGCAAGGCATTCATGGTTTGGCTTGGGGGAATCTTTTGTATTTAAATATAATGAAGGCATCATTTTACGGAAGTATCAGTTCATCTCCCTAATTGAGTTGTTTAATAGATAAGGTTCACAAAGGAGGGGTATCTTCACTCCTTGAATACAACAGACCATTATGAAGGTATCAAATAAGCCAATACGATACTGGCTAAATCAAGAAGGGTGATTCCAACCAAGATGAAAACAAAAACTTGTCTTTACCCCAAATGCTGACATATTCAAATCTATATACCTTTATATGCCATGTGCCTGGCAAATATAATATTTAATGAGAAAAGGTCCAGGGAAATGAAAGTGATGATAACAATAATTATTATTGTCATACCATATCTCATTTTAGCCTAACAGCCTTGAGAGGTAGGTGCTATCGACCTCATTTAGCACCTCATTTTATCCACATTTTATAGATAAGTGTGAGGGATGATTTCTCAGAAGTGAAACCTCCTCAAAAGGGTTAATAGTTTTTGTAACATTGAAACACAGTTTACTCCCTTACAGAATAACATCTGTAGTTAGCTGAAAACCACACTTTGCAACACACCCTAAACTGTACTCTTCCAAACTCTTGCAAAACTTCCCACCTTTTCTTGTCTCCAGCAAACCCATATAACTGACTTTGTTCTTTGTTGCTGGGGGAGATTCACGTGAATAGATTATGGCCCCTGAAGACTAGCCAATGGGATAAGGGGAAGGGTGTGTGTGGGGGGGACTTCTGTTAGGGTATAAAAAGACCTTGCTTTCAGGAATCAATCTGTACTTCCCTGGCCAGAGCCATTAGAGTGACTAGGGGTGGTACCCTTTCTCACAAGCAAGCAATAAACTCATTTCTGCTTTCAAGGTATCTAAGTCTTTGTACTGATTTTTTTGGTAGTGGTCTCTGTCCCACACACAAGGAAACTGAGGCAGATAGAGGGTAAGTGGCTTGACCAGGTTCACACAGCCATATGTGTCTTAGGTTGGACTTGAACTCATCTTGTTGTTCCCAGGTCCAATGTTCCATCCAAAACAGGGTGGCACTTTTATGATATCTACACTTAAAGGATTAGCACACTTTCACTGTTATGGCAGAGAGAGGATGGATAGAGGTTCTGTGGCTACTAATTGTGTGACTTTGGGCAAGTCACTTAATGTCAGTTTCCTCAACTGTAAAATGAACAGTTTTGATGATAAGATCTGTAAGGGTTTTTCTATTTTTTTAGTTTTAAATCTATGATCCTACCATCCAACGAAAATCATTGTTTTTCTCAAGACTGGTTCAATAGGAACTTAAATCAACAATGCCAAGGTTATACAAAATAAAAGTGAAGGAGGAGTGTTTCAGATTTTGAAAAGGACAATTTTAGGATTAGTGTTTTCTAAATTAGACACTTTTTCTAATTTGGACAAATTTAAGATTGTTTCAGAAGTGTAAAAATAGGAACTCGGTACAAATACATACAAGAAGAATTTAGAAATGCTCATAACTAATCAATTCATAACAGGTAACAGAAGGAAGTCAAGGATGTTAGGGATGCTGTGATAAGGCATTAGAATATAAGCCACAAGGCTCAAATTTCATCTCTATTTCTGTGAAATTGAACAAGTCACTTCTAAGTCACAACTTCTTCATCTGTAAAATGAGGAATTTGTACTAGAAAAATCTGTAATGTAGTATCTACCATTAATATTCCATAAGTCTCTTATAATCAAAATTTTGGTTAACATTGAGAGGGCTTTAAGTTTCACAATGGCAGCTACGTGGCACTGACTAGAGTCTGGATCTGGAGTGAGGAAAACCTAAGTCACCCACAGACACTTACTAGTTGTATGATCCTGGGCAAGCCACTTACCCATGTTTGCATATATAAATCTCATTTGATCCTTATATTCCTGTGTAGTGTTGGGCTCTGTCATTAACCCAATTTTACAGATGAGGATGCTGAGGTTAAATAACTTGCCTATGGTCATACTGCCAGTAATTATCAGAAACGGGATTTGAAGCGTGTCCACTTGAATCCAACTCTAGGCTCCTTCTACTATACCACAACATCTCCTTATTTTCCTGCCTTCTTGATATCAACAATTATGATGCAAAATGTCCCATGGTACTAGTTGGTCAATCAGTAAACATTTATTAAGTACCTACTACGTACCAGACACTATGCTAAGTGCTGGGGATACACAGAGAGGCAAAAGATTGTCGCTCCTTCTCAAGGAATTCACAATCTAGTGGGGAGACAGCATATAAATAACTATGTACAAACATATATTATATATATGTATATATATATATATTTTTTTTTTTAACAGTCTTACCTTTCAAGAAATTATCAAGAAAAACTTCCCTAGAACCAGAGGGTAAAATAGAAATTGTAAGAATCCACCGATCGTCTCTTGAAAGAGATCCAAAAAGGAAAACTCCTAGGAATATTTTAGCCAAATTCCAGAGTGGCCAG
Source organism: Pseudochirops corinnae (assembly GCA_028646515.1). Lineage (NCBI taxonomy): Eukaryota > Metazoa > Chordata > Mammalia > Diprotodontia > Pseudocheiridae > Pseudochirops > Pseudochirops corinnae. The sequence goes on from CM053588.1 coordinate 198,213,800, forward strand.
GGCAAGGAGAAAATACTGCAAGCAGTCAGAAAGAAACAATTCGAGTATTGTAGAAATACAATCAGGATAAAACAAGACCTAGCAGCTTCTACCTTAAGGGACTGAGGGCTTGGAATATGATATTCTGGAAGTCAAAGGAGATAGGATTAAAATCAAAATTCACCTACCCAGCAAAACTGAGCATAATACTTTGGAGGAAAAATAAATATTCGATGAAATAAAGGACTTTCAAGTATTCTTAATGAAAAAGATCAGAGCTGAATAGAAAATCTGACTATCAAATACAAGACTCAAGAGAAGTATGACAGAGAACTGGTTGTAGACTCAGAAGAAAAATATTACAAATGGATTTGATGGAGAAGAAAACAAAAAAGAATCCTCACTGTGAAGTGCAAATGGGACAAGCTTTTCTATAAAATAGATAAGGAGAACAATGTGGGTTTGAAATAGAATTTGTTGTTTATAAGAAACATACTGAAATATAAACATTCAAAGAATGTTACAATGAGGAATATAGTAGAATATAATATACTTCAGTTCAGTAAAAAAAAAAATCAAAAGTAGCAACTTTGACCTCAGAGAAACCAATAAGAAAACAGATTAGGTTAAAAGAAACAAGAAAGGAAATTATATTGTGCTTAAAACTATCATAAATAATGAAACAACACCAATATTAAGTATACATGCCCCAAATGAGATCCTATTTTCTTTCACAGTCAAAGGCATAGTACTGACGGGTTCTCAGTAACTATTAAATTCATTGACTTAGTGTTAAGTGATCAATGGAATAAACACAAAAATATCACATTTATAATGAAAAAAAGTTCATCTTTACAGAAAGTGAAATGCTTAAATGGGTATAGATCCTATGAGTCTTGACACATTGAAAGAATGGAAGGTCTGCATAGTATAACGTGGTTTGTGTGTCCACAAAAGCCAACCCCAGCAAATTACTCATGCAAAAGAAAGATTGTCCTATTTTCACTCAATTCTTCTCAGGCATCATTACCAGGTGGTCTGTTTTTATTTTTCCCATTCACTTTTTGAAAGATTCTTCACTTGATCTCAGACCTTATCTAAAATTGGTTATTCCTGCTGCTGCTGTTTGCAACTCAGGATTTGTTTTGTGATTGGCAATAACTATTAAATCATTCCTATCTCCTAACTCCTCTCTAAGAGACAGGTCATGAAAATTCTAGAAAGAGGAACAAGAATATCACAAAGAAGTGGGAGTCAATAGGTTAAAGTTAAGGTGTACAAGTGAAGAAGTTATTGAAGTTAGCAAGAAGTGTGATAATGGGTATCAGTAGCTGCATATTGCTAACTGGGCATCCAGTGCCAGAAATACTGTGGAAGACACAATGGCTCCAAATTACTGAGATGCCTTTTCAGTGATTTTTTTGTCCATGCCATATTAAGAGAGAAGATTTTTAAAGTGCATTTTCCTTACAACATTCTTCAAAAGTCTTTGGAAAGCTACTTTGTATTTAGGTAAACAGTTTGTAAAGAGGTGGTGACAGGTCATACCAGAATTGTTTTTCTTGTGTTTCAGAGGAGAAATTTTTCATCTTCTTCTTTCTTTTTTTGACATAGACTCAATAACTTTTCCACTTTTGATAGAAATGTCACTGAGATTTCATTGAACAACAGAATCAGAAGAGACCTCTGAGGATGTCTTTTGCCAATCTTTCATAGCACAGAAGAGAATTTGAAAGTATTATAGGAAGCCTTCCTTGTTGTAGATGACACAGTATGGATAGCACAAAGGTCCAAAACATTGCAGAGCCTCCTATATCAAGTCCTCAAAAGTCATTAGTCTCATTTGATAATGTCTATTGTCCAGGCCATAATGTGATATGGTTAAATAATTTCTCAGACTCATTTATCCATATTTTGGATAGACGTAGGAAATTAATGAGTTAGGTTAAGAATTGCACAAAAAGAGGGACAATGGGTTCAGAAACCACAAAGATATTTTAGTAATTTCTAACTTGTCCCTTAAATAAAGGTTCCTTTTTTTCCAATACTAATATTTCCCCAGAAATGCTATATGGTTGTGAGATATGGAATGTTTCTGTTTCCAAAAAAATTAAAAATAAATTTCTTTTTTTTCTTTTTTTATTCATTTATTTATTTTTCTTGTTTACATCATTCATTTCCATGAGGTTTTGAGTTACAAATTTTCTCCCCATCTTTCCCCCACCCCCCACGCCAAAACAGCCATCCCACTGTATAACCCCTCCCCCAATCTGCTCTCTCCTATGTCCTCCCCCATTGCCCCTCTGACTTTCCCGTAGGGTACGATAGATCTCCCTACCCCAATGCCTGTATATCTTAATTTCCAGTTGCATGTAGTTAATAATAATTATTACATACATATATACAAATATATATATATATATATATTTCCATTTGATTATGGAACTTTAAATTCTATATTCTTTCCCTTCCTCCCTCATCACCCATCCCCACTGGAAAGACAAGCAATTCAATACAGGCTGTACATGTGTAGTTATGCAGAACATCTCCACAATGGACATATTGTGAGAGACTGATTATATGTCCCTGCTTCCTATCCTGCCTCCACCCTTGTTCTATTCTCTACCCTGTCCCTGTCCCTTTACAGAAGTGGGTGCTTCCAGCAACCCTCTCCCCCACCCTGGCCTCCCCTCCATCATGCCCCCTCTCATCCCTATACCCCCTACTCTCCTGTGTGGCAAGATATCCAGTTTAGAGTTTGTCATTCCTTCCCTAAGCCAAATTCAGTGAGAGTAAGGTTGACTCTTTCCTTTTTGCCTTTCTGTTCTTCCCCTCCATTGTAACAGTTATCCCTTGCCTCTTCTATATGAAATTATTAATCCCATTCTGTCTCTCCCTGTCTCCTCTCATTCTATTCCTCTCCCACTAAAAATAAGTTTCAATCAGTCAGATTGAAATGGAAAGACATATGGTAGGCATGAATAGGATGTAATACCTTACAATAAAGAATTCTGAAGGTAAGAGTAAAAGATATAATTAGATAAACATGTGAATTAAAAATAAGATAGCTTGGCCACATAATGAGAGAGAGCAAAAGATAACTGTTAGTCTATATCCTTATGATAAGAAGAGAAAGCAAGGGAGGTCCCTAGTGCATCACGTGGACCCTCCCACTTTTTCCCTCCTCTCCCCTTCGATGGGAGCATGCAGATAAGAGTCATATGGGATGGCCTGGCATACATGGTTTGCAAGTTGTATTACTGGAAGGACTACCCTACATTGAAGACATCACAGATAATCTGAGTATGGACATCTCTCCATTATCTGTGAATTAATATTTATACCTAGAGGTCATTTTTGATTGAATTTGTCTGTAACAGTGCACAAAGGTCTAGTTATAGGGTTATAACTGAATGATTCAAAAGGAATTTGAGATTTAAGACAATCATATATTGCTAGGGGAAATTATTAGAGTTTCATTGAAATCCAGCTTAACATCAGACATGTTACTGAACAAAGCTGACTATGACTACAATCTATGATGGGCACTAGCTGTGGGAAACCATCTGGGAGATTTGGAGAAGGGGGATAGGAATGATAAGGGATCTTTTCCAGGTCTGGTTCTTTCCCCTTGTAGTAATATCAGGTTGAATTAATTTAGATTATTCCAAGGATCCACAAATTTAACTGAGGAACTTCTGGAGCACTTGGGTAAAAGAAAAACTATTGGGAAATTCTTCAAACAATTTGAAAATATGCAAACCACTAACTCTTAGAAACCGTTCAGAAGGTGACATTGGCCTTAACATCCTCCGTATCTTGTAAATTATTGAAGCTTAGGATGTAGGCCAGGAATCCTTACAAGGGATAACACATCTCCCTATATAATAAAGTGATGTAAAATGGCTTTTATTAAATGCCTACTCCATGCTAAATGGTTGGGACAGAAGGAAGGGCAAAATTAAATAAAACAAAACCAACCAATAACCAAAAAAACAACAATCCCTCCTTTCAAAGAGTTCACGATTTAATGGGGAAGACAATATGTAAACAACTATATGCATTAAAAAAAAAAAAGATTTACCCAGGAAAATTGGAGATAGTCTCAGCTGAAAGTGACTAGGATTATGAAGGACTAGGAAAGGCTTCTTGCAGATGGTGGGGCTTTAGCTGAAACTTAAAAGAATCAAGGGAAGTCAGGATGCAGAGATGAGGAGGGAGAGAGTTCCAGGCATGGGGAACAGCCAGTGAAAATTCATGGAACTGGGATATGGAGTGGAGTATGAGAGGAACAGCAAGGATGCAGGTGTCACTGGATCAAGGAGGAATTAAAGTGTAAGAAGACTGGAAAGGTAGAAAGGGGCCGCTTTATGAAGGGCTTGACAAACTAAACAGAGAATTTTATATTTGATCCTGGTGATAATGGGGATAAAACACAGCTTATTAAATGGAGTGGGGGTATGACAGTGAAGAAATATATGTGAAATGAATAACAAAATACATATAGTCCTTGGTTTCATTTCACCTGTTTTTTTCTAGTAACTGCTAATGTCATTGAAATACTGTTTTGGGGTACATAACATTATGTATAATGTCATTCTTTTTGATATAGGGATTTTTTTGCTGACTTTTTTTCTCTTTGATCTTTTTCTTTAAAAAATTTCTTTGTCAAAATGGATTTTTGTCTGGGAGGGGAGAAGGAGGATATTGGAAAAAACAAAGACGATGTAAAATAAAAGATATAAATAAGGTTCTGTTTTAATAAAAGAAATAAAGAAAATTTTATTTCCATCCTCAATCAGTGAATTCTCCATACCACTGACTTTCTTCCCCTCTGCTCCCCTATTACTGTGATAAATAGACAGTAAACATGGGAAATGAAACCACAGGCTTGTTTCTTCCAGGTCTGCTCCTAAACAGTTCCATATGAACTCACTGCAGCCATTCTTATCTGAATCACAAACAAAATGCATAACCTAAATTATCTTTAGAAGCTTATAATTTCTAGATATACTAATGTAAATGTTAACCACCTTAGTTTAAAGAAAATTTCCCTTTTAAAAAAATGTGTGTAGAAAACCTTTGATTTTCAGGGATCTAACATTAGTTTGCACTTTAAAAAAATCTCATTACGTTTTCTTTATATTCTCCTTTTAGAGTCAAAGAATAATCTGATATCAAGGACTGGGGTGGGAATTAGGACTATCAAAGCTTCCAGTATACTTTCTGGGCTAAGTACATATAGTGATAGATAGACAGATAGATAGATAGATAGATAGATAGATAGGTAGGTAGATAGATAGATATATAGATAGTGGATAGAGGTATCCCTTCACTTTCAATGATTCTGTCCCTAAACAATGAAAACTGATACACAGAATTAGAACCTTCAGACAAGTAAAACGTGTCATGTCACTCTCCCTGCTGGAGAGGGATCAATGGCTCCCTATTGCTTGAACGACAAAATACTAACCTTTTGGCATTTAAAGCCCTTGAAAATCTGGATCCAAATTTACTTTTATACAATGATTTCATGTTACTTCCTTTCAATACTCTGTATTTCAGCCAAATTGGGCAGCTTGCTGATCCCTAGACATGACATTCCCATTTCCCTACTCTATGTAGGTTGGCTCCAAGGCCTTTTCTCATCCTGCAGTTTGTACTCTTCCCTCTGATTCTGAGATAATTTTGTATTTATGTTGTATATAAATATATACAAAGCATATAATATTATTAAATTAAATTAATTAATATTATTAAATTACCCATCTACATTACTTCTTGTTTCACTCAAGCGGAATAGAAATTCTTTACAGGGGCTTGTTTTTAATTTTTGCATCTCAAGTATGTAGAACAACACCTTACATATAGTTAGTGCATAATAAATGCTCATTGGACTGAATTATCAGAAACATTTAACTATACTTAATATAGTCTACCTGAATTGATCAATTCTAGAAATGTTTTTAGCAAGTGTGGAAACAAGTTGGTTTTTAGAAGGCCTTATTCCTTGCAAATACCAGATAATTGAGTTTTTATTGTATATGCTTTTTATTCTAGAAAGGTTTGACATTGTTCTTGCTATAAAGCAGAAGCAGAGACCATGGGCCAGACCTAATTTCGACTTGGTTTTGTCTCACCCTGACAAATAAACCCTGGTTTACTTTTCCTCTGGACACCTAAAAGGCAGCCCCTAAAATAATTTCTGCCCCCCTTTTGTAGCGGTTCTCAAATTCAGAATGTTGTTTCAAAAAGCTTAATATCTAAAGTCACTAACATCATACTTTATCAGCTAATTAGGATATTAAAAGAGTGAGTAAATGTGATCATTTACTTTGAAATGGATAATTTCAAAGAACTGCAGGATAGGAATAGTTTGCCTCCAACTGATGCTATAATAATCTATTAAGCCTCTCTGCTTCAGCTTCTGTCTCATAGTACTCACATTTCTATATGCTTCTCTCTCTCCTCACCTCTTTGTCTCTCTTTCTTTCTCTCCCTCCTTTCTCTCTCTTTCTCCTTCTCAGTTGCTCTGTCACCATCATCATACACCATTCAAGAAAAACAAGAAACAACAACAAAAAAACCAGTGGTCTAACAGTACAAGTACTTCACAATATGAAGATGTCGTCATTACCCAATTCTAAATAGAACTACTACCAGATCTGGAAATATCTGTCCTAAATACTAATAAGTGGGAAATATATTCTTCTTCTCCAAAGAAGATATTTTATGGTGAGGCCACATAAACTGAAATTACAACTGCTCTGGAGTAGAGCAGAATATCTGAATTTGTCGTATTCAAAGTTACAATTATGTAAAATATGGCCATTGGTTCCAGGCCAATGGAAATAAGTAGTGAGAAAACAATGCTACCCCTATAAGGAATTCATTATTCATACTAATCAGTATTAGTGTAGTTTTATTCATTTGTATTGTGCTTCCCCAACAACCTCAACAACCAACAATCAGCAAACATCTATAGGTTTCTGCATTTCTTTCTTTTATAGACATATTCAATTAATTTTGTTCTCCATATATTTAGTACCTACCATGTGAAATGGATGATGCTAGGTTAGGGATACAAAATCAAAAATGAAAATCCATTCATGCCTTCAAGGGGCTTCTTTTCTACTGGAGATACCTGCATTACTGCCCGTCAGTGTTGTTCCCATTCCTCATTGGTATGTCTGCTCTTTTTAACCATGCCCCAGTGGAGTCAAACTCAGAGATGGGTCAATCTAAAGTGGGGCAGAATCTGATCACAATTTAACAGGGAAATTTTTAACAAAAAAATTAAGATACAATACAATATAGATAATGCTATTTTAAAAAAATTTCCAAGTCAATATGTAGCCCTTTGTAGTTGAATTTGCCAGCACCATCCTATATAATTAAGGACAAATTTTGAGAGAACAGAGATGATGGTCTTCAAGTATAAAACACAATTATAGTAAGTCATGAAAGAAAATGATTAATAAGATTTCTATACTTTTAGCTCCTTAACCTCCTTCACATCTTTGGGACATTTGAAACAGAATGCCACCCTCTCCTGAGGATCATAGGATTCAGAAGTAGGGGTGTGCTGGAGATATTAACTTTTCAGAGTGAGCATTTATATCTTGGAAATTGGCAATCACCACAGACTGGGACTTGATTTAGTGTTTTGTTAATTGTCTAGAGTTAAGAAATGATAGAGAAAATGTAATTAATGCCAATTAAACTTAAAAATGTATTGTATATGTAATGTTTCAATTTGTGGAGCCAGTTGTTAAATTTTTCCCAGTATACCAATGGGAAAGGCCAGCAGTGATCATCTCCTTTTGTTTTACAGGTAGGGAAACAAGCTTTGAAAATTTAAGCAATTTATTCAAGATCACACAAATAATAAAATCTCAAGGCCATGGATTGTACCCAGGTTTCTCGATTCTCTATGACCCTATGCTGCCTCAGTCTAGTCCAAAAATTTCTACCAAAATATATTTTATATAATGCCCCAAATTTTGTTGTTCAGTTGTTTCAATCATGTCCTACTCTTTGTGACCCCATTTGGGTTTTTCTTGGCAAGGATAATGGATAACAGTTTGTCACTTCCTTCTCTAGCTCATTTGAAGGTGAGGAAACTGAGGCAAACAGGGCTAAGTGACTTACCCAGAGTCACACAGCTAGTAAGGGTCTGAGGCCAGATATGAACTGTCTTTCTGACTCCAGGCCCAGTGCTCCATCCACTGTGCCACCTCACTGTCTATACCAGAAATAACCATATCTAATATTGTTTTAATTTAAACAAAGATAATGAAATATATTTCCATCCCAGGGGAGCCAGAAAATTAGGATTTAAGGAAATAAATGGAAGTCTCTTCTTTTTATTCTTCTCTCTACTGATCCAACAAGTATAGTGAAAGAATACTGGATCAGGAGTTAAGTAAGACCTGTACTTTAGCTCCACCTCTGTCACTAACTAGTTGAGAGAACTGAAATGAGTTGTATAATATCTCAGCTTTCTCATCTGTAAAATGAGAGAGTGAAATAAGATAATCTATCTGTATGATCCCTTTGAGCTCTAAAACTATATGTCTCTTGGGTCTCATTTCTCTGACGGTCCTCATTCCCCATAACTATTAAAATACAAAGTGATATGGTATAGAGAATTAAGTATACTCTAGGGGAGTATGGGGAGAGATTATCCATCTTTGAAGAAATATCTTTTCTCCAAGGAAAAGAGAACCTAGGAAAAAAAAAACTTTCTAAAGTCAATTTTCATATAATTTTCTTCTAAAATTATAATATAGTCTGGTTAGACTAGGTTTCCCCTCCAAAATAAGGAATTCTACATATTCCCATGTTTATCTTTAATTGACCTATTCAATACCAGTAGATTCTAAGGTGGCTGACGTCTTCTGAACTTAAATTGGTATAGTGATAAAAGGCTGCTCCCTTTGTTTTTGAAATATAAAACACTACTACCCTCAATAATCCTGAACTACCTAGAATAAATCATTTATTGAACTATGAATGAATGAAAAGTATTCATAAGTACATCATCATCAATAATAGTGAGCATATTATCAAATGATTTACAAAGAGTATCTCATTTTATCCTAGTAACAACCCTGGGATGTAGAGCCTACCATTACCCCCATTTCACAGAGTGAAGATCCTAAAGCAGAAAAAGGCTAAGTAACTTGTCACAAGTCACACAGATAGTACATATGTTCCAAGCTGCCCTAAGGGTTGGGGATGTGAATACAAAAAAGAGACAGCCAATGGTCTCTCAAGGATCTTACTTTCTAATAGAAGGAAAGAACATGTTTTAAGACTGTTTTCTAGAGTAAGGAGTTTTATCCTGGTAGGTGATGATTAATTGATCTACAGGCCTGTCAACTGACATGAGCTTATAGGAGCAATGGTAATATTGATTTTATTACTGTGGCTAGAACAATAAATGGAAATCTTGGGGAATGGATACAAGGCACAGTCAGCAGATGGAAAGATGGTCTAAATGTATGGCTGGATGAGAACTGAAATATGGAACTGACTAGGTGAGTTTATACTCACTCACTAGTCAGGATGACTATTCCTCCCCCCTCACCAAGGGCATTGCAGAACCGAATGGATCAACTCCCCCCAGGGATTGGGAGCATGGTAGAATCATCCTGACTTTCTAGTTAGGGAAGGTTTCCTTGGGTTTTTTGTTCATACTGCTTCATCTTTCATACCCAGAACCAACAATGAAACCTGGGTGATGGTAGAGTGATCAGGGTACTATATATACAGGGCTAGATCAATTGAATAAAAGATTTGGACTCTGTGCCTTGAAATTCTGATACTAGTATAATTGATACTGGTATAATCTTGTTATTAGAGTTTAAAAAAACTATTTATAAAATGTGAAAATTGAACTAGATGATCTCTAAAACCTTTCCCAGTATTAACATTCTATGGTTTGTTTTCTTGCCCTCTATCAACATTCAGGAAAGTGTTTAGTAATATGAAAATGACTAAATATAAATGGAAATTAAAGAAATTTGACCTAAATCTTTCAATTTGGAGGATATAAAATCTACCTTCCTATAGATAGCAATTCTATCACTACTTCAATAATTAAAGCATCTATTGTCTATTGTTTCATTGGTAGGATTCTTCTCATTCCTACCATGCCACCACAACTGATACAGATTTAAACTGATGATTTAGTAGAGAGGGAGTCTTTAAGAGTTGCTTATGGATGAAAAAAGTCATGAACCCCATAGCCAATTTTTTTTCTAAGTTTAACTGGACTTATTCTCAATGGAGGAACTGAAGAGTCTATCTCCAGGCCAGTCCTTGAAGCCATTAAAGTATGCTGAGGATTGGTCACAAGGCATTAATTCACTAGCATGATCTTCAAAACTGACAGGTACCTTCTTCCACACTGAGGGATCAGAGTGTGATTTTAATAGATGATAGATACCATGTCCTCAGTTAAAAACTCATTCTCACTCTCTCCCAATAGTAGCAGTTGCATTATGTTATAGGAGTACATCACTGGTTCTCTTACCATAAAATAATAGTGTCATTCATATAATTCATCCTTCCTTCCTTCCTTCTTTCCTTCCTTCCTTCCTTCCTTCCTTCCTTCTCTCCTTCCTTCCTTCTCAAAACTTTAAACCCAGTTCACTCCTAAACTCATAGATTGCACCACAATAGGTCCCTGTCCAAACTCCACTTAATCCCAGTATTTTGGGCCCTCTTGCCAAGTGAATGTCAATGGTAACTGTTTCTCTTTGGAACAGCAACCCTGAGGGTCTTCCTCTCCTAGCTTGATGTTTTTTTTCTTTTTTCGCTAATTAAAGGGGCCATTCCTTGACTCACTTCTTAAAGAGGCCAAGAATGGGCATTATCTCACTCTAAATGAGTACATGAAAAGGCCTTAGCCTAAAAGGGCCAGGGTCTCCATTACATCCTGGGTCACCCCCAGTCATTCTGGTGAATATCTGGTCACTGGACCTAGATGACTCCGGAGGAGAAAGTGAGGCTGCTGACCTTGCACAGCCCTCCCTCACTCAAATCAAAGACATGCCATCATTTTCCCTGTCCTTTCTGAAAGAGAAGGACAAACACAACAACTGTCATTCATGTATACCTGGTTAATGAAAGAAAGGCTTCCTTAGTTTCTATGTCGTCTTAGTAATTTAAACAGTTTAAAAACTTATAATTTGGAATATGTCGGGGAGGGAATATATGACCCAAGTTAGCAGCCATAAGAAACTTTAACAAGTTTAATAATCTAAGTTCTAGCTGGAAATATCACTTTTAAACGACCTGCCCACCACACCATTTCTTTCAGGCCCAACCAAAATGGCGTTTGAAGTTGAAGCCTGTCATGATTTGTATATGTCTCCCAAACTCGTGAAACATGATACAAACTAAAACCCCATCTCCAAATGAGTACCCTGGGTGAGCCCCGCCCCCTCAGCTTATTCATCCAGTGTTTTGGGGTGGTTTTTTGATGAAAAGATTTGAATTGCATAGCACTCTGCTTGCGCAGATGTGCTATCACTTTTTGGTTCTGTACCACAAAACCTGAATCTCAGTTTTTCTCATTATTAAGAGAAGCCAGAAGACAATATTATCAAATAATTACTGTCCTTTTGGTGTGGGGGTGGCAAATGCACAACGTATATTGAAGTCAGTTTATGCTCAGATTGAGTGAATTCCACTTAGATTAAATAGAGCATTTAATGATTCACACTCAAGTCATCCATTTCTTCACACAAAAGCTGGAAGACAATTTACTGATTCCATTTATACAGGCAGTTGTTTCCCCTGAAGGCTCTACTGGAGCCAAAATGTGTTACTGCAAAGCAGGCACAAAAAAAAAATAAGCAAAATCATCAACAGAAAAGAAAAAAAAGAGAGACATTTGATTTGGCAAAGCACAGATAGCCAGATGGAAGAGAACAAAGAACAAAATAGAAAAATCATTATTTTTAAAGTCTGTTCCTTTTTTTTTTTTTTAGTGAAAAGTCAGACATTTGGTAAAATGTATTCTCATGTAGTATAGAACATCAAATTTACTTTAAAAAAATTTTTTTAGCACATTTCCCCAAAGAAACTCCAAATTATTTACTAAGCTTTTATCACATTTTAAAGATTTAAAATAATGTCAAAAAATCCTAAGTGTAGCCAACATAAAATAAATACAAACCTTCAACTTTAAGAAAGTTTTTAAAAAGAGAATAAATATTCATTCATTTAGTATACTATAAGCACTGGCCTACCAATGGACTAAATATCTGTTATTACAGAGGCAGTGTGATGTATTGGATAGATAGAGCAATGGATTTTGAATGTGGAAGACTTGTGTTCAAATCTTGCCTCAGACATTGACAGCTACCTAGATAAGTAACTTAACCTCATTGAGACCCGGTTTCCTCTTCCATTAAATGAAGACAATATAGTAACTACCTCACAGGGTTATTGTGAAGATTGTATGAGATTATATATGCAACATATTTTTGAAGAATGCAAAGTAGTTTATAAATGCCAATTATTATTATTATCCTAATAATTATTATTCGAACACCAACCTCTACATTTGGGGTGAGAGGAGTGGAGAAGCGGGAACGGATACTCAATCATAGGGCAATAAGATTAGAGATTCAGGACTGCAAGGGAATTAAAAGTCATCCAGTCTAATTTTGTTTTACAAATAAGGCAAATGAGGCTCAGAACGATTAAGTGGCTTGCCTAGAGTCACACAGCTTTGTGGTTTCTGCCCAGTCATTTCAGTTGTGTCTGATGCTTCATGACTCTGTTTGGCGTTTTCCCGGCAAAGATAGTATAGTGGTTTACCATTTCTTTTTCTAGCTTGTTTTACAGGTGAGGAAACTGAGGCAGACAGGGTTAAGTGACTTCCTAGTAAGTATCCAAGGTCACATCTGAACTGGGGTCTTCCTGACTTCAGGCCCAGCACACTACTCACTATGCCACTTTACTATCTCTACTAAGTGTTAGAAGCAGCATTTGAACCCAGGACTTTCTGACTTTATTCCAGCTCTCTGTCCAATATACATGTTGCCTTCCATCAGGTAAGCTACAGGAAATGGATTTTCCAGCCACAGAAACAGTCTAGTCATGGAAAGACTTTGACTTGCACTGGTGGATGGGGACCCACATGGGAAAAATTATGGATCCCTAAAGTATTGAAGGAATATGGCCATGATATGATCACACAAACATAGTTGGGAGGACCTAGGCCTGGCTCTTAGTATACATTGCCTTTAGCAATACACACTCTATCTTGTTAATTATAGGAATTCAGTTACCTATATTTAAAACAAATCCAAAATTAGGCAAACTAACTGTTGTATGAAATGGATCAAACATCATGTATTACCCTATAGCCATCACAGTTTTTAGCATATTTCATGGCAATGAAGGATCACACCAAAAGAAAAAAAACATTCTTCCTTGGTGGTTCACTAACTGTACTATTAATGCATGTAATATATTTTCATGGTGTCTGCCAGGGTGGCTGAGATATTCAAGAAGTTACTACATGGAAAGTACATGCTGTTATGCAAACAGTGGATTTGGGACAAATGTCTACATGATAAATTCTTTGCTACTTAGCTGGGGCCACTGAAAACAAGAGAACGAGCACAGAACTAGATTGCTTTTTTGTTTTTTTTAGTTTTTTATGGAGTGCTTACTTGTATCCTGCCTCACATTAAGGTCAGATATTTCACTGTGCTGTGGGCTTTTATCTACTATTTTCTATTATCTACTATTTTCTTACCAGTGAAGTATTACTTTTAAATATGTTCATTCCATTCTGATATCAATAACATTTTCCCTGTGACTTGAAAGCTGAACCTTCCAAGCTCTTGTGGTCCCTTATAGTCAAGTGGATTGATATGAAATACAGCTTTCCTGCCTAGAAAGAATTGGGGGATCATGGGAGGTGGAAGTCAAAGAGGAAAGGAAAAACCTTAGAAATTGGAGGCATCAAGCTAATAGCCAGCTGATTTTAATATAATCACAAGAAATCTGAACCTGTCTGGCTCGCCAACCACTTTAGGAATGTTCCTGAACAGGAAGAAGGAAGGAAATAAGCATTAATTAACCATCTACTATGTGCCAAGTGAGCTAAGCACTTTACAAATTTTACCTCATTTGATTCTCAAAATAACCCTTGGAGCTAGGGTTACTCATTTTAAAGGTAAAACTGAGGCAGCCAGAGGTTAAGTGACTTGCCCAGGGTCACAAGGCTAGTAAATGTCTGAGGCTGGATTTGAACTCTGATGCAATTAACTCCAGGCCCAACAATCTAACTGTCACACTGTATTCTGGTGATTTATGCTCTCTCTACTGCCTCCCCTCTTCAGTCTAATCACCATATAAAGAAATGACATTGTTTACCCTAGGAAACTTTTTGTTCTCTTTAAGTCTTACTTATTTGCCCCTAACTTTTAAAATAGATTTTTGTCTCCAGGTAAAAGATAAGTTAATTTGTTTGTCATAAGTGAGTGGAAAGGAATGACAAGGGGAAACCGCTGGACTCCTAAACTTATCATCCACAAACCTATAATAAAGCTAATTTATTCTCATTTTTTTTCTCCCTCTCTCTCAAAACAATATTGAATCAAAGAAAAACATCAAGATTTGGATTATCATTATGAAGAATATGTATACAGTTTTGTGTTTTAGAAATGTTCTTACTCTCAAAACACGCTTGAAAAACTCTTTCAGAAACAGAATTTGTCATGGGGCTCATGATTGGAAGTGAAGTGATAGTGTGGAATTATCGCAAAGTAGAAAGAACACTGAATTTGGAGTCAAAGTACCTGTGTTTGAATTCCAATATTACTACATTCTAACTGTAACACCAGACAATTCACTCTATATATCTCTAGGTTTCCATTCTCTCATCTATAATTTGAATGGGTTTGAACTAGTTCAAAAATATCAAATGCATCGGCCACATATGACCCACAAGACTCCTAGAAAGGCACTAATCAAATTAAAATGCAATTGAGAAATATTTACCAAAATAAGAAAAAAATATAATAAAGATAGATCATGTCAATATGTTGCTTTTTTAAAGTTAGTATGGGCCAACATGGATCTTTATGTATGGTTTACTGGCCTCCATTTCCAACTGATTTTGACACCACTAAAATATTAGATGTCACATCTGGCTCTAAACTGATGTCTTATGAACCCATGGTAATAAGCAGCTAGTTTACAAGTTATTTAGTCTGCTTCACCAAGAAGTATCACATACTAAAGTTCTACTCATTAGTATCTGCCAGAGGACTGATGGTAATGAGTTAGCATATAAGTATAAGGCGAGATAGAAATTTGCCCACAACAGAAGTTTCATTATCTAGGTAACTCTGTGAGGATTAGGAGAGAAACTAAGGACTTATTGGGCGACAAAAATTCTCTTTTAGTTCAGAGATGTAAGGAAGTAGTAAAAAAAAAAATAGACAAGTGGTGTTTTAAAAGGGTCAGGCTATAGACCAGGAGATTAGGCTTGGTAAAAGGCTAAGAGATTCTTGCAAGTATTAGGGTAATTGCAGGCAGCTATCTTAAGCTTATTGACAAAGCAGGTTTCACAGGAAAATACTTCACTAACAGAGCACACAACAGTTTGAAGTGGAATGACCTGTTTAAAGGCTTAAAATACTAACTGAGAAAGAAGTGGGATACCTCAGATAAGGGGATGACAGAAAGAGAATCAACACGGAAGACCAAGTTACAATGGATCAGGAGTGAAGGTCTGGGAGATATAGCTCATCCAGATTGCAGAAACAGATTATGACAGATGGAAAGATAGAATTTTCATTGGGCATTAAAGGAGATACAGAGTCTAGATTATATGTTAGAAAAAAGAAAGTAAGGAAACAAGATGTTCTGGAGAGCAAAGTCAAATGCAGCAGAGATGGCTGTAGTGTTATTACAGTTTCAGGAGTGGTGGGCCCATTTGGGGAGGAGAGCAGTGAGAATTTTTCTTAAGGATTTTGTTGCAACTTCCTCCTTAGCAGTAGCCTGGACACCAAACTAGGAGATAATAAACAATTAGTAACACTCTCTAAAGCACTTTAGTCTGTGGAATTGTTAATGGAGTCTTCCTTTGCATTTAAGTTCAATTCAAATAAACAAAATTGTATTAAGAACCATGTGCCAGGCATCTTTCTAGGCACCAGAGATACTAAAATAAAACAAAACAAACACTTGAGCAAATCAAAAACCCAGTTTTGATATCTAGGCACTTAAATTTTAAATAAGCTGTTAAGCACTTAGCAGTTTATGTATTAATCTGCATGATTTACTATCTGAGTTTGACAGAAAAGAAGTTTTTTTGAGAAATTATTACAAATCATGTGATATTGGGAGGGACAAATCTTAGGATATTTGTCATATAGTTAGTTACACAATAGTTTAATTGCTTATGCTACAAATATTAGGAAATTCAGAACAAATTTTAGGAACTTGGGGGCAGCTAGGTGGAACAGTGAATGGAGCCTCCAGGCCCTGGAGTCAGGAGGACCTGATTTCAAATCCGATCTCAGATACTTGACATACTGTGTGACCTTGGGCAAGTCACTTAACCCCAACTGCCCTGCCTTCTCCCCTCCAAAAAATAAATTAAGAACTGGGAACATAAAAACCTATGCCATTTAATGGCTTCAGAACAAAAAAAAAATCAATTATTGTGAAATGTATATAGCTAAATGATATGAAATCAGGGCATGGTGACTCTAGTACTTCCAGAATTCATGAAATCACCAAGGATCCATGTTATGTTTTGATTTCAATCAAAGTCCTTCTACAACTTAGTATACGATCTTCAAGAGCTACTGTCACTGAAAACTGTATCACCCTGTAGGCAACTCAGTGATAAATCCCTTTAAACTTAACCTGGAACTCAAATGATACATATACAGACGATAGCTGTGCTTTTGCTCCAAACCTTTCCAGAGCCAGGTAACCTTCAAGCAGGGCAACTAGGCGGGACAATGAATAAAGTACTGGCTCTGGAGTCAGGAGCACCTGAGTTCAAATCTAGCCTCAGACACTTGTTAGCCATGTGACCCTGGGCAAGTTGCTTAACCCTGTTTGCCTCAGTTTCTCATCTGTAAAATGAACTGGAGAAGGAAATGGCAAATCACTCCAGTATTTTTGCCAAGAAAACCCAAAATGGGGTCATGAAGAATTAGACACGACTGAACAAAAACCTTCAATCATCCAGGACTATTCCACAAGGCCTCAAAACTAGACTTAAAAGATGCAATACTTAATTTCCTCCATGCTACATAATTCCAGAACCCATAAACCAGGTTTAGTGTCAAAAACAGGAAAGAGCAAATATACTGATCAGTAAGTGTATTGAAAATGGAACCCAGGATTAAGTTACTCCTCTGAACACTAAGGAACACTAAGTCATTATCTGTCTCAACAAATCAAATCATATCTAACTAACTCACAATAGGAATCTGGGAACAGGAAATTGTCCATTACACTAGACTCGTTAAGCCATCTGCTTAGGACAAGAAATGCCAGCTTGGTAGAGGACTTGACACTGAGAACAGTGAATTATTTTGAGCTAAAGGACATTCTTAATAAAACAGTCAATTCTTGCACTCTAGGTGGCAATGAATCTCTGTTCCCAGTAAGCTCTTTCTAGGAAGGATAGCCAGGAAAGTATCAACATCACATCCTCTAGAAGCATCAAAAGTTAATTTCAAAAGGACAATGAACAGCTTACAAAATGTGATGTTGTCATTACTCTTTATGGGATGTCACCTGTATTTTATACTCTACACTGTAAATATCATACAACGACTGCAAATTTTACTTTGAAAGAGGCATAACAATGGGGCAGCTAGGTGGTACAGTGGATACAGCCACTGCCCTGGAGTCAGAAGGGCCTGAGTTAAAATCCAGCCTCAAATACTTACTAGTTGTGTGACCCTGGGCAAGTCACTTAAGCCCAACTGCCTCCAATGAGGGTGAAAAAGAGCCATAACAAGAGGATGTTTTAAATATACAGTTATCTCTTCCACATCCCAGGGGGTAAAATTTTTTAGCCCTCCCTTTGTACCAGAGAAGTTTGAATTATTATGGTATTAAAAGATAAAATATGTTGATATAATACAGTACTACCCATATGTTTTATACATTTCTGAGTTTCTAAACTTTTTCTGTGTTATCTATGGCTATCACGTGCCATCTACAGCTTCCACAAAACTCTCCCAAAAATGCCCATTCAATTTCTTATGTTGACTTGCAATATATCAAAACTGCAGTGGAGAAAGTCATGATGTGGAAGGAATAATTTTATTTCTATTGCTGAATTTCAGTTTCCCAAATATACACTTTGAGAAAGCCATACAGTTAAAGTGTGGATTTAGAGTCAGGGGACTAAGGTCTGAGTTCTATCTCTGCCACTTTATTAGCTGTGTCTCGGACAAGTCATCTGTTGAATCCTGTCCACATCCGTAAAACTGATACCTCATTCAACAAGCATTTCTTTAATGCTTACTGTATGTTTCAGGTACCTATGGCTAGGTGCTGGTATACAAGAATATTCCCCTCCTTCAATGAGTTTACTAGAGGTGCAAACAACACATACACAAAAAAGTAAATGCAAAATATACACATACAAAGTCATTTCCAGAAAGTGAGGGTGAGGGGGAAGGGTACAAGTTTAATATAAAGGTCGCTCTGTGAACAATGGAACAGGGGTTCCAGTGAGCATAATGAAAGAGTAGAGAAGAGGAGGACAGGGACACCAAGAGAGAAGGGGCTAGTGTGGGTGGGTATGAATGAACAGGGACTCACTGGAGAAAGGAGCTTTAGTATATGCAGTAGTTTACAGCTCAGAATCACAGGGAGTCTGAGGGCAGAGGTTATCACTCTCTTCCAAGGAGAAAATGTGACAGTGATTTGTTTATCAGTCTTGGAAAAAGAGGTGGAAGCAGAATGAAGTGATAAATATATATCAGCAGGGGAGATTCTTGCTTGATATTCAAAGGAAAATGATATTTACCTACTTTATAGGCTGTGAGATAGGCAATTTGTAATCCTTAAAATGCTATATAGGTATGAGATTTTAGTATTATACATAGCGGCTCCCCAATACTACGCCAAATATATGATAGCTAAATTGGATTGAATCCCTATTTCAGTGTCTGATCTATGTCCTCAAGATTGTTTCAAGGCCTTCTGAAATCGTGGACTTGGGGTGCTCAGCAGCCACACACATCAGGTATGTGTCGAGTGTTGCGGAATGTTAGCCTTGTAAAGGACATTAATGATCACGAAGTGAGAAAATCCAAAAGGCCATATCCTGGTTCTAGTCATTACTGATTTCGAGACCATTGACAAAGTTATTTCACTTTTCTGGCTCCCAGTTTGCTCATATGTAAAATGGGTGAACGAAACATTTACTATGTGCCAAGTATTGTGCTAAGTATTTAGGATATAAAGACAAAAACAAAGATAATTCTTGCCCTAGAGGAGTTTCCATTCTAATAGGAAGAAACAGTGTATATATACAGAAGTGGGGGCCGGGGGGGGGGGTGACATTTTGGTTTGGAATGCTATAGGAATGATGAGTGGAACCATAAGAAAGTAGATTGGTACACCCTTTTTAAGAGCAATGGTAGTATTGATTTGATTATGAAGCAGTTGGTTTAGACCTGCTGTTCTCAAAGTGAGTGTTTCCAATACATATTTTCATACTAATATTGATCTTTTAATTGTTTTAATATGGTAATTTTTGATAGATATAAGCCACTTAAACAAAAGCTTTTTTGGGAGAGTCCTCAATAATTTTAATAGTGTAAAGGTGTCCTGAGAACAAAATTTTGAGAACTACTGATCTAGGCTATTTTGTTAGTACTTCCAGCTCCGTATCTATACATGAACACACACATACACACACACACACACACACACACACACACATACACACACAAACTGAAAGGGAATTCACTTCTACCTAGGAAAGTCCTTTTTATTTTTTCAATATCTCTAATTATTAGAAATCTTTCCTCTTTATATTCAACCGAAATACAGCTACTTTGGGAGGAATATTAGAGAATAATATAGAATGGAGGACTTTGGGACACCCAACAGGGATACAGACTTGACCACACTAGGTATATGCTCTTGCTGCAAAGCCAATAATTTGTCTGTCTTACTTGTGTAGATGATCCTTGTTACACAGTGGGGTATAAAGGTGACTCAGGGTTTCTAGTAAGCAGTCATACTTCTCCTATAGGCAAAAATTTGGCCACAAAAGCCAGCTTATGGCTCTTATGCAATAAAAGTTATTTCTCTATGTTTTAGTGCCTTTCTAATAATCGTATTTCTCAAAAAATTTTTCCTCTGAATATTAAGTGAAAAAAGTCTGATAGCATGGTAGTTTTATAGCTGTGGAAGTCTCATCTCTTCTTATTTGTAGCAATTAATTATGTGTGTTCCATCCTAGGCAAAGAACTAGGTTCTCAGATTTGCTAGAAAAGTGTTTTGTCTCCAGTGAATTTTAGAATGTGAGGACTTACGGGCACTGATGATCCATATGGATTTGAGAAGTCTCAAGGACTCTAGGAATTAGCCCTGGTTTAGTAGGCCAACTGGCATCTCATTTGTATTGGGATGAAATTGAATCTTAGACATGTTTGTCCTGTAACATGGTTAAAACGCTCACCTTGATAAGAAGGTAGAGATAAATCAGAGGGAGAACATAGATGAACAAGAGGAACAACACCTTGGCTGAACCCTTATTTACATGATAGTACAAATCCCAGAAACTCCTATTTTAAAGCTTACCCACGTTAGGCAATGCTTAAACTACCAACAAGAACAATGAAAATCTAGGCTTAAAACTTTTAAAAAGGCATCATAACAGCCTGAATAATTTTTCAAAGCCAAATTTATAAAATATCTGTACCAGTCTAATGGGCCTCAGGAATAGATTCACCTTGGAGGCAATGTCTCAAGGGAACTATCTGTAAAACCCAATAGCCTCAGAAATAGCATTTGTTTCACAGGGATTAAGACAATTACTTTCACTCTAGTAATATTAGCTCATGAAACAAATAAAATTAAAGAAAAAGCTATTGATGCATTCAAATAAAATATTTGTTCAATGAAAGAGTTTCATTTACAGAACTTATGACTAATAGGATGAGCAGTTTCAATATGAGCAAACAGTTGGCTGCTTATTAAACATCTTGAAGATTCCACTCATGCTCCTCATTCTCATTTAATTAAAGCAAATAAGAAAAGGTTCAATATAATAAAATGTTGTTTAATTTAGTATGCTGGAAAATAACTATGTATTTATATCTATAAACTTTTTATCTTGCTGGTAGCTAACACAGTACTCTGCTCAAAGTAGATACTTAATAAATACTGGCTGAATTTTTCTTTAAATTTTGCATGCTAGGTGGGGGAGGCGCAAAGTTCAGATAAGAATCTATCCTTTACTTTCCATGAGTTTCTAGCCTAGTGGGGGAATAATATATACTAACTGTTATGAGGGAAGTTTATTGGACTAGTGAAAACTAATGTTATAAAATCCAAGGGGCGGTTCTTACTGACAAGGGAGAAAAGAATATATACCAGAGGCGGCAACATTCTCAGTGGGTTGTAAGAATATAACAGGCCAAGAGGAGGGAGAAAATCCTTCCAGGTAGAGGGAACAAGGAAATCCATGGTGCTCATTGAAGGTGTAACAGGATTATTGTTTGTTTGGACAATACAGTGCATAGATGGGAACAATATCTGAGTAGGCTGGAAAGGAAACTGAGCATCAAATTGTGGAAGGCCTGGCAAGCCAATAAAAGAAGTCTGAACATTAGTGGGGGTTGGGGCAGGAGACTAACATAGAGTTACAAGATTTTGGAGCAGAGGAACAGCATGACCCTATCTGTTCATTAGGTAGATTATTACTATAAGATGAAACATAGGAAGGATGGGTTGGAGTGGTAATGGAAGTAGGAAGATCTATTCAAAAGTTGCTAAAACAGTCCATGAAGATGGAAATAAATACCTATAGGAGAAATATGAAAAGGGAAGAAAATATGGAAGGGAAAAAAATGTCACTGTGAAGGACAAATAAACAGGATTGAAAAGTATAGATTTAGAGCTAGAAGACACCTTATAGGACATCCAGTGCATCTCTCTTAAGTTTACAGATGAGGAACCTAAAACCTATTACATAGCTTGTAAATGCCTGAAGCAGAATTCAAGTTTATATCCTCCTGACTATTAGTAGAGTGTTCCATCCCCTATGCTCTAGCTACCAAACAGCCATGGTTACTGATTGGATATAGTAAGATGAAAGATGACATAGAAGACTGGCAGAATGGGGGGGCCACTGAGAAATAAGGTCAGAAGAATCGACAGGTTCAGGGTGAAAGAGTTTAACCTTAGTTCTGCACATATGGAGCATGAAGTGCTATAAAGCAAACAAACAGAGGTGACCTTTTGGTAATTTGAAATGGAAGTGTCAGAAGGGACCCCACACACACATATCTCTTTGGGCATCACTTGCATAGATAATCATAACGGAAGTTGTCAGAGTGAATGGAATTGCCAAGGGAAAGTAAGTAGAGTGGGAAGAAGCGATGGTCTAGGACAGAAATTTAGGAAACGTTCTCATTAAGATATCTGGAAGGGAATGAGGAACCAACAAATGAGAAAGAGAAGGTGGATGAGCTAAATAATTTTGTACTATTTTGTGCTATAATTGCAAAAGCTAATATTTTGCTGAAGGGAAAAACAGGAGCAGCTTATATGAGATAAATCTTTTAAACTCAGCAGTGAAATTTATCTTCCACAACTAAACAAGAACAGTGGTAATTTAGAGAAAGTTGACAGAGGGCAAACAATGTGACATAAATGCTGGTTAAAAATCATATTCTAAGAGAAAGGAAATTGTTTAACCTGAAGAAGAGATGATATAATGGTAAAAACTAATTTCTTGTTGAACTCATCATTCATAGCAAGGCTTGTCATTGGAATAGACTCAAAATAAAATAATATTTCCACAAGTATGACCATTCTACACATGGCAAAATAATGGCTTAACATGGTTATCTATTAAGGGGAGTTAATTTGCCTTTGAAACACTAACATTATAAAAGGAATTCACTAATAAAGTGCATTCTGTTTCCATTTCACAGAAGAAATAAAAATAAACAGAGGATTACAATTTATTTTATGAAAATTTGGAATAAAAAAGAATAAAGCATGTCCTTGAAAACCAGTATTATCCTATATAGCTAATAACTAAAATAAATCATCATTGGTATGAGGAAATCCTATACTGAGTCTAAGAATTATTAACTAATTAGTCTTAGGAAACAACTTACTTAATACTGTGTATCATAGCTTCTTTTGGTCTGTGGCTCACAGGAACATTTGTCAATGGCAAAATCATAGGTTTTAGAACCTGATCTTTATATTTAATTATATTCCACAGAAACAGAAAAAAAAATGAAATTTGGGAAATTGTTTTGTCAACACAGTCAAACCAAATCATTCAGACAAAAATAAAACAAAATATTTTAGAAGATAAATTATTCAAATAATTATTTAAAACTATTTCCTTTTGCTTAAGTCCATAAAAAAGTCAAAGTGGTGTAACACCAAACTGGTCAGTATATCTCTTACAAATATTCTTAATTCTGATTCTGCATTGGTTTACAATGGATACAATCTGAAGTCAGCTATGGCGATCATGAAGATTGGATGTGCCAGCTTTACTGAATGGTCTTAATGAGATATGCTAGCCTCTGTAAGCTTCATATAAATATGACTATGTGTTCTGTGTCACATGAAGAGAAGAGAGAGAGAGAGAGAGACAGAGAGAGAGAGAGAGAGAGAAAGAGGGAGGGAGAGAGAGAGAGGGAAGGAGGGAGAGAAGAGAAAGGGACACAGATACAGTTAAAGTTCAAATAACTTGTTTTTCTGAAAACTATACCTTGGGCTGCTGAACTGGATTTCTAAAAAGAAAAAGATCAATTTGTTTCAATGGGTAAAAGTAGAAAACCTATTTCTAGCATAATTTAAACTCTATTATGCCAATAACAGACTGATTAATGAGATGAATTCTGGAAGACCCATTGTTGAACTGATATGTATAAACAACCTTTCTACCCAAGCAAAGACAGAATCAATTGCTAGATTTGTAACCTATTTTAGTTGAGCAACTACATCTTATTTATGTTTGTATGCCTGACCATAACTAACACAGCATTTTACACAGAATATAAATAAGGGTGAAATGCATAATTATTGAATATTGGAGAATTTTCTTTTAATCTTCTTACTATTTTTTTTAACATTTTCAAACATGTGTGACATCTGAACATGATCACTTTCATTTGCAACAATAGAGAATAAGCTAGTTACATTACAACAAAAGAGATGGATTATAAATGACTAACCTTTAGAAAAAGTAGTACTGGGAAATTGAGAAGTCAATAATTCTTTACATTTTGATATAATATGCTTTCTTTCACACAGGAAGATGTCAGTGGTTCACCCTTTGAGTTATCATTTCCAAAATGATAATTCTTTTATATGGTTATCCATATTCCTATTCCTGTCTACTTTATGATCATGCCATTCTCTGATAAAACTTCTTGGGTTTAAATGTATGTCTCTGATTTTGAAAAAATGTTTTATTTTTCTACATGATACTAACATCAAAAAGTCAAGGTTGTAGACTCGTCAGAATCAGGTGCTCAGCAGTTATACTAAGCATCAAAGGCAAATACCATGTTTGGAATAGAAGCACAATCTTACTTACCACAGTTGGCTTCATCTGACGCATCAGCACAGTCTGGATCCTCATCACAAACCCATAGCTTAGAAATGCAATGTTTGGTAGTTTTACACTGGAAATAGTCTGGTGAACAGCTGTTTTCCGCTTTAAAGGAGAACATATATTATAGTTTGTTCTACTTAAGGAACAATCTTTTAAAAGCAAATGAAGTATTGAAATTTGTTTAAGAATGTTAATTAATAAGGAATTTGTTATCTCTCAGTAAACCAGCTCTGAAGTTAGATTATATTTTTTCATGAATTTTTTCCTGATATATTTTTTCTTACAAAAAAGAGACTACTTTCTCTTTTAGTGATATTTAATACAAAAGAAAAAAATCTTCAAAGTTATTGAATTTGAGGGATGGAAACCAATAAAGCAAAAGTTAAAACATTTGTGACATTTCACAATTTGTTTGTTCACTTTGTTCACCAAAAAAGGAGATGAGCAGTTCTATTATATGAAGTTAATGAATCAAGATGGTTTTTAGCATCCAGAAGCTTTAGAAAAATAAGAGGAATACAAACTGCTACCAGAATTTCAAAATCGTGTCTTAAGGATTGGAGAAGAAGAGATGAAATGAAAATTCTGACTGTAAACTGCATCACAAATCCAAGTTTAATGGATCAGCTTCGAGAATGGCTAACCATAAAGAACTGGTGCTGACTTTATTCTGTATGTGCCATTTTAATCAAATTGCTGGATGACTGAACATTATTTACTGATAAAAGTTTTAAAGTAATAAAATAAAACTTCAGTGAGACAGAAACTGTTGACAACAGTTTTGTAGACAGTTGGAAACTTCAAAAAATCTCTGACATTTTGACACCTTTTTCTGGGAAAAGAAAATATTTTCTATTTATTTAGTTTTGTTTTTAGCTTGGGAATGGAGATAAAGGTGAAGCAATATAAAGAGGAAGGTAGTTTTATTTTTGTTATTGTTTCTTGGAGTGAATTAAGTGGAAAGTCTCTATTATATGAAACTCTATTGAAAACATTCTATAATATTATTTCCCAAGACATTTTAAAATTATACTTTGCAACTCAGATCCAATATTAAGAAAAAATTACCCATCTGATAAATTATATTTTACTTATTTCATAAGTATAATATCTACTTAAAAAGAATACTTGGCCCATATGACTGAAATAATCAATCCATTTGGAAAATCTGAGTAAATAAGATAAATAAACTATCATCTTTTATCTAGTATAGTGAAAATGCAATTATTGAACAAATGGGAACTTCTTTGATTGTTTCTCTCATTAAAAAAGAATACCTCAATTTTCAACTTTCTATGCCCCACTCTCTAGCCCCCCCCAAACGGAAAGCTGAATTTTAAAAGATAGCTATTAGAAGGATGAGTGTACTGAGCAGTTCCAAGGACACAATCTTTTAAAATACTGTATTCATAAGATTGGATTCTCCATTTTAGATAAGGATACTCTATGAAGGAAAGTTTACAATTAGTTTTCTTAGCCTATGTTTAGTGGCATAGTTAGGATAGAAAATATTATGAAAAAGTTTCCTTTAACATTTCAAAGGAATAGTCAATAATTAACATTTGCCCAAAAAAGAAGTGGTTCTTTCCTCTACTAGTTTATGTCAACTGAAACTTTTCTAGCTAAAGTAAAATTTTCAAAAAGCCAAATTAAAATATAATTGATATCCTTTCTACTTCCTCTAAGAATGAGAATTTTCCTGATATCAATGTATAAATTTATTGTAGGGGAACAATCTAATATAGGTCAAATATATTTTATTTTGTGTGAAGGGCTTTTGCCCACAATTAAATCAAGTTTGCTTTAGAAAGTTATTTAATTTTTTAACCTAAGTATTACAGAACAAGTCCTATGACAAGACATGCAATTAAAACAAACACAAATCCATAAAAGAAGATGATTTCTAGGTGCTAAACAGGGGCCTAGTTATCCTAACTGATTAAACAAATTGAGATAAAAGATTGTGACCAGGCCCTTACAGTCAATTATAATGAAATCTGACCTGGAACAATAATTAGAATGGTTCTTTGTAATAAGTATGCTATATTTTCATGCAGATGTCACTTGCAATTTAGGAATATCAAATGGGAAAAAAGCTACCGTGAAAGAAAACTGATGCTGAAGTTTGAGTTGTGGACATTGCTGATATTGAGGTAACCATCAATTAACATAATACAAGACAAATACTTCCACCTTTTTAATAATAATAATGGCGATGGGGAAAAGGGAAATTATACTTAACATTAAGAAAACTAATTTCTTTCCTGAAACTTTTTCATGATTCCCAACTGTCTTTTTGTTAAGGCAACAGATTTTTGCATTTCTGTTTGCATTCACTGCACACAAGCATTTTAAATAGGCCACCCGAGCTGTTTCTGTTGAGTCATGGCCTGACTTGATATCCTTGTAGACACAAGGCTACATCAAATCATCAGAAGATGCAAATTTATAGCCCAGCTTCCAGCAAAGGTCAGTGGTGACACAGAGCACTGTAAGGATGACTTACGGCAATCCCTTTCATCTTCTTCATCACCACAGTCATCTTGTCCATTACACCTGAGGTTTATTGGGATGCATTTTTGATTCTTGGTGCACTTGAACTGACCTGACAGGCAGACATGTGTGTCTGAAAGATAGAGAGGGAAAAGAGAAATCAAAACTGAAGCCTGGGTTTGAATATAAATAGATGAGAATGTAATCAGCTAAGAATTAGATTCACATTCTTAACTTAGGTATGCAATTACACACCGCAGTTGAGTTCATCAGAGTTGTCCCCACAATCATTTTCTCCATCACAGATAAAAGCTGGCAGAGCACAAAGTCCAGTTCCACACTGAAATCGGCCTGGTTGACATTTAAATTCAGCTGGGAAGGGAGAATGAATTTTAAAAAAATTAACAGCCTTATGGAATCACAAGCTTGGCTCATAGCTTATTAATATTGCTTTTCTGACATTCAAAATATTTATTATATTATTATTATTCTAAATGTTTCCTGAAGTTAAATGTTAATGTCTTACAATCAGACAGTGATCTGATTCAAATGTGCTGATAATCTAGAGATAACTCAAACTGCCTACAGATTATCCTTCACAAAATCACAATGAGAACAAAAGAATATGGAAAGACACATAAATGTATTCTGATTTTAATAAAGTTATATTGGTGCTAGAGAATAGTATAGACTATCATTCACAAAGAACATTCTAAAGACATTGGAAAAATAGAGCCATATACTACCCTATCTTTGTATTCTCTGTGATATGCTAGAAGAGTTTGAGTTGTTTTGTTTTGTTTTTATCTTTCTTGAAAAGATATATTCTCAAATGCTAACTATATCAGAATGACTCATCTCACCAATAAATGCTGTCCATAAGGTTCCACTTATATTTACTATTCTAATTCTCCTGTTGGATCAAGACAATATGTTTTATAATAAATAATGGAATATTTTGCATGCAATAAAAATTCAGATGTTACTGTAATGAATATTATTATGTGATATCCATTGTGAACACATCCAAAAAAAAAACAACAAAGAAAATAGTCACTTTGTGAATGAGGCCCACAAAATGTGTTACTAAGCCCTGGCACAAAAATCTATAATGTAATGATGGTTTCTTAATATGTTCCAGTGAATTAATTCAATTAAGTAATTCATCAGACTCTTCTAAAGCATCTTTCTATGTGGAGAAACCTGTGCTAGTCACTGGAGATAAAAAGGTGAAAAATGACCCATTCTCTGCCTTCAAAGAGTTTATGATTTACAAGAGAGGACACAAAGTCACATAAACAAGGAAACCAGGAGGTAAGGTATGATACTAACAAGAGAGAGACTCAGAGATAGTGAGCCAGAAAAAACTGGGAAGGGAGAGAAACACTTTCAGCTGGGGAGGATAATAAAAGAAGGTTTCCCAGAGAAAATGGTTTCTGAATGGATCCTTGAGGAAAGCAGAGGATTTCAACAGGTAGAAATAAGGAAATACATTTCCAGCCTGACTTACGGCCTGTGGGAATTCATGGAGGTATAAGATTATAAGAACAAGGTTGGGAAGAGCTAATAAGAAAAGGCACTATTAAAATCTTAATTTTTTTTCCCTTTGGTACTTATTAAAACTATTTCTTCTTGCTTAAGTTCATAAAAACAAATCAAAGTGGTATAACAGCAAACTGGTCATTATGTCTCTTACAAATATTCTTAATTATGATTCTGTATTAGTCCACAATGAATGTGTGGATATTGCATAGGACTATGCTTAGGCTGTTTCTGTGGCTTATCACATCTCCTCTTGTATTGTGGCTCTTTGTCAACATGTTGGATCTTCCCAAATTTTAAGCTCCATGGAAGCAGAAATTGTTTCTTATCTAAACTTTGTATCTCTTCTGCTGCCCACAATGGTGTTTTGCCCACAACTGTTACTTGTCAAACATTTCTTGAAAGAAAATGCTTTGATTTTGTTAAGTTTAAGGGTGAATTTTACACCATGCCAGTTATTTCAACTTTGCAACTTTCACTTTCTCTCCTCATAAGCATTTCCCATGTTTACCTTTTATTTTTTAATCCTGACCTGAAGGTACAATCTCTGAAAATATTCTTTTACCATTAAAACTTTCTCAGTCTATAATAAAGCTCTCAGGCTATATAATAAGAATTACAATTACTAGAAGAAAATACTTCCAGTATAGCAAGGCACCCACTGCTCTAGAGATTTTTCTGTTGTGAGTGCTGAGACAGTGAAGGGTCATAAGGAATACTATTTCTGGAGATATACAATACTAACAGGGGAGATCATTATTAATAACATCTCTTTGTCAATACATATGTCCTAAATTAGAATTTGGAAAAAACTCCCACTGGAACGATGGACTCTTGAGGGTTAACTAAAATAAATTTTGAGAGTTACTTTAAGACTACGCTAGTCAATTCAAGTAATTTTCTATGTGGAGAGGCTGTTTTCCAAAATGTTTTGCTTATTTTTGTTTTGTTTTGGATGACTAGAATTCTGGAGTTGTGTTGCTCCAACTTGCTTGTGTTTAGTGGGATGAGAATGGTGTCTTTCCTCACCACACCTAAGGATCTAGCATTCAGTTAGTTGTCAAAGTCAAAATCATGGCAACCATCCTGGGGGATACTGAAGGTGTTATCATGATTGACTGCAACCCATCTTCAACCTGACAGAGTAGTATTAGAGTGGCCAACTCTGTGACCTCTAAGAGACTATCAGAGGAAAGTTACCTGCTGACTGTGCAATACGACCAAAGTTAACAGTGATGCTTTAAGAAACAGTACCTTGCAATGCCACTCACACATAAGTCTCTGGACAGAGACTGGTAGGAACTCTGACCTTTGCAGCTGTTAAAAGCATGAGAGCTTACAAAGCAGCAATGTTCAAGATTAGTTAATGGAGAAACAAACATTTGAAAGTTCTTTTCAAAATTTAATATTGACAGAAAAGTTGGGAAAGTACATCTCTTTAAAAGTAAAATTGCAGTTTGCAATCTGTCAGAGTTGAAATTTTTGTTTTGTCTTCTTAGTATCATGTCACATAAAAACTAGATTGAATATCCCTTTATAAAAAGTAAGATAGTACTGTGGCTAGTTCACAAATAAAATCACCCCAGAAATTATGTATTTTTTGAATAAAGGTCTGAGGAGTCATTCTAAGTATAAAAGTCATCTATAACTTCTTTAAAACTTCTGTCACTTCAGTATGTTTTTAAAGTTGATAAGAGTGGTGTGAGAAACATTTTTTAAAAAATTTTAAAAGGCAGTAAAAGGAAGCATTTGAGTCCTAGCTTCAATTTTTGTAGGCATATATGATTGAAGAGTTCTAAATTGTAAATGTCATCATTTCTAAATATACTCACGACAGTCATCGGGTTCATCAGATCCATCTCCACAGTCATCCACGGTGTCACATTTCCACCAGAATGGGATACATTTATCGGTTTTGCATCGAAACTAACAAGAGAACAATCAGTCATGCTGCATATCATATATATATATGTATTATGTGTGTATATATGTGCATATGTAATTAAAATAGGAAGATTAAAGTGGATTTTAAAAGCCCATTCTTGAATTGTGAATATTTAAAAAGTTTTGCAAGCAGGGAAATAATTTGTAAAGGAAATGGTCCCAAGATTTACTAAACAACTAGAAGTCCCATTGGTAGTTATTAGGAAAAAAAACAACAACAACAGAAATGGCATGTATAGAGATGACCTAGACGCTGATTAGTCACCAGTAAAAGCTGGGAAATCAAAAACAGAATTTACATTTCCCAGACAACTCCCAGAAACTCCTACAGGAGTTGTAAAAGATGAATTCTATCCTGTGATAGATTCCTGACTGAATGACCAGCTTCTTCTTTGTAAAAATGGCTTAAACATGAGAAAACACTCTATTTCCACTCCCTTAACATATTCTATCTAAACCTGACTTCTCAGGGAAAAATTCTTTTATTAAGACAATTCAAGTCAACATGGCAAGTATGTCCAGTCCTTATGGATTATGATTTGACTTGACTCACAAGCATCTATGTTCAATTGACAGAAAGCATAATAACAATGCTGACAACAGAGCCTGAAGTAAAGCTATAGAACTTTTTGACAGATGCCTTTGGTAAAATAGACTGGGGGGAGAAAAACTGTCGATAATGATTTCTTCCCCAAATAATCCATAAAACCACCCACTTCCACATGAATGTACATTATTTTCTCATATTCCTTACTGGATAAAGAAAAAAAGGACAACAGTGACCAGGAAAAGCATTAATTTCCCAATTGAATGCTTTGAAATTTGATGGTTTTTCTTTGTGAATGAGCTGTCAGGTAAAAATAAGAAACTGTGGAATGCCCAAGATTCTACAAGGGGGCTCTTTATTCATAGGTCACTTGGTTCTCATTTGTCCCAATTCACAAGTAATAACAATTCAGAACAATACTATTGCTACATATCAGTTTACATAAATCAAGCCAGTGGTCTTTGTCCCATTTCACCTAGAGATAAAAATACTATTGTCCGTGGTAATATCACTGTTGGACTACTCAGCAGAGACCAAGAAAGCAAAGCTAATGTACTCCTGCAAGTGCCTATGACCATAAATAATCCCTTTCTCAGCAACATTCTGTTCATCTCTTACCTACAGAAATTATAGGAAACAGAAAAGTGTGTGTTTTCTCAAGAGACAGCACATGCAGTTGAAATTTTTTGACAGAGCAAAAGTGTCTCTTCTATGCCAAACTCCTTTAATTATGTCAAGCAGTCAGCAGAACATTCAGGCAATTTCCCCCAAGCTTAGAATAAAAACTGTGTCCTCTCTCTTTGTCCCAAAGGAAACTGAATGAAATGCACATTTTGCAATATTCTTCCCAAATTAGAGAGATGGAACTGATGGCTCTTTGTAGTTTCATCATTCAAGAAGGTTTTCATGGATTATTTTTTACAACACTTTCCATGTAACTGAAGTGGTTACTCACACTTTTTTTTTTTCAGTTTTGATAAAAGATTCAGATAAAAGAAAAATTAGTCACATATAACATTCCTCCGGTGTTCCCAGTGTATTGCATTCTATCTCAATCCTCTGGGTCTTGACCAGTCTATGCAGCATTACACTCACAAACACCTCCCCAACTCTTCCTTCTTTTCCCTCCCACACCTGAAATGGTATCCCTCCTCATTTCTGCCACCTGGAATCATTAGCTCCCCAAATTCAGCTGTTAGGACTTTCCCCAACTTAGCCTCATAGCTCTTCCCCAATTATTCTGTATTTTTGTACTTACTTAACTGTGTACAAATTGTTTAGTCTTAGTAGAAAGTATGGTCCTTGAAGTTTGTAAAAATTGTTTCATGTTGGTCTTCTTATCCCTACCTCTTAGGGCAGTGTCTTGCATATGGCCAATGTCTTATAACTGTTCATTGGGTGGAACAGAATTAGGAGAAAATATGGCCTCCAAAGTATCCTTTTAAAGTGTACTTGCTTTCTTCAAACCAACAGAGGGCTTGTTAGCTATTGCTGGAGTTGTTTTGCATTAAGCTGATCCAAGGGCAGACACTGCCATTAACTTTAATGTGACAGTGAATATATTCTTCTGCTAACATGAAGAAAAACGTGAAGGTGGTGAAAGGCATCTCTGTGACTGTATTAGTTTCTTGAGGAATGGAAAAAAAAAGATGGGAAAAGGTCATAGGCATTGTTGTACAAAGCACATTTGACTTGGGATAAGGGTAATCATAATTTTATTAGCTCAGTTGGTTCTTCACCATATCTTCTATCCCTCAGCAAATTGTTGTGCATTTGATTATTCATCTTTATTAAAGGTCAGCAGAACTGATTTGGAAACCTGTTTGTTATCTTTGAACAACAGGGCTATGAATCCAAATGACAATGTGACCGTTCTGCTGTTTTGCCTGTATTGGTTAAGTCTGTATTCATGTCTGTTGTATTTTTGCTTCCCATGGCTCTGGGAGAAGGGAGAAAATCATTGTCAAAAGCAGCGATTGACTAGTGATATAATGCCTTGGTAAACCCCGCCCCACCCCACATACACTGGACATTCCATTTCATGGATAACAAGTACAACTGATTAAGTGAAGCACTTAAGAGTTTCATGACAGTGTGCTATTTTTAAAGTCCTTCAAATAGTGATTTTAAAACATCTCTAAAAATTTTTTTATTCACTAGATGAGTCTTATTAAAATAAACATGAACTATTGGAACCATATACAGCCCCATGATTTGCTATCTGTTTCATTTTTAATAGATATATAAAAAGACATTTGAGTAAAGAGAAAGCAAGGGTAAAATATATTTATCATGCTACAGTTTTTATGCTAATCAGCATCTTTTCATTACTCTCAGAAGGAAGATCTTTTCTATTTCTAGTCTGTGATCCATTTTTCATCCTTAAACTCAGTAACTTAAAGAAGATTAACACTAAATATAAATGTAAAGTATCCTTCACAGTAAATGTTCCCCAAGACTAATATCTTCATAAAATAAATTAAGGATTACATTCTTATCACCCACAAGAAGTAAGGACTATAAAGTAATTACTAAAGGAAATTCATCCTAACACTAGCACAAGAATAAGGGACACAAAATCCCATTATGCACTCTACTTTAGTAGAAATAGGACAAGTTTTCATTTAGATCATCACTAGGTAACTTCCAAAAAAGAAAAGCCATTTATTTTTGAAAAGGTTAGTGTTAAAGGGATTTTCCGTTGAATCTCAGAAGAAAGTTCTTCTTTATCTCTAGTTGGTTCTCATGCATTTTAATTCCCAGTGGAATTAATATGAATATAATAAAGTCTAACTTTGTGAGCTATCAATTTTATAGAATTACTGTTATCATTGGTATGATGTCACTGCTTATAATGATTTCATGATGACAAAAAAATACACCCTTTACAAGATAATACATACAATCAGTTGTCTATCAAAAATGTATTGCACTACATGAAAGTAGTTTACAATTTATGTGCAGTAGTATGTGGGGTTCACTGTTTGCCTTAAATTACCATCTACTTTGCTTAAAATTGTGTTTCCATGTACTGGCCTCTATCTAACAAGTACACAATGGGGTAAGGAATACAACCTGATTTGCTACCCACCTTTATAATTTCATAATAATCAGGGGTAAATTCAACTGACTGTCACACAAATCAAATGCCTTGTAAGACAAAAGAAAATTCTTTCAAGATATCATTCTTGAAAGTAAAATAATGAAGCTGGTAATGAGATAGTCACATAGGTGGTCTAGAGAGGATAAGGTCTTTTCTGGGCCTTACATCTATGGTCCAGAATATTAAATTGTAAACATCTGTATATATTGCTTGATAAATAAGTCTTATGCGCCAGGTTGCAACGGTATGCAAATTCTATCCATTTTTGGTAATATATCTATATATTATAATTATCTCTGAAGATGAATAAAGCTAGAGAAATTACATTACATGCCAATTCTTTGATGAAATCTCCCTCCCTGACTCATTTAGAAGTGATATACCACAATACTTTACCCAGACTGCTCATAATGTCACTTCTCCCATTCTAACTTATATTGGAATTATTTCTATATATTCCATATCACCTATACTGGATTGCAATCTCCTTTGCTTACTCACCTTTGTACCTCTCATAATATCTGCTATACTTTAGTCCCTCAATAAATCTTTGACAAATGAACTGGTCAGTGACCATGAAGACAATTCTTTTGTTTTGCCTTCAATTGCTATCTCTTAAGCAATGAAACACAGTTGACTCTATGAATTGGGTTTACATGATGCAAGGTGTTAAAAAAAATTCAGTCAATTATTTTTATGTTTCGTTTAAGTTTAAACTGATGTAAAAAAATTAATTAACCAAACTGATTGTTGATATTACTATATCTTGCCTCATGCCTTTGTTTATAAAAGTTACTCTGTTTCTGGAGCATAATTAACCTTTCACTATCTACGATTATAGTGTACAGGATGAAGTAATGTTTCAGTGTGATGAAGCATTTTGGGGTTTGCTACCTACTTATATCTGGTGACCTCAGTTTATCGTATAGAAATTGTTGTAATCCTCGATAATGCATGATGAGATAGGAAATCATGCCACATCATGGTATCTGAGTTCTATTAGATTGTTATTAAAATTATTAAGATCACAGGACAGTAGACTGAGAACTGGAAGGGGCCCTGCAGATTATTTTGTCCCCAAAATCCTCATTTTAGGGATGGAAGAGTTGGAAACTGATTCAAGTTCAGTGATCTGCTCAATGGTGCATAGATTATAAGTAGTAGATCTGGTATCTGAAGCCAAGAATTATGTCCAAAGCCAAGAATTATGTCCAAATCCAACATTCCTTCCCACATCAGTAAAACCCTCTGATGTCTCATGGTGGTATGGAAATGACTCTAGATCCTTGCATGCTATGATAGCAAATCACAATCACAAGCTTTGGTGGATCCTGCCAACCTAGAAATGTTTGGAGTAAAGACCTAATGATGAGTTATATGTTTACTATTCAAGGCTCTGCCTGTGCTGCAAGGTTCAGGTAAATTCAGGACCAAGAGAATGTGGCTACCAGATCATCTTAGTTTTTACAGTAAGCAAAAATATCTTTTAGGGTTGTGATCTGTATCAGAAGGATGAAATCAGAATCCATAAAGATGTCAAATATTAGTCATTAGTTTTACTGGTATTGTTATTGTTCTCTTTTTAAATCACTGGTTGAAAGGCTTATCAGGAAACACTGAGAGTCACATACCCACAAAATCCTAGTGGACTAGTCATATGTAGGGATAGATGACAAAAATGCCTAAACAATTGTAGTCAGAGATGGAGGAAAGAATCTCTCTCATTCTGAATTCTATATCCCTTGTGGCATATATGCTGAGAGGAGAGAGCAGGACCCAATATCTGTCATACAGTTCAAGTTACTTGATCCACAAGTATTTATTTAGAGTTTACCATATGCCAGGCATTGGGCAAAGTAAAACAAATACAAAGACAATTGTGAAATAATCCTTGCCTTCAAAAAGCTTATAAACTAGCTGGGGAGAGATGCCATGTACCTAAATATAGACATATGCAATAAAACAGATACAAAGGTAATTTGAGGAAGGCATTAGCAGTTGGAGCAGTCAAGGACGGTTTCAAATAGAAAATGGCATCTGATTTGAGACAAGAAAGAAGCTAGGGATTCTAGAAGCAGAAGAGAAGTATATCCTAAGCAAGAAGGGCACGTAAAGTAGATAACAGATGGAAAATAGAGTGTCATGTGTGAGGAACCTCAAAAAGGTCATTTTGGCTAGAGTACAGAATTCATTAAGAGGGGAAATGTGTAATGACTAGAAAGGCACGTCAAAGCCAGATTGTGAAAAGCTTCAAATGTCAAACAGAGGATTTTATGTTTCCTACTAGGAGTAATGCATAATCACAGTGTTTTACTAAATAAAGAGTGACATGGTGAGAACATGAACTTAGGAAAACCACTTTGGCAGGAGTGTAGACTGACATAAGGAGAGACTTGAGAAAGAGAGTGCAATTAGAAAGCTTTTACAGTAGTTCAGGTGAAAGATGACCTTCAAGTTGGAGTCTCTATGAGTGCCAACAGCACAAATGCAAGAGATAGTGTTGTGATAGAATAAAGATGTAACAACTGATTAGACATGTGAGACAAGTGAGAAATCAAGAAGGACACCAAGGTTACACACCTCGGTGACTGTAAGGATGCAGGTGCCCTCAACAAAATCATGAAAGAAGTGGATCTTGGGGCAAGATAATGAACTCTGTTTTGAACATGTTGACTTTGAGCTATCCATTTGGAAATGTCCAACAGAAAGTTGGTGATATATGACTGCAGCTTAGGAAACAGTCTTGGGCTAGATATACAGGTCTGAGAATCATTATCATAAAAATGTTAATTAAACCCATAGGGGTTGATGAAGTCACTAAGAAAAAGTATAGAAAGCAAAAATTAGAGGCTAAGCTCAAAGGACTAGGTATAATCATAGTTAGGGGGTATACCTTGGATGGTAATCCAACAAAGACTTAGTCACCACACACATAGTAGGAAAATAAAGAGATGACAATATCATGAAAACATACAGGAAGAATATACTGGGAGGAAAGAATGGTTAATAAGGGCAAATGCTGCAGAGCTGTCAAGAAGGATGAAGATTAAGGAAAGATCATGGGATTTGACAATAAAAAGGATCTTGGTGACTTTAGAATTATTTCAGTGATTAAAGTAGGAAAAGAGAATGAAAAGATTTAAGAAGTTAAAAGAGGGGTGGAAATGACTACAAATAGCTTTTTCTAGGACTTTGGCTGAGAAAGGGAGGAGGCATATAGGATGAAGGCTTAAGGGAATAGTAATATTGAAAAGGTTTTTTTTTTTTCAGGATATGGAAACTTTGGGCATGTTGTAAGCAGTAAGGAGTCAGGTGACGGAGACTGAAGATTAAGAGGGTTATTATTGTGGGTGATCTTCTGGAGAAGATGGACAAGGATGGAATTAACACTATAAATAAAGGGATGTGGTTTAGTGGAGAGAAGGGCCACCCCATTGGAGAAAGGAGTTAAAGAAGAGAGTAAAATATAAGATTAAGTGATTATGAGAGAAAACATAGCAAATTGTCTCTACCCTATTGTATGAGGTGAAGTTCTCAATGATAAGAGTGGAAAGAAAGAGCTGGAAAGACTTGAGACAAGGAAAGGTTGGAAAAGCCACTGGGTGGAGTGAGATACAAAATCAATTAGGTGGGAATAAAATGATTGCCTTATTGTAGTGAAGGGCCAGTTGAGAATGTGTAACAAAAGTTATGCAGCACACACAGTTGCATAATTTCTCCATCTCTGTTTAGTAGCATATGAGAAAAGAGGAAGCTTATGAGGGTTTTAGTTTTAATGCAGCATCAGATTTTAACAAGATAGAAATGACAGTAGGGCAAGGGAGCAAAGAATTTGAGAAAATATGGTGCCAAGCTGAACTGTTCAACCAAAAGAAAGACTGCCAGAAATAGGAAGAAATGAGGTGAAATAGGAAGTAAAGTCATGATCAGCTTCCTAATAGGAAGACATGGTCTCTCAGAAAAGAAACTACTATTTAAGTTGTCCATACATACACTTCACAGAAATATCAGTGGTCTTCAGTGAGAAACTTAGGCAGAGTACCATGCAATACATAGTTTTGACTGAAACAAGGGATAATTTAGTATTAATTCTGAGTTAAGTGGAAAATGAGCAAGAAGTGAATCTATATTAACTATCATTGACAAGCAGTGAATTCATGGGGTTAAAAAGATGTTCACATCTCCATTTTGATTTGAATCTTATTTCCATTAATACTGATGCTTACTTTATTTTGTAGTAAGGAGACTCAAAATAGAACTATAAGTAAGAATTATTGTGTTTTGGCAAAATTCAGTTGGGGTAGTAGTAATTTTCTTTTCTTTTTTAAATAATATTTTATTATTTTTTCATATGTTTACATGCATAATTACAACATAAAAATAATTTCTAACATTTAAGAAAAATTTGAATTTCAAATCCTCTTCTTTCTTCTCTTCCCCCCTCCCCCTCCCTGAGATGGTGAGCAATTTTATATAGGCTATATATGCAGTAATGCAAAGCATATTTACATGTTAATAATGTTGTAAAAGAAAACATGGACCAAAAAACTACAAAAAGTGAAAAATAGTATGCATCAATCTGCATTCAGACTCCACCAGTTCTTTTTCTCAAAATGGAAAACCTTTTTCATTGTGAGTCATTTGGAGCTGTCCTGGATCACTGTATTGCTGAGTATAGTTAAGTGATTCAGTTATCACCATAAAATATTGATCTTACTTTATACCATGTTCTCCTGGTTCTGATGACTTCACTTTACATCAGTTCATGTAAATCTTTGTGGTTTTTTTTTTAAATCATCCTAATTGTTATTTCTTATGGCACAGTAGTATTCGATTATAATCATACATCACAACTTGTTCAGTCATTCCCCAACTGATGGACATCACCTCAATTTCCAATTCTTTGCCACCACCAAAAGAGCTATAAATATTTTTGTACAAACAGCTCTCCCCCCACTTTTAAAAAATCTCTGTGGGATACAAACCTACTAGCAGTATCACTAGAGCAAAGAGTATGCACAGTTTCATCACCCTTTGGGGACAGTTCCAAATTGCTCTACAGAATGGTTACATCAGTTCACAGTTGCACCAACAGAGCATGTGTCCCAATATTCCCACATCTCCTCCAACACTGATCACTTTTTCTCTTCTTTCATATTAGCTAATCTGATAGGGATGAGATGGTACCTCAGAGTTGTTTTAATTTGCATTTCTCTAATCAATCATGATTCAGAACATTTTTATATGACCGTAGATAGATTTGATTTCTTCACCTGAAAACAGTCTTTTTCCCTTTTTCCCTGTTTCCCCTTTGGGGAATGACTTTTTTTTTTTCCTTTTCTTTTTCTTTTTTTTTTTTTTTTACAAATTTGATTCAGTTTTCCTAATACTGAATTAGCCCCTGCATTCCTGGCATAAATCCCACCTGGTCATAGTATATAAATTTTGTCATATATTGCTGCAGTCTTTTTGTTAGTATTTATCTATTTATTTAGCTAGAATTTATTTGTACTAATATTCTTCAGGGAAATTGGTTTATCCTTCTCTTTCTGTTTTTGCTCTTCCTTGTTTAGGTATCAGCATCATATCTTTGTCATAAAAGGAATCTGGTAGGACTTCACCTATTTTATATAGTATTAGAATTAATTGTTCTTTAAATGTTTGGTAGAATTCACTTATAAAACTATCTGACTCCGGGGATTTTTTCTTAGGGAGTTAATTGATGGCTTGTTGTAATGAGAATGGGAATTTGAAGGTCTTCCCTGCCCCTTAATAGAGTTGGTGGGGAGTTTGAAGACCTCCTCTGCTTTGAAAGTAAACTCTGCCCCCTGATAGACTGAGTGTAATCACATGGAGCTTGTGATGGAGAGAATTTGCTAAAGGGTGCAGCAGAGCCCACAGGAAGCTTCCCTGGTGTGAAGATAAACTCTGCCCCCTAACAGGCTGAATGTAGTCACACGGAGCCTGTAGTGAGAGGAGTTTGCTGAAGGGAAGTAGAGCTCACAGGAAGCTGTTGGTCAGAGCTAGCCAGCCCATGAGTGAGGGAGGAGGACCTCAGGCAAGCTGTCAGATAGCTCATGAGTAGATATTGATCTTTTATTGGTTTGTGGGAAGGCTGAAGGATGCTGTGACTCTCAGTGTTATTATGGCTTCTGAATATCTTTGGTACTATAATGGAATAGGATTACTGGTTTGGGGATTTGGTTTTCTGGTGTCTAAATAAATGCTTCAGTTCTATCTTCTATATTGAGGGTTTGGTATATTTTGTGATCAAATGTCATGAGATACTTATAGTCACAGTCTTTATTGTGATCATGGGCACTGTAAATATTGCATTGGTGCTACACTTGTTTATTTCTTTTTCTAAGATGAAGTTATTTAAGAATTCTCTTTCCTCTTCTGTTAATCTGGGAAATTTATATTTTTGTAAATAGTCATCCATTTCACTTAGATCTTCAGATTTGTTGGCATGTAATTGGACAGAATAGCTACTAATAATTATTTCAATTTCCTCTTCATTGATCGTGAATTCAAACTTTTCATTTTTAATACTGGTAATTTGGTTTTGTTTGTATTTCTTTTTTAAAAAATCAAATTGAGCAATAGTTTGTTTAATTTATTGTTTTCCCTCCATAAAACCACCTTCTAGTTTTAGTTATTAGTTCAATGGTTTTCTTTTTTTCAATTTGGTTAATATCTTCTTTGATTTTTCAGGATTTCCAACTTGCTGTTTAACTGGGGATTTTTAATTTGTTCCTTGTCTATTTTTTTAATCACATGCCTAATTCATTAATCTTTTTCTCTATTTTACTGATATAAGTGCTGAGATATCTAAATTTCCTAAATACTGCTTTGGCTGCATCCCATATATTTTGATATGTTATTTCATTGTCATTATCTTGAGTGAAATGACTAATTTTTTCTGTGATTTGTTATTTGACCCACTCATTCTTTAGAATGAAATTATTTAGTCCTCAATTAATCATTTTAATTAATTCTCTGAGTGAAATTCATTTTCATTCCTTAAACTTTTTTTTTTAATATCATCCCATCGTTGTCAACTTTTATTCACACCCTCTCTCTCTATATATACTCCTTGTAATTTCCCTAATGGTGATAAAGTTCTTAAGAGTTACAACCATTTTGAGTGCACATGTATAACATATATCAGACTGTTTGCCATCTTGGAGAGGAGGGATTGGAGGGAAGAAGGGAGAAAAAAAATTGGAACTCAAAATCTTATAAAAAAATAAATGTTGAAAACTAAAAAAAAAAGTTACAAGTATCATCTTTCCATATAAGAATGCTAACAGTTTAACCTTATGGACTCCTTTATGTTTTCTCTTTCTGTTCATACCTCTTTATGCCTCTCTTAAATCTTGTATTTGAGAATCAAATTTTCTGTTGAGCTCTGTTATTTTCATCAGGAGTGCTTAGAAGTTCTCTATTTCATTGAAGCTCCACTTTTGCCCTGAATAATTATACTTACCTTTCTATGTAAGTAATCCCAACTCTTTTGCCATCTAGAATATTGTATTTCAAGCCTTCCAATCATTTAATGTAGAGGCTACTAAATCTTATATAATCTTGACTGTGGGTCCATGATATTTGAATTTTTTTTTTCTTGCTGCTTGCGGTATTTTCTCCTTGACCGGGAAGCTCTGGAATTTGGCTGTAACATTCCTGGGAGTTTTCATTTTGGGATCTCTTTCAGGAAATAATTGGTAGATTCTTTTGATTTATATTTCATCTTCTGGTTCTAAGACATCAGGACAATTTTCCTTTTTAATTTCTTGAAACATGATGTTCATGCTCCTTTTATTGATCTTGGTTTTCAGGTGGTCCAATAATTCTTAAATTATCTCTCCTCAATCTATTTTCCAGGTCAATCATTTTTCCAATGACATATTTTACATTTTCTTCTATTATTTCATTATTTTGATTTTGT
Organism: Pseudochirops corinnae; assembly: GCA_028646515.1. Taxonomy (NCBI): domain Eukaryota; kingdom Metazoa; phylum Chordata; class Mammalia; order Diprotodontia; family Pseudocheiridae; genus Pseudochirops; species Pseudochirops corinnae. The sequence goes on from CM053588.1 coordinate 198,256,194, forward strand.
TTTATTGTTTCTTGATGTATCATGGAGTCATTAGCTTCCATTTGACCAATTTCAATTTTTAAGGAATTTTTTTTTTTACACTGAGCTTTTGTACCCGTTCCATTTGGTCAGTTCTACTTTTTAAGAAATTGTTTTCTTCAGTGAATTTTTGTACATCTTTTTTTTCCTCCCACTTTTTTGTGCTTCCTTTACCAAGCTGTTGACTCTTTTTTTCATTATTCTTTTGCATAGCTCTCATGTCTTTTCCCATTTTTTCCTACCTCTTCCATTTGAGTTTTAAAATACTTTTTTGAGCTCTTCCAAATGTTCTTTTGGGACCTAAGACCAATTCACATTTTTCTTTAATGTTTCAAATATAGGCATTTTTAAATTGTTGTCCTCTTCTGGTTTTGTGTTTACATCTTCTCTGTCAGCACAGTAACTTTCTATGGTCAGATTCTTGTTTTGTTTTGCTTTGGGTTTTTTTGCTGATTTTTTTCTCGCCTGTTTCATGACTTTTATGTCAAAGCTGGGCTCTGCTCCTGTGTTGGAGAGTACACTGTTCTAAGCCTCACCAAAGTTATATCAAAGAGCCTCACCATTGGACTATCCTGGGGTTCAAGGCATGGCTGCTGGCTTGCTCTGGCTCTACCTATGCTAGACTGTATTCCTCTTTTACCCCAGTGAGAGAGATCTTTGCTGCTGACCTTCTAAGTTGTCTTCAGCTATAACATTGTTTCACTCCATTAATTTTTGGTTCTGCCACTCCAGAATTCATTTTGTGGCATTATTTTATTGTTGTTTGGAGATAAATATGGAAAAATTCAGAGGAATTCTTTCTGTACTCTGCCATGTTAGCTCCACCTCCTCTTCCCCCTGCTCATTTTCAGGGTAGTAATTTTCAAAACAAAAATCATCCTGAATATTATCTGTTGTGCTTCAGTCATGTCCAGTTCTTCATTACCCTATTTGGGGATTTCTTGGCAGACATAGTGGAGTGGGTTTGCCATTTCATTCTCCAGCTCATTTTATAGACAAGGAACTGAGGCAAACAGGGTTAAGTGACTTGCTCTGTGTCACACAGCTAGTAAGTGTCTAAGGCCAGATTTTAACTCAGGTCCTTCCAATTCCAGGGCTGGTGCTCTATCCACTGTGCCACTGTGCTACTCCAATCAATTGGTTATTTACCAATCAATCATTGGAAAGGGAGCTATTAACACTAATAGTGCTATGGATAAAATCACAAGTTAATGGTGAAGCCAATGTGTTAACATCTTAACCATGGAAGATTACACACTTTTCTAACTGGTGTGACCTAGACTTTGCTGTTTTTCTTATAACCCCACTCAACAGAATTTTCACAGGAATAGGGACATTGCAATGGGAGGAAGGCAGGTTCCTGGAAAGAGGTACCACTCTAAGAGTGGCAGAGGAGGTGGGGTTAGTTCATATTTATGTTTTTGGTAGAAACAGGAAAAAAATTGCAAAGTATATGTGAGTGGGGGGGGGGGGGATGGCAGACCAGAGAGGTTTATTTTGTGGAGGGAATGTACCTTCTTGGATGCTGAGATTCTGACAAAACCCAGTTATCTCTCCCTGATTATGATTCTGCTTGAAAACATGCAAAATGAGAAACTGGTTGAAGTAACAGCAGAGGACCCAGAAGATATATCATTGTAGTTATCTACAAGTATTAAAAGGACTATCATGTAGAAACAGGATTAAAGTTTTTCTGTTTGGGCCCAAAGGGCAGCTCTTGGAATGATGGGTAGAAACAGAGAGAAGAAGATTCACACTTGCCAGAAAGAACAATTTCCTAACAATTAATGCTATTTGAAAATGAAATGGGCTGCCTCAGGTGGTGGTGGGATATTATTAATCACATATTATACAGATAATTGAGGTTTTAGCAGGGACAATATATATAACAATATAACAAAATCTGGCCTCAATATAACAAATATATTGAAATGTGTTTTTCATTTTATTTCACATTACGCTACATTGATGGAATATTTGGGAAACCTTTCTCCACCCTCCCTTTTCTTGTTGTCTTCAGGTACACTTACCAGTTCTTCAAGTTTCGTTCTTATCATAGAGCAAATTGGTTTCTACCATTTTATTTTCCCAACTCATTCTATGCACCTCCCTAGACCCATTATACTTGCTCTAACACCACACTTGGCAGAATATCTTGGTTTATTATCTGTATTCTTTTTTTCCCCTTCCTTTTTTCTTTTTTTTACTCTATTCCTTCCTTCCTTCCTTCCTTTCCTTCGTTCCTGCTTTCCTTCCTTCCTTCCTTCCTTCCTTCTTTCCTCTCTCCCTCCCTCCCTTTCTTTCTTCTAAAGAAAGGTAAAAAAAAAAGGAATTAAGAACTTATCACTATATTCTACGGAGCAACTTCTCAAACCTCGACTTACCTGACTGGCTGTACAATTTGAGAGGCAGGTCTTATTATCAGCTGCAAGGTAAAAGTTCGTGGGGCATGCACAGGTGTGTGTTCTGCCAGGGGCTAAGAGACACAGATGACTACAGCCTCCATTGTTTAGCATACAGACATGTTTAGCAACTGCAGGCAAATGAAAAAAAAAATACAGTATGATTTAGTATTCAAGACTTGGAAAACTGGCAGGTGGGGGAGGGGGCACAGAATATATTTTAAGGCCCACAAATATTTCAAGGCATCTGGTAATCAAGACCTAGCACCTCAGCAGGACTGATAATCTAATTTAACTTCTAAAAAAAGCAACATACTGAACAAAAATGGCATTTGATTATACAATGAAGGAGCTTAAAAGAAAGCACTTGTACACTAGAGTATTTATATTACATAAAAAAAACCTTTCTTCTGAAACTTATACAGAGCACTACAAGCATTTGAAATGAGGATTGATGTATGTTTCCAAATATAAAACTAAAGCAAAAACAAGCGTGTGTCACTTATCTTTTATACCACTGCAGCTAATTTGCTTATCTAAACAAATTGCTAGTTTTCTATAAGTAGGACTTCTACGTAATGGCTGCTAAAGGTCATATTCTCTAATAGAATGTAATCTCCCTGAGTGCAGGTATTATTTCAGGTGTGTGTGTGTGTGTGTGTGTGTGTGTGTGTGTGTGAGAGAGAGAGAGAGAGAGAGAGAGAGAGAGAGAGAGAGAGAGAGAGAGAATTTCAGTGCCTAGGACAGTACTTTTCACATAGTAAGCACTTATTAAACATTGGCTGCCTTTGATTAAGTTAGGTCTAGAGTTTCTTTAAATACCATTAATTCAGAAGGTTATGAAAACTCTCACTATTTGTTAGCATAATTGGACTTCTAGTATACTCTCATTTCCTTTGGCTGGCTTGACTTTTAGAATAATATCATTTAAACAATCCAATAGGTATTTGAAACATCATTAATTTCTTCAAAGGATTTCCTAATAATCTCACTTAGTACAAGCAGAATTCACTTACAAAAGCTCTAAATAATGGAAACTATGGTAATCATTGCTAAAAACTTCATACTTAACCTTTGGCAGAATCAGAAATGAGATGTGGGTAGAAAGTGTTGATGCATTTATGGAAATCATGGAAAGAATAATTACCATCAGGTTGTCTATAAGAATGATACACCTGGATATCTGTTATGGTATGCCATGAGTTAATCAGGGATAGTCTGTCTGCTCCCGAGGTTTTATGGGCACGGCTGAGTGACTTGGTTTTCCCGTCAGTCCAGTAGATGTAGTCTTCAAACAATGTTAGTGCAATCACCCCTGGAATATCTTGATTAGGGACTGTAATAGGAGATGGTAAGATTAATGTTCGGTCTTGGAAGACTGCCAGTTAAAATATTCAATACTGCATGGGCTGACAGATACAACTGCTACATAACTTCATGTGAATAATTGCTGTGACAACCTGTCAAGCCTGCAGGGTTCTTTATTACTAGTTAAGAGAATGCAGGTTTGGGCACATGATCCCTGTTTGCTTAGCCTTAGCTAGTCCAACTACTAGGAAGAAAACAAATGAATTCTTGTTAACAAGTTAACTGCTTCTGCACACTAAACAAATAACACTTACATGGAAGTGTTAGCATTACGTATAATGTCTACTTACACATGCAATTATAGTAAACTACAGGCTAAAAGTCATAATGGGAGGGTTGGGGTTTTTTTTTTTTTACATTTTAAAGAAAACAAAATTTCTAAACTGTCAAGGATGGAACATCGACTTGACTGTTAGTGAAGTGTACATCTTGAAAGATACAGTGACTTTGATACTACTGTATTAGTTAACTACAATTATTCATAAAATATTTTTGGTAAAATGAACTCCAGAAAAATGAACAAATAGACAAAAAACAGCCACAAAAAAAAACCATTTCAATTTATAATAAATGTCACAATACCATGTCCCTAGTGTACAGAAAAATAGATTTTCTTGGAAAGCAATTATAATTGTGTTCATTAAATCCCTGTGAATACAGTAAGTCTACACAGATTAAGAGTAGATCCAAAACAATGAGCCTTTAAATAATATTGGGAAAGTAAACTATATTCCCTGTCTTCCTTAGACTAAGAAAAAAATGACTAATGAACTCCATTTTAAATAAAAATTTTGTGTTTGGAATTTTCTTTCGGTTCCTGAAGATCTTAACACATCAAAATAATGCTGGAAAAGGGTAGGGGAGGTAAAGAGTCTCAATATTACATAGATATCCTAATTTTCTGTCTGGAAATTAATTTTTAAGAAAAAAAGGAAATCTATAAATTTTACCTCTTGTTAAAGTTCACAGTAATCAAATTTAATACTTTTCAAGGAGTGGTGGGTCTTTAATCTTCCATTTAGGTAATTACAATTTAGAAAAGAAATTCTAAATCTATGATTAACTCAACTTTCAACCAGCAATTTGCATGAGTATGAATCAATTGTTGAAATAAGCAAAAGAAAATATGTTTGGATAGTGAACCAAAGGTAAGTACAGTAAGTTATCTGGTAAGGAAAAAAATTCCTATTTCAGAAGTATTCATGCTTTCCATTATTTATATTTTAATGACTGTACAATAAAGTAGTGGCATATTTCTCACTCTATAATGCCTTAAGGACTGTCAAAATTTCATATATATATGCCATGATTGCTAGGGTGTCTTCAGGCCTTTGGGGGAAAAATTACTCAGAGAATTTACATTGTCAACTGAGGAGGAGGCATTTACAAATCTGCTGATTTATGATTTTCATTCAGATGAGTTAGGGCTGATTAGAGAATTTGTGGTAGGTAGCTTATAGTTATCATTAATCATGTAGGACCCAATCCGAACTCACAGGGGTGGGGAGTGGAAAGGGGTATTAGAATAGTGTACATTTCAGGGATTAAAAAACAGATGGGTTGTATATTTTCAATACCTCCAAGTGTAAGTCTAGTCAACTTTTATGGAATTTATCATAGTGCAAATATGTCCTTATGTTTGAATGAAAAAATAGGAAAGTTACAGGGATCATGGATCAAAAGGAGGCTCAAATCTTTGCAGTGGTCTGGGACTAGGGAGTGAGTGGTGCTAATGTTTTGTAAATGGTTCTGTGATTTTATTTTGGGGGATTTGGGGTATGAAAATTGGGACACTGGCATGGAAATTCCCCATTGAAGCAGACCAACAACTAACTCATTTGCAATTTATAGCCATATAAAACTGTCTGAGGTACTGAAGATTCTTCCCCACAGTTACACAGCCATTGTGTGTCAGAGCAGGCCCAATTACTTCCTGTCTCCAAGTCTGGCCATCCATACATTGTCCTGGGCATGAGACACTTAGGCTTTCATGTCAACTATTCCTGTTGACTTGTATAATCAAGCTAAGTCACCTCACACCTGGAATTAGGCTTATTCCCAACAAAATGAGAAAGAATTGCAAGGCTCTGTATTAGGTAATATTACAGAAAAGGAAATATAACAGAACAATTATTTTTTTAACAAAAAGGAAAATCAACTAATTTAGTCAAAAAATTTATGATAAAGTAATGCAACTGATTTGACAGGCTACTTTAAAAAATATCAGTGTCATTATTTTGGGTAATAAATAAGGTTTCAACTACTTAGCCTGATATAAAAGCTCCTCCACAACCTGCTACAATTGTCTCCCCAAACCCCACCCCTCTTCTCCATCCTTGTTTCATACTACTCTCTTTCAACTGATCTAAGCCGCTACAAGTGAAGTGGCACAGTGGACAAAATGACAGGCCTGGAGTTAGGAAGACCTGAATTCAGATTTGATATTGGACGATCTGTGTGACTAGTATGGTATCACCTGTTTCAAATGTTCCTTGATAAACTGAAAACTCCATAAAGACTGGAATCACGTCTTAATTATTCTTGTGCTTTTTCCTACTTGGCACGTTTCCCACACAGTATATATTTAATATACAGTTTTCAAAGAAAGGAGCATAGCAACACCACCTGTAGGCCTTTTAGAGATCAAGTCCCAGACAGGGATTTTATCTTCAATGCTGTTCACAGGAGTAACAATAATGAAGACAGTCTATATTTATATACAGCTTAGAGAAATGCTTTCCTCACAATGGTGAAGTAGAAACAGTTTCAATCTCCTGAGACCTGAAGTGGAATCCAGGTCTGCTATTTACTAATTATGTAACTTTAAGTAAATCATTTCACTTTTGGGGGCTTCATTGTGCTCCTTTATGAAATAAGAATGTTGGATTGGAAGAGCTCTAACATTTTCTCTAGGTCTGTGATCCTATGATATAATGCCAGTCCGTATCATTGAGCAGCGATTCTCAACCTGTGGGTTGCAACCTGTTTGGGGTTGAACGACCCTTTCACAAGGGTCACAGGGGTTGCCTAAGACCATCAAAAACACATTTCCCATGGTCTTAGGAACCTCCTCTATCCATCTCCAGGCGGATCCGCCCACATGCAGACACGCTCACCTACAACTATTAAAGGATGGCAGCATTAGGAAGGTTGAGAACCACTGTCTTTGAGGAAGGGAGCATAAGCATAAGAATCCCCATTTCAGAGATGAGGAAACTGAGGTTGAGGGAAGTCCTATAGCTTTCTTGTTTTTCAGTGCTTTTAATATTGGCTCTGTGATCCCATTTGGGATTTTCTTGGCGAAGATACTGGAGAGGTTTGCCTTTTTCTTCTCCAGCTCATTTTATAGATGAGGAAATGGGGGCAAATTGGGTTAAGTGACTTATCCTGAGTCACACAACTGGTAAGTGTTTGAGGTCGAATCCTGACCAAGCTTGGCACTCTATCAGCTGCATCACCTAGCTGTCCTATGTAATGGCTTACCAAGGTTATATGGTAAATAAGCATGATTGCCAATAGTTATGCTACTTGTTTGTGTGTTTATTTTGTTCCTTTTTCTCTCAATTGTACAACCTTGCCTCTCATATAAGAAATTCACTGGAATTGTTTAATCAAAGGGAACTTATTGTCCTCAGGAAAAATCCATGCTTAACTTAAAACAAAGACAGCTCCAAAATGTACATATCTTCCTATAAGGTCAACATCTTCAAAAAGAATGAAAGGAATGAGTTAACTTGCTAATAAATGGCCATCTGCTTGACTCAGTTCATTGCTTTATGCTGGCAGTGAAGGCCAGACTTGTCTTAAGCAGTTTTTCAAACTTTTAGCTTCCCTGCTCATTTTCCATTTTGTATAAATCCTGGCTTTTTCAATGGCATCAAACATAAGTACTACGCAGAAAATCATTTCTTCTGGGAGAAAGACAAAAGCAGATGCAAATTTCTTTTAAGAACCACTGCAAATGTACATCTAAAGGTTAGATATATCAAACAATATGCAAACTCAAACAAGAAAGGTATCCAAGGTGTTGCTCGGAATTTAATTAGTAGAATAGGCAACGAGGGTGGGAGGGTTTGGAGGAAAATTAGTAGTTGATTTTTATTTTGGCTTGAACTCGTCAGTTTTTAAAAAATCACTGCATGTTTCATTTCTTGTTTATATCTATCTTGATTGCCAATTCCCACAATGGAGGTGGTCTATCTGCTTAGGACTCTATGGAGTAATGTTAAATAATTATTATAAATAAATGCTGTATGTTTATTTATTCATCCATCTACCAAATATGAATTCTATTTATAGCATAAACCACCCTTAGGATGTTGAAAATCAATCAGAAATTATCCTGAGCCAAAATCTCATATGCCTGTACACCAGGATCTCTCCTTGGGAGACCAATGTGCAAGAAAACAGTCTGATACAGAGTATGACAAATGTGGCTTTTGCCTTTGGGAGTTGCTGAAAAAGATCCATGGGAAAGAGCTTCTATTTCTAATGAAATGTAGCAGTGTGAAAAGTTAGAGTTTGGGCAATTATGTTGAAAAAAAATTAATTTGCTAGGCAGTGGGAGGCGGCAAAAAGAAACACATAAGGGAAGTGAGAGTTTGAGTAGGAGATGTGCAGTGAACATCAAGAGACCTCACAAATGCTGAATTTCAGTGGATCTTAGAAAAATAAGACAGAGTAACTGCAAAAACATGATAGCTCTGCTTTACAAAAGTAAAATCTGGAACAGAAGCTGACTAATTAATAAAGAACTGTGAACAATAATTGTAAGAACTTCCACACTCAATCAAAAAAATAAACCCCTCAAATCAGGAAAACCACAAATACATGGGGTGGGAGGAGTGGAGAGGGTAAAGTTTAACAGGTGCTTATTATATTTAAAGCCTTATTTTAAAAGTTCATAACTGTGGGCAGAAATAATTTAGTAATCTCTATTTTGTACAGCAGTAGTATTTATCACAGAAATTCCAATAGTCCACTCAAGCTCCAGGAGACTATTATTGCCTCCTTACACCTCTTTGTTTGGGAACTAATCCTGTCAGAAGAATAGATGTGATATACAATCCAAGCCATTCAAAGAAATAAGCTTTTGGGGGAATATTTTCCTTTCAGTCAGACTATAGCCTTGTGTTGACCAGGGCACTAAGTAATTATGATAAATAAAAGAAGAGACAACTAAGAGTACACTTTGATCACAAGTGTCTCCTCACAAGCAGAAACCTTCAATTATTAATATTACTGATTATTCAATTTTTGTTCAATGTCCAGTTGTAGCATTCAAGTGAGCTTCTTGTTAATGTTATTATAATTTTGTATTTTAGGTTGGTCTAATTTCAATACACTATAAGAAAATAAGCCAAACACAGTAATTATTGATAGTTGAGATAAAAATTTCATGCATATTTGACAGGGAAGTAATTATACTTCTTGTCTATAGGCAGTAATGAACTTTTGCCCAGTGGTTTTATAGTTTAGATTTATGTCCTCAGTTTTTTTTTTTTCCTTTAAGCTATCTTCCATATCTATTTTAAGGCCTCACATATCCATTTGGACAATTATTCCATATCCAGCGCTCCCTGGAGATTCATTAACATAATCATAGAAGCTTTTGAAATGTTTTCATGAGCTAAATTATAAGTCTTTATAAAAATCTTAAATTAAAAAGTTTCACCAGCTATGAAAGAACATGCCCTAAAATTGGAATTCTAGAGTTTTTTTTTTTCCCTTCCCTTGTCATTATTAGGGTATGTTGTTTTGATATTTAGCTTCTGAGAATGTTAAATTCTTTAACTGTTTTTTTCTCTATCAAAGATTCAATTATGGATTAAGTTTTGGGGAGATGGAAGAGGCTTTTAATGAAAAACCACATAGATCATTAATGAACCACTATTTAGTTACTTCATCAATTTTTTTTCAAGTCTGCTTTCTAAAATATTTTCAAATTTTGATCTGGAATTCAGTCATATGCCATTTTCTTTTGCAACGTATTTTAGATGTTTCTTCTTTTTAATTCCTAATACAATCAATCATTCTGCTCATGACCACCACCTCCCAGCTGTACTGAGAGCCCTTTTAAAATATTCTCATTGTGTTCAGTTCCTCTTTCTCTTCTTAGCCTTTTGCTACATATGATGCCAGATTAATCTTCCTAAAATATTATACATGCCTTTGCCCTGCTCAAAATTTTCAAATCACTCCCCAATGCAGACAAAACAAAATACAACTTCACTAACTCAAAAATAAAATAGAAATTCACATTTATCTACTCCTTCACCCCGAACTTGTTACCACTCTCCCTGCCACCACACGTGTACCCCATGAACACTTACCATCTCTTGTTCCAGTGCGGGAATCAAATAATTATTACAGTTCTCCCTTGAAAAGACTTATCAATTGACTTTTCAATTTTGTATCCCCTTTTGATTTGTGACCCCAGTTCTTAACACAGTACTTGATATGTAATGCTGTTTCATTCATTAATTCAAGAATTTGGTATTCAACAATCCCATACCCGAGGTCTCTTTTCAATTTATTTCACATTCATCTCATACAATAAGCCCTGTTGGAATACTGGTTCCTGACCAAGGAATGTTTTTCTTAAATCTACTCATCCTATCATTCAAACAATATCTTCCCTGCTCATATTCTAACCCATTCCTCAAAGACCAATTCATAGGCCAAATCTTCTATGAAACCTCCAATGATAAACTCTCATCAGCAGTTTCTACACACATACCCAATCCTTTCATTTCTTCCTGCTTAGAAATCCTGTTTCCTTATGGTTTACACCAATCATTTGTCATTTACATAATACTTCGTACTGTTATGAGGTTTATATCTTTTCCCTCCAAACAGACCATAAGATCCTTAAGGGCAAGAACAATATCCTATAAATTTTTTTTTTCCTAATTGCCAGTGTCTAGCAAAATGCATTGTATGTGGTAGACACTCAATAAGTATTTATTGTTGATAAATTTCAACACCATTTAAGTACAGAAAGCAGATCAATTGTTTTCTACAAAGACAAAAATATGATTTGGTCAGTCATCAATATTTGATTTTAATATTGAACTGATTTAGCAATTATTCCAAAATCGGAGAGCTTCTATCAAAGAGAACAACCTCTAGATGGCATTTAACAAAGTACAATGGAACTTTTTTATGATTGGTGATGAGGGTGTCAGGGTACTAGAATCTAAGATTGGTGAGTAAGCCCCCCCACCCCCCTTAGAATTCCACTCTCATAAAGACATGTCACTTAAATGTCAACTCTCTCCACATAGTTAGGTAGGATCAATGTTTTGGGTTTGAGATACCACCACTTCCTGTAGCTCTCTGGACTTCCCTAATTACTAAAAGCCCCGAGGTAGGAAAATCATAAGGATTTCTTTTGCCTCTTCTTCAAACTCTTTGCCTTATTCCAAAATCTCCACAGCAAATTCCTCTTGAGCATTTTAAAGAGGATTTCCTAGGTAGGGAAAGTAGAATAACAAAGAAAAAAGAGAAGTGTTGTATGTTTCGAAAATCTTTAGAATTTAATCCTGATTGTCAGTACCAACAACAAAACATTTAGCCTCCCTCGTAATTTTTTCCTGCCTAATTTCTTCATAGCTTTGACATAATCTTAATTCCAGCTCTCTTGTCATGGATTTGGCTTGTCAGAGTCTTCATTTTCCAGACCTTCAGAACTGGCTTCTTTCACTCTTATTTGGGGAATAAAGGAATCTAAAATCTAATTAAGACCTTTTAATCGACAGGACTTTTATTCATCAACTCGTGATATTTCTTTCTGAGACATCTGTCTTCTCACTTACTGAGAAAAGGCCTCAAGTTCCTCACATTCTCTGTGAGAAACTTATTTCTTATGATGAGGAGTTGAAGTCTTAGCAGAGTGCCTGACACAGAGTAAGTGTTTAATAAATGTTTCTTGTATTACATTATTGTATTTAGGGTCTTTAAAATACTTCTTTTCTATTGCCTCCACCATCTAGACCTTCCCTCAGTATTTCTCACTCACTAGTTCAAAGATGTAGTAGAATTTTCCTGTTCACTGTTCATCACCATTTTCCTGGAAGTCTCTTTGTTCTGGATCCTTAGAAACCTTCTTGTCCCTATCATACTTTTAACCCCCTCCTTTTCCTCTTGCTTTCTCATCAAGTAAATTGTCTTTGCTGGTCTTTTTCTTCCACTTACAACAAATGGGTTAGAATTCTTTTGGCTGAGACAAACATGAGGTCCCGTGACTGCATCCTGATGTCTTTACTACAAGTTTATTTTAGACTAACTTGCTATTTAGTTCTAAACTAAAACTTATATTTAGGCCTGACTGTCATTCCTATGTTGGCCAAGCGAACTCAAAACCAAACTGTAATTAGTGCTGAGAATCGGGACCAAATGAAGGATACCTTTTCCATTTCCTCATCTTAGGGACATTAGCCTCACTCACTTTAGAAATAGCAGGAATGATGAGGGATGAGTCCTAAAGATAATGTATTAATGTGTTTATTTATTATATTAATGTAATTACTGTGCTATTCCACAGGGATGCTGAAGATTGTCTCTGTAAGTAGACCTGGGAATTGCGGAGGGAGCAGAGAGCAAGCTGGCTATTCCTGCTCCATCACGATTTTCTCTCCCTCTAATTTCTATGAATATTCTTAACACCAACCAAGCACATGTATTACATGGGATCAGAGAATGTAAGCTTGTTGAAGGTAGGAATGATTAAATTCATTGTATTTGTATCATAGCGCATAGCACAATGGGTGGCACGTAGTAGATACTTAAGTTGATTGACTGATCATAGACTTAGAAATGGAAGGAACAGATGATAACATTTACAAAAACAAAACATGAATCGGCATAGAAGCATTATCAACATATTCTCAATGTCCCCTCTATCCCACCATAATTGGAAAGGGTCATTTTGCAACAGAAATATTCATTAAATATCATATATACTAGAGGTTTTCCAATTAACAACGAAATTTCATTTATTCCATAAATAGATCATGTTAATATGACAAAAAAGATAAAATCAACAAAGCTTTGCACATAGTGGATATTCAATGAATGTTTGGTGAATTCCAGCATAGTTTTCTCCACTAAAATTCTATTCTCATGCCTCATAATAATGAGAGCATAATCCTGGGTTCTTGAAAGCTACTCCAACAGAATGCACAAGATTTCTATGTTTCTTCCCTGAGGATACATCTAGCTAAATTCAGCACTAGAAAGCTGGCTTTGGGTAACTGATTTCATTGACCATAGAAAACCAAAGGATCCTAGATCTAGGAAGGAAGGAAAGGAGCAAGCATTTATTAAGCACCTACTGTGTACTATGTGTCAGGAATTGTGCTAAAGCCTTTATATATATTATTTCATTTGATCTTCACAGCAATACTGGGAGTTAGATGCTATACTATCATTACCCCATTTTGCATTTGAGAAATTGAGGAAAACAGAAGTTAAATGACTTACTTGTATAGAGTCACATAGTATCTGACTGAGGCTGGATTTGGATCCAAGCCCACTGCTCTTCGCACTGTACCACCTCACAGGCTATGTAATCTATCACCTCTCTTTTCCATTTTATACTTTAGGAAACTGAGATCCAGAAAAGCTCAGTGATTTGCCCAAGGTTACAGAGGCAATAAAATTTAGAGACAGAAGCGTTACAATCTGTGTTAGAGGAAGAAGTAAAATGAATGCTTCAAAGTACCCACTAGTCTAATATAAGTATTGCTGGGCTAGGAGCTGGAAAACTTGGGTTCTCATTTTGTCTTCGTTATGAATTCCCTGTGTAATCTTTGACCAATCACTTGAACCAGTGTGGCCTAGTATGAAGAGTTACAAAATCTGGTCTTGAATCTCTGCTCTGACATTCACTTCACGTGTGGCTTTGTACAAGTCACTCCCATTCTAGAAGCCACAGTTTCCCCATGTGCAAAATCAGAAAGTTGTTCTAGATCAGTGGTTCTCAACCCTCCTAATGCCGTGACCCTTTAATACTCATATGTGGGCGGACCCACCTGGAGAAAGATAAAGGAGCGGTGTTTCGGTTCCTAAGACCATCAGAAATGTGTTTTCTGACGATCTTAGGCAACCCCTGTGACCCCTGTGAAAAGGTCATTCGACCCCCAAAGGGGTCACAACCCACAGGTTGAAAACCGTTGTTCTAGATGATTGCTAAGTCCCTTTCTAGCTCTAAAGCCTATGGACCCCTTTCCACCTGTTATGTACATAACTACCACCTTATTTTACAAGTAAAATTAGATGAGGAGTCAAGAAGTCTTGAGTTCAAATGCTTTCTGAGACATTTACTAGTTGTGTTACCCTGGGCATGTCACACCCTTTCTCCAATTCACTTTCCTTATCTGCAAAATGAGAGGGTTCAACTCAATGGCTTCTAAGTTCTCTTCCAGCTTTAAATCTATGACATTATGATGCCATGGAAAAAAATAACAATTGGGAAAGTATAAAACACCATAGTTAAGAATAATAGCTAGTAGGGCCCAAGCTCCATTTAATGGTTATCTTTTGGGCCCCCCAAGCTCAGAGCGAAAGTCAATTGTAAGTGTTTTTCTTTTGGCCAGCAACCCTCAGGGTCTTCTCCTTCCAGCTTTATTTATTTTTTCTTTTCTCTATTTAAAAGGGCCATCCTTGACTCAATTCTTAAAGAGGCCTGTTAGCTGAATGGCCATTACCTCACTCAAAGTAAGAATCTGAAAAGGCCTTAGCCTAAAAGGACCAGGGCCTCCCACTGCATCCTTGGTAATCTCCAGTCATCCTAATGAGTATCTGGCTACTGGATCCAGATGGCTCTGGAGGAGAAAGTGAGGCTGGTGATCTCACACAGCCATCTTCCACTCTAACAAAAGTCAACTGCAAGTCATGTCATCATTTCCCTGATGCTATGGTCCTCTTTGAAAACAAAGGACAGATGCAACAACAACACTGATGCAGTACCAAAAGGTTTGCCAAGCACTTTAAAAAATTCCATTTAATCCTCACAACAACCCTGGGAGATTGTTTCACCTTATCCTGTATCTAGCTTGTTTTTACATAGTTGTTTACATGTTGTCTCCCTCATTAACCTGTGAGCCCCTTGAGGGTGGGGACTCATTTTTGCCTTTTTATTTAATCCCCAGTAATTAACCTAATGCCCAGCATGCAACAGATGATTAATAAATGCTTGTTGACTGAGTACATCACTTAAGAAATTATTGTTATGGGAAGAAGTTTTGGTGCATCTACTTTTTTGAGTGCCAAAGAATAAGGGATAGAGAGTCAAGACTGGCCTGGGAGGAGATGAAGAACCATACCACATCTTCCTGTAGTTTGACTTCTCTCGATTAAATCGGTTAAAGAGTGGATTCTCCTATAGAAGAGTGGGAGTAGTGTAACTGTGTAAGCTTTGATTCCTTTAACTCTTAATTTTATCTGTCCCATCTAGATGATGATAAAGGAAAACAGTACTCATTTTTTTTAAAAGAGGATAGTTTCCCAAAGAAAAAAGAAATGAGGAAAGAGAGAAATCCAGGAAAAAATTTATATTCATTATAGAAATAAATAGGAAAAAATATTTAACATATGCAGATTGGTAAGTGGATTAAAAATGAGTAGATAAAATGTGATATGATGCTTTAAGATAGGGATCCTTAACTTTTTGTGTGATATGGACCCCTTGGGCAGGCTGGTGAGTCCTGTGAACACCTACACAAAATAATGTTTTCAAATGGATAAAATAATATACAATGCATTACAAAGGAAACTAATTACACTGAAATACAGTTGTCACAACATTAAAAAAAATAAATCCATAGCTCCCAGGTTAAGAACTCCTGCTTAGTTTAAGACAGTGATTCTTGGTAGATGGGTGAATAAATAGGTATACACTTTGTAAGGGTTTTTTTTTCTTTTCTTTTTTTTTTTAAATTTCATTTTAGTTTGCATGCTTTGTAAGTTTTTGAAAGGAAAAGAGAATGGATAGAAATGAAGAAACTGATGGGGAGTAATTCGGTGGGCAAAGATGGAGAAGTTTTAAGGATGACTCAATAGTAATAATTCCTACAAAATAGTTTTTATTAAAAATATTTGTTAACACCTTAGCTATAATGCATGGTGCTAGATACTGGGTATAAAAAGAGGAAAACATTTACACAATGAATTTTTATCTTAAAACAACAGATTAGCTCCATGTGAATAATTTCCTAGTTCTTTCTCTTGTTAATGTTTACATAATTTGTTTTCTAATCATTCATTAATCCTCAAAGTACTATATCTGTAACATATAATTTCAAGTTCTATCCATGACTTATATTCATGAAAATTTGCAAAGTCTTCTGAGAATGTAGTCTTTTACCTAATGATAATAAACCAGTAAGTTCCCATTAGGCTAAAGAGCTAGGAATCTTTTTTTTTTTTAAATACATAAAACACAGTAAAGGGCTAATGCCACTGGTAGCAGCTACATTTTCCACTAATTCGGTAGAATTATTAAAAATGAATCTGACTTTTCATGTAAAGAACCTTGTTTCCAAGCAAACATATCCATTTTTGAGATCTTGATAGGAATGAATGACAAGTGTTCATCTTAAGTATATCCACCATGAAGTGAAAGACAGGGTTTCAAATGAAAATTTTTGAGTGTTTAAGCTATAATCATTACTGATTTTTGTAGACAAACTCATCCAACATCTTTCCTGAAGGTTATCTGTCCACCACTAATATCCTACAAGTTAAAATAACGAGCCCTAATGGGCAACGGTTTTCAAAATGTACTTTATGTTGGATAGTAAAATACACTTACTGTTGCTTTAGAACATATGAAAACCTCAGAATAAGGACATTACTTAGGAGGGTGAAGTCACCCTGCAACCACTATGTCAGCCTGTAGACCATTCCTCCCATCACTACCCAAACCGTAATCACTGCATCCTGGAGTTATTATTTTTATTACAATTCAACTTTTCTTCTCAGTCCTTTTATGACATTCATAAAAGAAGGCAAAATGCCTCCCTTCCAAGATTTAACAACTGGATAAAGCATCCTGCTGATCAATGTGAGGATTCATGAAACAGAATATAAAAATTAAAGGTGGCCATCTAAAATCTAGTGCCTATAAACTGCTACCTTAGCAGTGGCTCTACTAGCCAATAATGGAAGTGAAGTATGATGTGTGTTGTATACTTGTTAATAAACAGTGCTTTTTCTCTGACACTGAGAACTTTATTTCGTTAAGATTATCTTCTGTTTTGATTTGGCCTATTACCACATGTGAATATTTTTAAACCTGATTGCCTGCTATAAAATTGAAAGACTGTTAAATTACAACACTCTTCTGAAGTACAGATCCATTTTCATGCATAACTAGTCTTTTTGGAGACAGAAGATTTTAAAATTATTAATAGCCTATATTTGCATACTTTATAGTACAAAATACTTTCACATAAATTGTGATTTTTGAGCCTCACCCAAAAAAAAATTGTGCAGGAGTTATCATACCCATAATACAGATCAATAAAATAAGGCCAAGAGAGATTAAAAGACTTGCTCAGTATGCCAGATCTTAAAAGTGGTAAGGCAAATACTGGGGCCATGTTTTCTAATTCTAAGTCCAATATTCTTTCCATACAACATAGTGCTGCCTCTCTAACAAAACTATAGGTTTTGGAACAGGAAGTTAAAGAGACAAAAAAGATAAAAATTTGTCCCCTGTTCAGCCTGTATTTAAATAATTATCTAAAGATAATTTTTTTACCTGTGAAAATTTTTCTTTTGGAAGTTTGAAAAGATTGGAATAGCATGGCTCTGTTCAGTTACACAAAATATGTTACAATATAACTTAGTCTTCTCCCATTAAAAAAAATTTTTAACAGTATATAAGGTATTGAAAACTCAAATTTTTATATTTTCTAACATGTATATCATTTAATGTAACATTTTCTTTTCAAGGGACAACAGTAAGCATGATTGAAACTGCAGGTAACAGACTTCAGAAAGGGCAGTTAATTTCAATTTATTTACTGGTTCAGGAACATCTCTATAGTAACTGAATTGTCTTTTGCTTCTTCTCATTAACTTTTATTATATTGTAAACAACAGAACATCAACACTATTGGCATAAAATAGCCCATGAAGTCTACTATTTGCATGGGAATGTGGACAACCACATTCAAAAAATATAAACAGAGAGTGAAATGGGAATGAAGAAGGTAGGCAGGCAGGCAGGAAGATGGCAAGACAAGAAGATAGGAGGAAGGAAGGAAGGAAGGAAAGAAGAAGGAAGGAAAGAAGAAAGAAGGAAGGAAGCAAGGAAGGAAAATATTATTACAATAACTCTTTAGCTCAGAAAATCTCTAAAATACAAAAATAATATTTTGTTTTGTTTTGTTGCCTGATCTCCTATCCCCTTGGTGGGCCTCAATGAATATTTAGACTTTCTAAAGACCCAACCACTGGCAGCTATTGATTTATTGGGATACATAAATGCAAAACAATCCCTTTTTTCTTTCTCTGTGTTTCTTCCCCTCAGAACAAAGCCATTTAAAAGTGTTTTATGCCTTTTCACCAATGGCATGCTGAGATCTGGAGTCTTTTTTTCAACATTAATAAGGCTATCACCACATGGGTTAAGATTTGTATTTATAAATCTAAACACCCAACTGCCCCTGGCTCCATACAATGGTTTCTTAGTACAATAAACAGGCAGTAGAACTTCAATACATTGTTAACATTTCCATACACAGCCCTTTGGATTCCAGAGCTATGTGAACATTAATCCCTTAAATGAAGAAAACTCACAGACGTAACTATGTTGCATGACATTTTAAAATACTTGTCACCAAAGTGACAGTTCAGAGAATAAGCTATGGTTTAGAATTCTGGCCTAGCTATTAATGTTCAGGAAAATTACCATTTATAAGGGTATATTCTTTCCAGTAGATTGGTTAAAGATATCTGCATGACCAACTCATTCTATGCAAGGTTGAATCACTCAGTAATACAGAATAGAGTATACCGAAAAGACTTAACAGGGCAAGCAAATGTACAAAGCTTATGGCAAATGGAACTTGCTGTATTTCATATTATTATTGATCTTTATACAGCATTTACCCCAACCTCCTTAATAACCATGACACTGAAACCACAATATGACTGAAGGATAAGGTGAAAAAAATTTTGTCTAAATTTCCTGTGTTAGTTATTGGCAGTTGGTGCCAAATATTAATTTAATGGAATATTCTCACATTCAATTTCCTTTTCATTAACATAAAAATGCAAACACAGAAACTTTCAGAGTGAGTTTATGTGAGACATTAGCGGTGAAATTTTATTAAGAGGTTATAACCAACCTCTTCAGAGTAGACTAAAATCTTGGGAACTATATAAAGTCCAAGACACTTCAGGGATTCTTTATGTTTGTTGTTCACTCTCCACACATTTAACTTTCAGGAACCTTGTGGCATACATTATTGGATAAGATTTAAAGATCTTACTATAGGCCTGTGATTTACTCAATATTGGAACAAGCAAACATTACATCTACCTGTACCACTAAATCACTATGTACTTACTTAAGCAGACATTATTCCCCAGCTGTCTATCTCAAGACAGGTTAAGTTTTCTTTCAAAGTAATTATGGCATTCTTGTCATTCTGGTCTATTTAGTCAGCTTAATTTCTTCTTGGCCATATATTATGGCTATAAGTAAACCTATCACATAGAAAGAACTGAGTATTTTAAGAATAAAAATTGGCGCTTTGACTTCCATTTGCAAAATAGGTCAACTTGTCCAAGGTCAAATAGTTAGATGTGGCAGAGCTAGGACTTGAAATCAAGCCTTTCAATGCTAAATGTGGTACTCTTTCCACTAGAAGTATGTTAGGTCTCTGGCTCAGTCACCAACCAGTCTTATTAACAAGGTCAAGACTTAAAGCTAGCGTCCTCAGATCATGACTTTATGTCTCCTTATTATAACCTAATGTTCTCTGATTTTAGAGACAGCCTAAGAAGGAAGAATTTGGCTCTTTTCTACACAGTAGGGACTTCTGTCCCCCTCTCCATTCCAAATCACCCTTGATGTCTCTGAAGAGTTTGAGGCAGGGTGGGAAAACCATTGATTACAATTAGTAGCTCATTAGTAACTACCAAGTAATTACTGGTTTGCATTCAGATATTGGCATTTACTTGATAAGGCACTTAATGAATTTTCCATTAGTCTTCCTGGGAAATACATACATTCCTCTATACCACAACTCTTTTCCCTGTCCCTTTTCTGTTTCTGATCCTTAAATCCCTTCCAAAAAGTAAAAGTAAAATTTTGAAAGCCTTGAATGCACATTGTTCAACTCATTTTCTTTGATTTCTTTAAGGCCCAAGAATTTCTTGGTAATTTGTTCTCTGCTTTCTCCAGTCTGAGGGAGCACAATTCTGAAAAAATAAGCAGTCTGCCACTTTTAGCTATCTCAGTATATAAAAATAAAAGTGATGGGAACATTTATATGTATATTGGGGGCATTCTAGCAGCTGATCCAATCAGTTTTTAAAGATAAATTAACTAACATTATTGTATTAAACTGACAGTTTTTTTCAATTGAATTAACTCATTTCATTCAAAATGGAAATACACACATACGTGTGTATTTATAAACATATATATGCATATATATGTGTATGTATATGATCCTAGCCTGAGTATGTCTAATTGCTGTTCCCCTCACTTACTGGACAGATCTGAAGGATTAGAAAATGTCACCATTGTAAATCTATGAACAGATTCACTCTTAGTTTCATAAAATATGAAAATACTGGGCTGAGCTCCATTTGAGATTGGACATCTTCAAATGCACGGGACAAATATTGCCAAACAAACTCTCTTCCCTATACTGTTAATGTAGAAGTTAAGATGTTTCCAACCTTTATCCAAAAACATACGGGGAGGCTAAAGAGGGACTTTCAAGTCACTGCTCTTAGAGTCTGATGACTACATGAAGAGCTGCTTTGGTGCCACAGATTGGCCTTATTGATGGGAAGAATCACTGAGAAAAGACTTAAAGTAAATTATTGCAGTCTTCAAATATTTAAAGGCTGTCTTATGGAAGAAGAATTAAATATCCTCCACTTGAGATAAGACATTCTCTACTTAGTCTCAGAAATAAGAACTAGTACCAACAAGTACACATTTCAGAGGCAGATTCAGCTCAATGTAATGAACATCAATGAAATACTCAGAGGTGTTCAAAGGTGTAAAGAATGGGCTGGCTTTGGGAGGTAATGGTTTTCTTCATTAGAGATTTTTAAATGAAGAGCAGATGCATTCTGAGGTCCCTTCCAAATATCAGTTCTGTGATGCTATGGTATCATCACACAACTGCTTTGACCCTCAATTTGTACCTCCACAAATTGGAGATAATGATACTTCTGCTACTTACCCTCATGATATTTTAATGAAAAAGAATAAATGTCACAAATATGACACTACACCGCTTATTGTATGTTTTAGGTATTTTCAAAAAATCTAATTGGGAATATTAGTCAGTTAATTAGCATTTATTAAGTGCCTCTTTTATGCCAAGCACTGTGTTAAGTGCTGAAGACACAAAGGAAGGCAAAAACAAGCATTCAGTTCCTACTTTCAAAGTGTTCACCTTCTCAGTAAAGGTATTGGGGGAAAAGTAAGGCTGAATCAACAACCTCAACACAACTGGGCCAGAAACATGTATCCATTATTTATTGCCCCTAAGGCATGCTTTGCCATCTCAGCTCTTCCATCAAACAGATTTAGAAAGGCCTAGAAACAAGAAATTGGAGGGAAGACCTAGAGGTAGGTTTGGTTTGGAAAAGGAGCCATATTGAGAGGAAGCATGGTGTATCAGAATTCATTGAAGGCAATATTTGTAGCCTAGACCATATGGTGCTGGGAGAATACAGGCATCAAAGTGTAGGAGCCCAGGAAGCAATTGCTAGAGGTCAGTAGAGAAATATTTCGAAGCCAGAGAGGGAAGGGTCTCTCTCAAGGAGGAAGGCAAGAGATATGACCACAGATTCTTGGATAATGGAGGAGAAAGGAAGATAACTGGTTTTATGATTTCATTCATATAAGAAACTCTCAGATGATGAAACTCCCTCTAGTGATGAAAGTTAGAATTAGAAAGATCCAGGTTCAAGTTGGACGTATAACACCTGGGTGTAAGACACTTAACTTTTCAGTGTCTGAGGAAGTGTTCAAAGATTATGACTTGCAGAAGAGATTTGATCTTCACTGCTGGTGGAAGTTTTCTTCACTAGCTCACACAACACTGATGAAATTACAAAGTTGGATCTACTGCTTCCTCCCCCAAAAAAACAACAAAACACAGAAACAACAATAGCAACAACAACAACAACAACAACAACTCTTAGCTAAACAGAGGTACTTGCTCAAAGCAGTATGGTCACACCAGCAATGACCCAGTGGTAATTTTAATCTAAAGAATGCAAAGGACTTGATTACTAATTAAGTAATAAAATACAGCCTTTCAAATATCTTTAAATATTCACCTACAGAAAAATCATCTATAATATGGATCATACAAATTTAAAAGAATGCATAACATTCCACCATTTTCAATTATTATTATTATATTCTTAACAACCTTTTCTTTTACTACAGATGCTGAATCAAGCCAAGTTCATGAGAGGATTGGAAAAAAATACTGATGGACATAATGTAACTTTTAATTAAATCATATGAGAATATTGTAGAACATTCTGCTATTGATTTTTTAGAGATATAACTACTGAATGCTAAGTACCATTTCAATTAGTCAACATTACTTTTAGTGTAATTAAAATCTTAATGTGATCTTTTAAAAATAATCCTCACTTTCAAATTGCATACTAATGAGTATCTTTATCTCTGTAACTGGAATGCTGTTGCTTGTATAACCAAATAATATTACCATGCACAGTGCCACAGTATTTAGTATATTCAAAGCATATTTTATATCCTCCTGTAAGGCATATGTGGTCAGAAAAGAAGAAATGTGTGTGTGTGCATGCACATATGTGTGTACATGTAACACACCTAACACACACACATATATATGAAAGGTATGTATAAATGTATATAGGAAATGTGTGTACACACACACACACACACACACACACAAAGAGAGAGAGAGACAGACAGACAAAGACAGAGAGACAGAGAGAGTCTGTCTGGCCTTAGGTAAAATTTGTCAAATTTCCCCACTACTCCCTCGCCCAGGGGCCCAATACCCTCTGTGCTGCTCCTTGGACACCCTAGGCTTGAATCTTCAACTTTCCATAAGTGTCAGTTCTCCCACAGGAATTGTTGACTATTTCAAAATGGTTCTTTTGCCCTCTCTAAACTCCTCTTCCCCCATAAAGGTTCTTTACCTTTATGTATTACATAATAGTATGTATTACAGTTTAAGGCTTACAAAGAGCTTCTTCTATGATCATACCAAAACTTATATTGCAATGCCCTCACCCTGTAGAAATCTAATAACTAATTCCTCCTAAGTTTTGAGATCAAAGGTGTCTGAACACATTACCCTTTTGTGATATAGTTGTGTTCAAAGACTCGATGCCTGGAAACAGCAACCTAAGTAAGTATCCTTCTACTTCAACATTTCCATGTTCCGGTGATAGATGAGCAAAAGAAGTATTTTTAAACAGAAGCCTGCCCCTCTCTAGATGACACTATGCATATTATCATATATTCTGACTATTCATGAGGCTAACCATGAATATGTATTTATATGTTCATGCACACATATATAAGGACATTGAATATGTATATCTTAAGAACATTCATGGTATAGTTATATATGCACTAACTTCTTAGAGATATAATTTATATATAACTTAACATAACTACAGTGAGTTCCCTGTAAGTGAACAGAGGATGTTATAATTAGGTATGATCTTAGGCTACGACTAGAATTAAGTGATTATATCAAACATGGTTAGTTTATGAGAGAGATTTTAATTCTGTTCCAAAGAAGAAGCATAATAACGGACTCTGCTGTGTGTAAACAATTTATAATTTATCATTCAGTATATACATATGCTTATGGAAGCATTCATATCAATGTTTATACCTTAAATTCCCTCAGCAACTCAATCCTTTTCTGTCATCTTTTCAAGATCATCATTAATCCCTTTAGTATTGTGTGTGGCCCCATACATTTAACTTGGTGCTTCTATTTTTATTAAAGTTTCTCATCAGTTTCTTTGGGATCTACTGTTACTTCTTTCCTGATGATTCCCAGATCTAACGTCTGACCATCATTTCTTCCCTGAGGTCTAGTCCCACATCAATAAATATCTGATAGATCTCTCCACCAGGATCTTCCACAGGAATCTCAAACTCATCCTGTCTAAGACATAAGTCATCATCTTTCCTGAAAATCCACTAGACTTCCTAACTTCTCTATTTCTGTCCTGGTCACCTAGTTTCTCACTCTAGAGTCATTAGCAACATTTCCTTCTTTGTTACTTCATGACCGATCAGTTTCCAAGTCTTTTCAGTTCCAATTCCACAACATCTCTCAGATCCATTCTCTTCTTTCCACTCATAAGTATCATCATATTTCATGCTCTCATTATTACCTCTCAGCGGGACTATTACAGTAGCTTCCTAATTCAACTCCTTATCTTTGATATCTATCATCGTCAATCCAACCTCTACAGAGCTGCCAAAATGATGTTGCTGAAGGAGAGGTCTGATCGTGTCACAACCCCTTTCAAAAAGTTTTATTGGCTCCTTATCACCTCTAGGAAAAAAACAACAACAACTTTTCTGTTGGGTCTTTACTGCATGATTCCAATCTATGAAGGGTGTCCCAGTAGTCTTAGTGCAGTTTTTAGCTTAAAATCATACTGAAACTTTTGGGACATCTTGAATTTCAGATTTAGTTGTTTATCCTTTCTCCCTCCCCGGGGGCAATACTCTCCAGAGAAACTAGCTTATTTTTGTCCTTTTTCATGCTGCGTTTCATTTCTCTCCTCTATGATTTTTGTATAGATTATCCCCAATGTGAGGAATGCTCTCTCTTTTCACTTCTAAATTTTGGAATCCCTAAATCCCTCTTTCAACTCAGGCCAAGTGCTACTTTCTATATTTTGCCTTTCTTGAGCCACCCTCTCCCCTGCAATTATTAGTAGAATTTCCCTGAATTACTTAGTATTGACTTGGTGAATACTGTATATATCCTTATCTGTGTACATGCTGCATCCCTCAAAGGAAAGGAGGAAGGTAAAGCCAAGAGAGATGATTTGCCAAGGTCATACACCTGCCAAGAAGGTCAAAATAGACCTGAACTTCAGTCTTTTTACTTAAAGTACAGGGCTCTCCAGACTGAATAACATTCTTCTCCCTTTCCTTTTAAGCAGCTTGAGGATCCATTTGAATTTTTTTAAATATGTCTTATGCTTTCCATACACATTTCTCCTCTTTCTTGCTACTCCTATCTTTCAAATTTCCAGTTCAAGTCATTTTCCTTGCCTATATGCTGCCATCCTGATTCTAATACGCCTTTTATTTTCTATCTTGTCTTCTTTGCACTTTGCCCCAACCCACACAAAATGATTCCTTACATCTCTTGTGGTTTTAGGTGCCTGTATCTACTCACAATTATTAAGAAGAATGTTGTGGATACAATCAATTATGCACAATTTAAAACTGGTTTTATAATTTTCTATTCTTTCATGTTAAAAGTTTGTCCTTGTAGGTCACCGTAACAGAATAAATTAAAAAAAATTTTTTTTTGTAGGTTTACTATCATTAGTAAAGAATTTAGCTTTTGTGGAGTCTATTTGAACAATACAAACTAATGCTACCAGATTACAATAATGGCTGCTTCTTTAAAGGTGTATGTTCTTCAGTTTCAATTCACTGACTAAATATGCAGATGTAAATTAGCAAGAAAAAAGCAACAGAGTTTATAGTAAAGGAAAAAAATAATGAAATACAGTATAACTATTTTATACTCATAAATTATCTCTTAGGTGCAGATTAATCCATGCTGCACTAATTCTAATTTTGTTGATATAACAGTATAATAAAAGTGAATAATGCAACTTTAAATCAAAATATATTTTTAAACAAGGGCAATAATGTTAAATAAAAATAGCACATCTTTAAAATAAATTTTGTACATCTTTGAAGTAAACACAGTAAATTCTTGGAGTGACTAGACCAACCTTTGTGTCTATGTGAGCCATCCATGTTGCTAAATTCGATGTGATTCTCATCAGCCCAATAGAGCCTACTGTTGACATAATCTATTGTGAGTGCCATAGGTCTAGAAATCTTTGTTTCTATGACAACACTCTGATTGGTTCCATCCATCCCAACTCGGCCAATGTGAGGATATTCGCAGCAGTCAATCCAGTACAAATACCTAAGAAAGAAAATCAATGACTACTTTGTTTATAGAAGCTCAGGCATCAACACACAAGGAAATTTCACTTATTTACTTAGCAGCTTTCAAATTAATTTTCTGACATCTCAATCTGAAAGACAGCTCCTGAAAAACATTCTTTGATGACACCTATATCAAATGAGATAATAGTCATAAAAAGTGCTTAGCCCAGTGCCAAGTACATCCCCTTTCCTCTATCTTAGAATTTTTATTGTAATGTTGATGTGCCACATTTATTCACTTCTTATTTTTCAACATTTAAAACTTAGATAAATATCTAAATGATTGCAAAAGTATTTTCTCAGTATACTGCCTTGTTAGAGATTACCAAATTGAAGAAGGTAAAGACTACAAAGACGTGAAATCTAAATTATCACCCTTTGGATCAGCTCAAACAACCTAAAGAGCTCTTCCCCTCTGCTTTTCCTGCTCCAGAGTAGCTTGTAGCAATTCCAATTTAATTACAAGGAAGTTTCACCTTATTTCATAGCTGTATTTCATAGAAGGGACTTAGTGACTGAGTTCAACTATTTCAATTTGGAGATGACTTCCTACAGAGAGATGAACTAACTTGCTCAAGATTACACAACCAGTAAGAACACCTGGGGTTCGTATTCAGGTCTTCCAAGTCCAGATGGAGAGTTTCTATTACTTTTCTTAGAGAGTCATAACATGCCTCCTATTTAGATTAGTTTGCCGAAAGTCTAGCCATTCACTTCTGTAGAATGTCACTTCTTTAAAGGCAAGGGCACTTTCTTCTTTTCTTTTCCCATTACTTAGCATAATACCTTTCATAAATTAAACACTTTATAAATGTTCAAAGTGAAATTATTTAATCCAACTACAAAGTAGCAAAATGAAAATAATTACCTTGATCTGACATTTAAAAATGAATGGAAGAATGCTTTCTCATAACTCCTACAGAATATTGGAGAAAAAAATCTAAAACTAAAAAATTCCTCCCTGGAGTCAGGAGGACCTGAGTTCAAATCCGACCTTAGACACTTAACACAAAACTAGCCGTGTGACCTTGGGCAAGTCACTTTACCCCAATTGCCCTACCTTCCCCCCTCCAAAAAAGCAAAAAAAAAAAAAAAATAGAATATGGGGAAAAAGACTAATGTTTTGAATTTCCTATAAGTCTTTTTTTTTTGTCACATCAAAAAACAAACAAAAATTCTCACCCTAACAGACTTTACTATGCAACTATAATCCAGCACTTCTCCTTCTTTGAAAAATAAGTACTTTAGCTTGTATCATTTGCAGTTCCATCACTGGAAGTGTGGGGAAATCATTATACATGGTTAAAATTCATCTATAACATCCTTAATATTCCATTTCAAAATATTCATAATAAAAGGAAAGAGATTTGTTTTTAAAAGTTCTTTTAAGAAAAGGGTCCAAATTGAAAACATTCTAAACTCCGTAACTGAAAAAAGTCTATTGGTTCTAATTGAGTCTGATCTTGGAATAGTGAGGAAATATACACTGGCCATAAGAAAGACTTCTTTAATGAGGAAAGACTGAAAATGAAATCAGCTTTTTATGCTGCAAGCATTATTTTTATTTCTGCCTGGGTAAAAGGTAGAGAGGAGTTGAGTCAGGCCAATTTGAGACTGTCCCAAGAAAAAGCTACAGCAGAGGTTAACAGTGGGAAGGACTCAAAGTAATTTTCCCAGGATTAAGATTGTTATATTTTGCCAAAATAAGATTATCAAACAAAAGTATAATTAAGTACATAAAGGTTTATGATCAATGATCAGAGACAGAGTTGGCTGCAGTACTTTACTCTCTAATGAGGAAGAGAAAAAAAAGATAGGTGCTTTGTTTGCACTGATGTAGTAGACATGTCAGAATCCCACTTTTTTAAGACCTCTAACCAGTCACTAGACACTTGATGAGTAGAGTTTCCCTTTAATATCTTACCTATCCTTGAGTGCAGGCGAACTCTAATCCCTGTCCTTTATACAGGAATTTGTGATCCAAGCCAGCACTACCACAGACTTCCAGGAATATTGATAATTTCCTTCAATTCTTCCCCAAAGGCCTGTGATTTCACTGAGGTTGAGGTACAGATTATAATCAATTTATGACTTAACAGTTTACTATTGATGCTTTTGAATTATTATTCTGTCACCAATTTGGTGATGAGATTCTTTCAATTTGACCTGATTCAGTATTCAGACAACATTTATAATTCTACTCATTCTGAACTCAAAAACCCTGTTATCTCAACTATAAAAATAAACAAACAGTTGGCCTTTCAGGTCTTTTGCTAAAGCTCTAACTCTGTGTTTCTACAATCCTTTTAAAGTTAGTAGGAGCTAACAGACATACCACTGTCATAACATTAAGGGAGCAAGTATCCGAGATTGGAACCCAGGTTTTTTAATCCAAATTAGGTACTCTTTTCACTATATCATACTGCCTATTATAAACATATCACTTCCTTAATCGAGATTCCTAAATGGACTCCTATGCCTCTAAGACAAAACAATATTTTAAGTTGACATTTCTGGTTACCTATAACCTGATGCCACATTACCTTTCCAGCTTCAGCCCACTCTACTCCCCTTCAAACAGGCTACGTTTTAATTAAATTGGACTTTAATTATTCTCTATTCTCATTTTCCCTTCCTTCCCTTCATATATTCAAACAGGCCATCCTCCCATGCCTAAAATATACCCCCCTCTACTTATCTTCCTTTTGCAATCCTCTTTCTTCAAATCCAGATGCTATGTCCTCCATGAAGCTTTCACTAATGCAATAGTGTTTCTTCCTCCTCAAATATTTTCAATCAATTAAACATTTGTTAAACATTATATGTCAGGTACTGTACTAGGTACTGAGGGTTGGAAGAAAGAATGAAAATAGTCCCTGGTCTCAAGAACTCTTGACCATGTGTCCAAATCTTACTTTTTGCCTTATCACATATTACCAGCCATTATGATTGTATCATAATTAATCTTGTATATGTTGGTCTCCTTATAAAATTATACGTTCTTTGAGAGCAGAACTTAAACTATTTCTCTTTTTCATTTTTTTTACCCATAACACATAGCGTAATGCCTTGTATATAGTAGGTAAAAGTCTAGCCAATTGAAATGAATTGAATTGTGTCAAGTATATGGCGTTAGCTTAGTAGAGTGCTTAAACAATAATTGATCTAGTTCAGATAGAAAAGTCAATTTAAGTCTTGAGATGCTCCCATCTTGAATTGTTACGAATTACAAGGGTATAGATGACGTCAATATGCCATTAGTATGTCTCAGAAGCTTTTTAGCTGTGTGACCCTGGGTTAGGCACTTAATTTTTTCCCTTAGTTTTTTCATCTGTAAAATGATAATAATAATAGCACCTAAACTCCCAAGGTTGTTGTACAGATCAAGTCAGATAAAGGTAAAGCACTTAACACAGTGCCTGGAACATAGTAGGCACTATAGAAAGCTGTTGCTATTATTATTGTTATTATATATATATGTATATAGAGAGATGTATATATGTACTATATAAATCTAGTAGCTCATATATTATGTTAATATATACATGTATGAAATATACACTGTACAAAGCTAGTAGCATTTATATGTTATGTTAATATGTCATATATACACGCATTATATCACCTTCTTTTTCACAGATCATAATATCGAAATTTTTTGTGCTTACATATGATAACATAAGATCTCTTTTAAAATGTATTAAGCCAATAGAAATTTTAAAAACAGTTACAAATAACATTTTATTCATCATCAAGGATGTTTTTAGAAACTATTCCAATATGTTACACTGGATGCTTTAAAAGAAAAATATTCTATACAGACACATGTTCTGTCTAAGCAGGCACACTCTATTTTAAAAATTGCTGTGTCAAAAATATTTCT
>CM053588.1:198287943-198317659 GCA_028646515.1 Pseudochirops corinnae
CCAGCTCTGCTGGTTATTACTTGTGTAACCTATGGCAAGCTGCTTAAAATCTCTGGCCTCAGTTTCCTCATTTCTCAAATGAGAGGAAGAAGATTCTACCAGATGGCCTTTAAGATTCCTTATAATTCTAAATCTATGATTCTACAACTCTTTCACCAACACAGAAGGCAACCCGATTATAAAAATACATCATAAATCATTGTTGAGACTCAGAAAGATTATGTACCCTGAAGGGGTCTTTAACTTTGTGTGTGTGTGTGTGTGTGTGTGTGTGTGTGTGTCTTTTTCATTGACCATCCCCTCCAACCTAAAACACTTTCCACCATTGTTTCCATGATGCTAGATTACCCTGATTCTTCTCTTATTTCTTTAATCAATTTTTTTTCCCCCTTGGGCTCTTATTTTTGCTCTTACTGACCAAACTGGGTGTCAGCCAAGGCTCTAGATCCTTGGCATTCTACTTTTCTCTCCCTGGTGTCACATCTGTACAAAAGGCATCCACTCTACTGACTTAAACTATTTTTAATGTTAATCTTTAATTACTAACTATGCTAAAAAAATATTGCTACTTCCTTTAAGTATTCTTACAAATCAACATCTCTGGGCCTTACTTCTCACTAGTAGTGTTTCCTTGTTTTCCTGCCATCTTCTACTTAAAAGCCATATTTAAAATGTCATTCTTTTTAGCTCAATGAAACAATTTCCAGTTGCAATATAATTTCTATCACAGGTATTTGTCTAGTAACTCAGAGTAGAAATCTTGGGCTCATTTTAGTTCATCTCTCTCCCTGCCTAAATCACAAGGAACCACATGTATATAGAACTTACACTTAAAAGTTTACAAAGTACTTTCCTTTTATTCTCTTTGTGAAAAAAGCAGTACAAGTATTATTTTTCCTATTATATATGTACACACACACATATATACATATATATATAAAAAAATTAAGAAGTTAAGTGGTTTAAAGACCCAAGGTCACAGCTGTGCCTAGGTCTTGTGACTAAAGGTTAATGTTTCTTTTGCTACATTCAATCATACATTATGTTACTAAGTCCCATCAATTTTTCCTTTGAAAACCCATACCTATTTATTTCCAGCCACCTACAAACTGGTCTCCCCTTCTCCTATTCCACTAAGTGAATTTTCCCCAAAGCACTTTTCACCAAGTTCTTCTCTTGCTTAGAATATCTCCCAATTACCTATCATATGAATCAGCATGTTAGGCGAGTCTAAGAACTGGAGAACTGGCCCGGGAGCCAGGAAGATTGGAGTTTAAGCCCTGCTTGTGAGTGCTTCTACAGAATCTCTAACACTATAAACTGCAGAGAAGTTGCCAATTTCATTGGCAGAAGAAGTTTCCAGATTCAGGAGTATATTATACTAATGAAATTATAGGTCCCTCCAATCCTGGCCATTATGAGTAAATCAGCAAATATTTATTAAGTATTTTCTCTATGTACTGTCTTGGACATTTTAGGATACACACAAACACAAATACAGGTGTATGTATATATCTGTGTGTATGTATTTATATGCATGTGTATCTATGTCAACATGATTTGTACCTTCAGCAATCTTTACAATTCAGACATCTGAATAAAGGAAAATTACTGTAAGGCCTGTAAATGTTAAGATATTAAATGCTATAGGCATTCAGATAAAGGAAAGTTTGATTTTTAAGTACACTAGTCATGAAAGACTATACAGAGCCTAGGACTTTTTGAAGAATGGGTAGGACTTGCATAGACAGAATAAAGAGGGAATGATACAACCTAAACAGGTAGCATGATTGAACCTGGTTGAGCTGTTTTAAGGACCAGAAACTAATAAGTTCTCATTTTTCTTAGCAGAAGCTGACACAGATCCTATGTCAAAGAATCTTAGAGCTTGTCTAATCCCCTCATGTAGATGAGAAAACAGACCTAGAAGTTGCCTGAGATCATGCAGTTGTTGGTAGAGCACAGATAACAACCCACAATCCAGAGGCATTCTTACAAAGCCATGAGGATTCTTATTTATTTGTTTGTTTTAGCAAATTGATCTAGTAGTATTATTTAGGACAAGGCAACTAGGTGGCACAGTGGATGGCATATCAGACCTGGAGTCAGGAAGGAATGAGTTAAAATCAGGCTTCAAACACTTACTAGCTGTGTGACCCTGGGCAAGTCACTTAATTCTATTTTCCTCAGTTTCCTCATCTGTAAAATGAGCTGGAGAAGGAAATGGCCAACCCCTCTAATATCTTTGCCAAGAAAACCTCAAATGGGGTCACAAATAGCTTGATATAATTGAAACAATAACAAAAATTATTTAGGACAGGCTGGAGAAGAGAATGAGTAGAATATGAGTTATTAATCGGGGGTCAGTAAACTTTAAAAAATGATATACAGTTGTTTTATTTGTAACTCTATGTGTTTTCCTTTATTCATTTAAAAAATATTATTCTGAGAAGGGATGCATAAGGCTTTAACAGACTGCCAAAGATGTCTCTAACATCCACACATAAAGGTAAGCACCCCTGGACTATAGGGGTGGGGAGACCAGTATTAAGTTTAAACTTATTTGGCATTAACAAACTAAAATTTGACCTGTTTTCATCTTTGGCATTTTCCACTGCTCAAAATATCATCAAGATGGAAGTAACATCAGCAATCATTAAGCAATCTTTTCATTTTGTGAATGAGAAAACTGGGTTCCAGGGAATTTTAGTCATGTGTATAATCATACAGAAAGCTCATTTCTCTACTTAAGTCTGCCCTTAAGCTAGGACAGTCTACTAAAAGGTCTGAAACATATGCTTATTACTCATTCCCACTTTCATAATCCTCCTCATACTGTTCAATCTGTCTGAAATGCTCTGTCATGGGCCCTCTTCTCCATCTATACTACTTCACTTGGTGATCTCATCAGTTCCCATAGTTTCAATGATCTTCTCTCTGTAGACGACTCTCAGATCTGCTTGTCCAGTTCTAACCTCTCTACAGACTTCCAGTCTCAAATCACCAACTGCTTAATATGGCACTGGATCAACCTTTTCAACTTAAAATGAACCTTTTCCAAACTGAACTCATTATATCTCCCACCCCTCAAATCCTCCCATTTTCCTAACTACCCTATTACTACCTGGGGTATGCCCACCCTCCCAGTCATTCAGGACTTAAGTACAGGACTGATCCCTGCTTCATCCTCCATTTCAGCAACTCCAATGGCTCCCGATTATCTCCAAACTCAAATATTAAATCCTCTGTTTGGCTTCTAAGGCCCTTCATAACCTTGCTCCTCCCACATCTCTGGTCTCTTTATACCTTCCTCCACTGCACATACACTACAAACCTCTGACATTGGGATCCTTGCTGCTTCCTGCATAGTATACACTATATATTGCCTCTGAGCATTTTCATGGTTGATTCCCATGCCTAGAATTCTTCTTCTTCTCATTTTCCTCTATTAGTTTCCCTTGCTTCCTTCAAGACTCAGCAAAAGTCCCACCTTCTGTAAAAGGCTTTTCCAGTCTTCCCTTCCTTGCCTCCCCCATTAGATCCAGAACTCCAAGTACAAGGATTTTATTATTATTTCTTTGTATTCCCAGTGCTTAGCACCATTCTGCCAAAGAGAATGCATCTGATAAATTTTAGCTGACAGACAGGTGTCTCATCTACATGTTAAAACCTTTCCCTGTGCTCAAGGCACAATTCAAATCTAATCTCCCTGCTCCAAAAAACCTCCCATCACTATATTTAGCCATATCACTCTCAACTTTTATCAGAACTTCTATAGTACTTATAGTCAACATCACATACTTAAGCAGATCTATATCATCTCATATTCTCTAATTAAGGGAAGTTGATTGGGTGATAGCACTTGAAGGTGAATTCCAAAAGTATTGAATGATGAAGTTAAAAAAATCATTAAAAAATAAATATCAACTTGCATGGAGTTTTTTTTTTTTATTTGTGGACAAGACTGGGTGTGTGTGCAGGACTCTTACCATGTTCATGTTCTGGTATATCTATATCTATATCTGTATACCTATCAATCATCAACGACTTGCATGAAGGCAAAAATAGCATACTCATCTATTTTTTGGGGGTGGATGACTTAGATAATGGAACCAGTAGTTTATAAAACAAAGACTAGAACACTGGGCTGTAGTTAATAAGTTTAAAACTAGTATGGCACTTGAGTTCAAAAGATCAATTAGGACAGAAAAGACACTCCTAAATCTCTGTGAATAAAAAGGTTATTAGTTAGTGGTATGATATGGCAATCAAACTGGCTAAATAATAGGCTGAATTAATAGAAGTATAGTTCATATTTAGAATAAGAGAGATGAGTGTCAGCACATTCTCTGTACAGAACTTTGTTTAGTTTGGGAGTATATTTAACCAAGGATATTAATCACTTGGATAAATCCATGTGAGGATAATCAGAAGAGTGAGGGAATTTGAAACCATTCCATGAGAAGACAGGCTGAAGGATCTGGATAAGTTTAGTCTAGAGAAGATGAAATTTAGGGGAGACTGAGATCTCTGTCTTCAAATATTTAAATGTTGTCATATAGAAGAGGAATCAGATTTAGTCTGCCTGGTCTCAAAGTGTAGAACTAAAACCAATAAATGGATTAGATGTTTATTAATATGAAGCACATCATAAAATTAGACTTTTCCAAAAGTCAAATGGATTGTCTGGGGAGAAGGTATGCATCCAGACTCTGGAAGCGTTTAAGTAAAAGCTAGAAGGTCATTGATCAGAGAGACTGTAGAGGAGATTAATGGAGATGAGATTAAGGTAGATGAACTCCAGAGTTATTCAGAATTCTGGGATTCTATTAGTCTGAGATTTTCTTCTTCATATAATTTTTATTCTTATTCACTTTATTTTTTCTTAAATCTACATTTGTTTTTAAAAAGTAATTAGATATGTGTATGCATATTCATATATGTACATACATATACACATGTATTATATATATGTGTATGTGTGTAATTCGTAGCCCAGTTCTTTTTGAATTATCATCTTATACAATGCTTAGATTAACTGGTTAAAAACAAAGATGACTATTTTGTACAGGATCTAAATCAAAACTCTGAAACGCAAAATCTAAAATTCTTTGCTCATATGTAAAGTTCACCTAAGACGATGTATAAAGAAGCTCAGTCACAAAAATACATTCTTTGTAAGTTATGAATAAGTGTAAACAAGATATGTAAAAGAATCTCAGCTTGTAACCATAACAACAGGCTGTTCAGTTCTGTGAATGCTAGAATGCCTTTCATAGTTCAATAGGAGTGTATTTTGCCAGAATGAATGAAAATAGATGAAGAAAAAAAGAAGGGTTTTTGCATTTTAATTTTTTCTTTATTGGGAAAAATAGATTTAGACATGTATCATCCGTCTCTAATTATTTGTTTTCTCAATTTACAGTTAATTTCTTCTTGCTCCCTTACATGATTTTCTTTTGCTGAAAATGGGAATAGAGGAGGTAACTACTTATATATGCCTAGAAGATGTAAAAAAAAAAAAGGTTGTGTGGTTATCATTTGTTGTTGTTAACCTTACATGTTAACACATTAGAGCTTGAGACCAATGATTTTCCCACAAAGGGAGAAAATATTTTGATGAATGGATGATCCTCTTCTTATCTGCTTACAGAAGAGGTAATTCTATTCATTGATCAAAGAAGCAGATATATGAAAGAAGAAGGCTGAGTATCATTTAAAGGGAATAAAAGTTACATTGCTATCTGAGAAAAATGTGGATTGCTGGGGAAATACATTACCTATATGAAATTTAGCAGCACTTTGAACTTTTTAAATTGTAGTCTATACAAATTCAGCAGGGCCAGGGGTAGGGAGATTTGGTTTCTAATCCTGGTTCTGACACCAGTTGGCTATGTGACCTTGGTAGGGGCATTCAATCTCTTTGAGCTTCAGATTTCTCTCAGACAAAATTGAGGGAGAGGAGAGGAATTGAATTAGTCCTCCAAGATCACATGTAGTTCTAATTTATTATAATTTTACTTATTTGGTTCATTCAGTGGAGGGAAAAAAGAATCATGCAAACCAGGTGTTAGACTAAATTCATGGGTAGAGTAATAATGATATGGAGACATAGCCAAAACTCTCATAACATTGGCCAAATGGCTCTCCTCTCAATAACAAGAGCGTTGTTGTAGTAGTTGTAAAACCAACAGGCAACAAAACCAAAAAGCAATCTGCTAGATTATTTTTTCAACTCCCTGCCAGTACAGGTGTCCTTGCTATAAATAAGAGATATGTTACTTAAAACCTACATGTAAGTCAACTTTCTGGTCAACTGAATAGTATTTTAATATACTGAAAATTCTACAATTTAAAAGAATTCTGTGGTGAATCTTTTATAATGTGAGTAAAGGACTCTGTCTTTCATTATTTTGTCAGTTTAGAATTTTGTATTTGGAATACTCCTGAAGTATGCATAACTGACATCGGATCAGACATATGATATACTCTGCAAGTTAGCAGAGTTTGAGACCATTGGCTTTCTAAAATCATCATCTTCTATTATTGATTATTTTTATATGACAATAATAAATAAAAACATCTTGGACTTAACTGTCCTTTACCTGGATGTAGAAAGTACGTTAATATGAATTTAAATTAATATTAAAAATAGTAGAGTGCTTTATTTTAAATTCAAAGTAATATTTCTATTTAAAATTATTCTTTGTAGGTTTGTTTATAAATATGGTATCAATGTAAACATTGATTAAATGAATACATCATATAAGCAATGCTTTAAAAAGTTTGCTGTTAAAAATTCCTAAAAACTCACTTAAGCTAATTTGTAGCTTCAATAAAAGTTTTTGTTTTTAAATAAAGAGGGAGGGAAAGGATAGAGTTTCTTATATTGTGTGGCCTTTGTTGTCTAAATGACTCATAAAACCTAAGCTCTATCATTAAAATCATTTTTATAAATTCTCTAAATGGAACGCTGTCATAGCTCAAACAGATCAATAATCTCACTAACTTTTCAATGATTTACAAAAAACAAACTAGTAGCAATGAGTTCATACTTTCTCATTCTCAGGGTAATTCCTGCCCATGGGACAAGATTTGTGTTGTCCATATGATAACTTGCTTTTAACTGCTATTTTTGTTTTCCTTTTTACTTGATTTCTATAACTATGATAATAAGACCCTAAGAGATGCTAAAACTGAATCATCAAAACAAAGCATCAGTGAGTCTTCTAAGTCACATTATTTTACTATTAAATATATTGTACTCTACTGTAATTATTTTAAAAATCCAGTTCAGACACAAATTATATTTTTTTTAAATAAAATATTGGAATCAGCAGAACTCCCTATTATTAAACAATTACAAATAATCAGAATTTCACTGTAGTAATCTATGGTGACCAACTTGGGTGACCCTTAAGAAAATATACTCTAAAACAGAATATGGATGTTCAAGTATATCTACTAGATACAGATGGTCCATAGTAAAAACATACAGTATAATTTAACTTTTTAAATTTATAGGCATACTTATTGAGCAACTATCACATATGAAACATTATATGAGATACTAGATGAAATTCAAAATTTAAATAGAACATAACCTCATGGAATTTATATAAGGTATTCTAGTTGAGCTTTAAAGAGTGGTTGTGAATTCAACAGCTGAAGAAAAAAGAGAGAGTACTCCATCTATATGAAATACCATGAGCAAAGGAGGGAAAGGAAGGGTACTATTTTGAGGGGCAGAAAATATTCCAATTTTGCCGAAGAACAGAATACTTGTAATAGAGCAAGATGAAAGATAAGATAAGCCCAGAAAGGCAGTATTGTACCTTATTCTGGAGAATACTAAATATCAGGCAGAAGATTCTGAACTCTACTTGGTGGGTGTAACAGTAATTAATTTAAATTTGAAGATCCTTTTTTTTTTGTTATGTCAAGTAAGCAGGTACTTAGCCCTTAGTACCTTAGTACTAAGAGCTAAGTACCTCTGTGAAAGAAACAAAAGGTGTAAACTCTGTCTCCTGTTGCTGACAAAATAGGAAGGGATTGGCTGAGAGAGGAAACCTGTGTGAGTGTGTGTGTGTGTGTGTGTGTGTGTAAGAAGAGCCCCAGAGAGCTGACAGTCAAAATCAAGAATTTTTACTCCTGGTGGAGGACGCAAAATTGTCCCAGCATCTGGGAGCTGGACTGCTACTGGACAGAGAACTGAATTGGAGTTTTCTATGAGACCAGAATGTGGTAAAGGCTGAGGTTTCTTCTGGGTCCTAAGGCCAGGCGAGCTGCTGGAGGACTGAAGAAGCATGACCAGGATAAGACTTTGTTTGTGGCTTGATTGATCCTTGAGTTAGTTTCTGGAAAGAGAAATAGTGAAGGTTTTGAGATGTGCTGGATGCTGTGAACTTAAGTGTGTAGCAGAAACTGCACGGAGGACTGGACAACAATCTGGGAGCTGTCTGCCTCTGAATCCAGGTGAATACCTGGTGGATTCAAGTAGGAGCTTGGACTACGGAAGGGGATCCAGGGAATCTGAGAGACCACCCTGAGTCAAGATGAAGAAAAGGCCTCTCCTTGGATATTGAATGTGTGATGAAATTGAAGTTTACTAGACACAGAGGGGTGGAGGGTTTGTGTAATTTTCTAATGATTGTATTTAGTGATTAATGATACTTAGTGACTGACTGCTAGACAAGTAACTGATTAAGTTAACCTATGATTGCCCCATGAAAGGAAGAGTGACTTGTATTGTGAAATGACTGAATGATTAAGTAAGGAGGCAAACCTCTTTAGGATATCAGATGATTATTCTTTTGTCTTTGTTCTTAATACTGTGACCACTTTGGTGAAAACTATGTGGCCGTTCTAATGTTGAGCTGTTGTGAACACTATATTGTGATTTTCTATGATAAGATGTAATGTTGTGAATATTATATTGTGATTTGTTGTGAATGCCTTGATTTTTTATGGAATAAATGGAGTGTTCACTATACTATGTAATCAGAACCTTAAAAGCCGTTCACAGTAGCATTCTTTTGGGAAGCTGCTTGTGCATGGCATTACGGTAGGCAATGACAATTTTTGTGCAGTACAGTGATACAACCATATCTGTGCATAAGAAAGATTCTTATGGCAGAAATATATAGAATGGAATGGAGATATGTGAATGACCTTTGGCAAGTGGTTTAGTGTACACAGAGCTAGACCTAGAGCAAAGAAAACCTGAATTCAAATTCAGCCACACATACTTACTAGCTATATGATTCTGGGCAAATCACTTAACCCCTGTATGTCTGCTTCCTTTTCTGTAAAATGGGGATGATAATACCACTTATATTCCACTGTTGTTTTGAGGATCAAATGAGATATTATTTGTAAAGCACTTTGTTAACCTTAAATCACTCTATAAATACTAGTTATTTGTTTTCATTATTGTTGCTGTTATTATTTTCACTTTACTTCTCTTGGCCTCAGTTTCCATACAAACATAGGAAACAGGGTGAATGATCCCACAGATGAATATAGTGAAGTTAGGAGAACAAGGGTAGTTGAGAACAAAAATGAGACACTTGCTTTTGAGTATGTTGAATTTGAAGTACCAATCGGGACATTCAGGTGAGGATAGTAGGAAATTGGAGATGCATGGCTGAAGTTCAGAAAAAATGGTCTGCACTAGAAACTGAGATTTGGAGATTTTGCCGTCATATACAGAGTGGTATATGAACTGGTAACTGGTAACTGAACATATGGGCTTAAGTGAGAATGTGAATGAAACAAATGTAGAGAAAGAAGGAAAGATGGCTAAGAATAGATCCTTCAGAGAACATTCAAGGACCCCAGAGGAGATAATAAGTTAGAAAGGAGTGAGAAAGGTCAAAAGAAAAAGAGAAAAGTGTAGAATCTCTGAAATCATAGGAGAAAGACATATCCATTATTAGAGAGTGATCAACAGCATCTAAAGCAGAATAGAGATTAGAGAGATTGAGAACTGACAAAAGGCCACTGGAATTTGTGGTTAGTAATGAACTTTAAAAAAAATTAGTTTTAATCCTGTGGTTGGGGAGAAGTCAAAGTTTCCTTTGAGATGAAGAGCAGCTAGGTGGTGCAGTGGATAGAGTGCTCAGCGTGGAGTCAGAAAGACCTATATTCAAATCCAGTCTTAGACACTTACTAGTTGTGTCATCCTGGCGGAGTCACTTAACCTCTGCCTCAATTTACTCATCTGTAAAATGGAGATAATAGCACCTTGTCTCCTAGGGTTGTTATAAAGATCAAATGAGATGGCACAGTATCTGGCACATAGTAAGTACTCCATAAATGTTAGTTATTATTAATATTGCAAGTATAGTACTACCATTCAATTCAATTATTAAGCACTTATTTAGTGCCTTCTGAGAATACAAAGACAGGAACGGAAACCATAAGAAATATGTTGAGTGGAGGAGGGGCAAGTGTTAGGTGAGAAGATTCCAGCAGGATATCCAAAGGTAAATATTAGCACACAGTGCAAGATACACACCAGAACCCTGGGGTGGGGGAAAGGAGGAAATGAGTAATGAATTTACAGATTTAGGTATCACCCACTCCAATTCAGTCTACATTTAATAAATATACTTAATAAATACCTACTATGTTCAAGGTACATGCCAAGATCCTGTGCATATAAATTTTTTAGTACCTGTTCTAAAGGTAACTAAGTTATATTAGTTATCTTTTAAATTTTGATCTAAATCTTTGATTTCACTGGTGTCAAAGATTGCTGTATGGAAATCTTCTCTAGAAATGCAGATTGACAGCTTGTCTGCAGCTTTCAGTCTTAAAGTTGAGATATAAAGTGACTTAACCGTGGTTTTTCGTCTATGTTGGAGAGAAGGCTTGAACCTAGGTCTTCCTGACTTAAAGGCCATCCCACTGTCTATTATGTCATGTTGCTTATCAGAGTTATCTTTATAGATATAATTGCAGCAAACTCAATGAACTAGATTTCTAAGGGAGGAAGGGCAAAAGGGAGAATCAAAAGAGACATTAGGGAACACCCACATTTAGGAGAATGACTAGTGAAAAGGTCAAACTGTACCAGTAAGGGGACAAATGGGAGAGAATCATGTCATGGAAACAGTGAGGGGAGAAAATATGAAGAAGAGAGGTGTTTGAGCAACATTGTCAAATGCAGAAAAGTCATTAAATGTGGCTGTAATGAATTTATTGGTGATTTTGAATAGCTTCAGTAAAGAGGTAGGGCTAGAAATCAGGTTAAGGAGCTCAGAGTAATGACAAATTAGGGGGAACCAAGGAAGGAGAGGCAAAAATTATCAATTGTATTTCCTAGGAGCTAAGTACTGAAGTATATAGAAATATGGAGAGTTAGTTTGGGGGTTGGCAGGGAATGATTCATAGAACAAGTTAACAAGAAAAGTGAATAGACAGGATTAAAAGTTAATTGATTAATGGGGGACAGTTATAGTCTTGACTTGGCAGTGATGATCAAGATGTATGCAAACTCTTCCTCTTGGTCCCATGAGTTGAGTCATGGAAAGAAGGTCAACAGTGGAGTTGGTTAGTAAGGCAAAGGGGAAAGATAAATAAATTGATAAAAAAAATTTATTCTATCACAATCAAGTTAGAATCATAATGTTATTGAAATACAGAATAGCATATCATAGCTGGAAGGGATGGATTAAAGTGCTTCAGACATTTATATTAGCCTTCAAAACAGTGATCTCTCCTGAGGAAAACAAAAAAAAAAAAGTCACATGTTCTTCATTAAAAATTCTTGCAGAGCTCAACCTTCTCTAAGAGAAATACCACTGCCACCATCATTTGCACACATGAAACAATACATATTGCAAATCAGAAATGGAAAAAGCCAACTGTTTTCCCTCCATAGAATGACATCATTTTTATGCTATTTCTTTCATTGAATTCAACAAATATTTATTAAGGTAATGAATAGTTGCTAGGGATACAACACAAATATAAAACTCTGCCTACATTCTAGGAGTTCACTTTTTAATGTCTCTTTTTGAATAAAGTTCCAGCTCTTCTTGAACTGTGGGTCATGACCCTCAAAGGGGTCATGAACCATAGTTTAAGAAGTACTGAAGGAATCCCAAATGGAAAAAGCTTAAGAATCCCTGTACGCTGATTTAACCATATTTCCAAGAAATAGAAATGATTGTGACATTTTTTTGTGTCACATTCTGGGGTACTTGGATGGCAGCACAATTGAAAAACTATCATTTTATTTTCCCATTTAGAAGTTGAATTTAATTGTTTCATAAAAATGGTTCAATTTTTATCAGCTACTAAGGTGGTAATATACCACATTCACTTAGGAAACCAAATATTATCAAAGAAAAAGAAAACTGAAGGAGTCTTTCATAATAGTCCCAGTAAATTACTACTTTGGTGTTTTAATTGACAATTGTAATAGATGGGTTTATGTTGATGATAACTTGAGGCTGCTTTCTGTTTATGAGGTAATAATAACTATAACCTGGGAGAAATAATGTACAAAGCTGAGTGCTGAGGTGTTTGTTAGCCTAGGATATCGTTATTGCTTCATAAATAGGAATCTTTACAAGTCTATTATTATCAGCCAAATATGCTTCCTTCATTTAGAAATTAAAGCTACTTCTTGAAATGTATTATATGGAAAAAGAAGCTACTTAACAATTGTTCAAGATAACTGGCTAGTGGCTTGGTCACTCAGTTAGTAAATTGCAGTGAAGAGGTCAAAATCATTGCCCACTTCTGAATGAATACAGCTAACACAATTGCCTGCCATTCTTAAATTTGAAAGGAACATATTATAGAAATAGGGACTATCGTGTGACTCAGAATAATTGATACGGTTGATCAAGAACTGACATCATTCAAAAGTCAGTGAAATGTCAAAGAAAACATTTCAATAGTAAAAGAACGATGGAATATTGTATAGGAAAAAAGCACTCTGCAGCCTTAAACTGCTGTATAACTGGAAGGTATTGTTAATATTATCATTATTATTATCTGTAATACAATTCTCTTTCTAGAAGTCAAAGTAGTAATTTTAATAATTTAATTATATATACTGTAAAATAAAAGTATAAAATTATAGACAGTGCAAATAAGATATCCTATGATATGGTCACTTTCCCACACAGAAATATGAAGAACAACAAGAAACAGACTCAATGTATTAGGAAGAAGAAATCTCTTCAACATAATACAAGATGATTACAGGAATGCTGGAATGAACAATAATATTTGAAATTAATTTAGACCACAGCATATTCAAACTAGTGTGGTTACTATATTATTTGCTTGAGTTTATGTTCTCTACTAAAAAAATTCTTCAATTTTGTTATGTCAACAAGCCCACTAAACATACTGGATCAGTTACTAATAAATTATTGTTGTAGTAAATACATAATGACTCTAAGTTGTAATGAGAAAATTGTAAAGCATGCCTCCTCTACCTAATGATATAATGTAATTTAAAGCTAATGAATAATATAATCTGTAACATTCCTGTTGTATATGTGTATGTGTGTGCGTGTTCATGCATGCATGTGCATGCTGGGGTGGGTGCGGGTTGTATAGCTGACATTGTGAGGCAATTTATTAGAGACAGCATGAACTCAGAGTCTGGAAACTTAGTTTTGTACCTAGTTTTCATACTCATTAGCTGTACTACGTTGAGTAAGTCGTGATATTTAAGGATCTGTTTCATCATTTATAAAAAAGAATAGTTGTACTATTGACAACTTCAGAGAGAGGAAACTAGAGAACAATGAGTCAAAGGTAAATCTGAGGTGAGCCAGAGGATTAGGATTATGGGAATGCAAAAATTAGGATTTTGGTAAACCGAGCTGCCAAAGTCAGGAAGAGAAATCATCAGAGAGGAGGACAACAGTTTTGTACATGTTGAATTTGAGGTGTGGAGAGGTTCAACAAGCACTGGAAATCGGACAAGAAAGTTCAAGAGAGTCTGGGGCTGGGGCTCTCAATTTATAAATAGTCTACAAGAAGA
The DNA here is from genome assembly GCA_028646515.1 of Pseudochirops corinnae. NCBI lineage: Eukaryota > Metazoa > Chordata > Mammalia > Diprotodontia > Pseudocheiridae > Pseudochirops > Pseudochirops corinnae. The sequence goes on from CM053588.1 coordinate 198,301,958, forward strand.
TGTAAATCAAACTAAGGGAATAAGTGAGATCAGGTAAAGAGAAAATAGAATGCTGTGGAAAGAAATGAATGTCAACATTTAATAGAAAAGAGAAGAAAGGAAAGGTCAATAAATCAAAGTTGTTCAATGTCAAAATGATGTACATAGATTTAAATATCACATTTCATTAGGATATGTATTCATAAATTGAATATTCAACCATAAAGGACATATTTATCCACCAAACCAAAGAAACAAAGGCTTAAATAAATCTCAGCATAATATTTATGTGCGACAATACAATAAAAAACATAACATAATTAAAACACAATTTCACTTTAAAGATATTTCAAGGATACCTTTGGTGTAATGTGATAAGGAATTTAAAAAGAAAATGAATTGTATAATCCTCTGAGATCTGCCCAACTCCACAACTATTTAACATTTTGGAATGTTGATTTGTAGATGACAAAGCCAGAAAGGTTAGATAATATGCTGAAATAGAGGGTCATAATGCAAAAAGATCCTGATAGAAAAGAACATTGTGCCAAATCTAATAAAATGAAATTTAATAAAGATAAACATCTTGCATTTGGGTCCCAAAAATCAATTCCTCAAGTTCAGAATGGGGGAGATGTGACAATGGTAGTTCATCTGAAAAAAAAGATGGAGTTTTACTTGACAATCAGCTCAATGTGCATCAACGGGGAAATATAGTAGAGTGAAAGAGAGAGAAAGAGAGAGTGAGAGAGAAGAGGAGGAAACTATGGTAATCTTAGGCTAAATCAAGAGGCAGAGTATCTACAACATAAAGAGTGATACTCCCACTAGAAACTATGGTAATCTTAGGCTAAATCAAGAGGCAGAGTATCTACAACATAAAGAGTGATGCTCCCACTATACTTTGCACCCATCTGATTGTGCAAGAGATGACGACATCTGGAAGGTTATGTTCAGTTCTAGCCTGAAGAAGAAAAGACTTAGAGAGTGGAAAATAGTAGATATCACCAAGTATTTGAAGGGAAATTATTTGGAAGAATGATTAGATTTCTGTCTCTTGGCTTTCTAGAACAGAACTAGGGACAATGATGGAAAGCTGCCAGGAAGCAGATTTACATTTAAAATAAAGAAAACAGCTTGGTGTTATCCATCTCCTAAAAGAGAACTAATGAACTCTGAGTGCAAACTGAAATACAATTTTTTTCATTTTCTTTATTTTTCTTGCTTTTTTGTATCATGGTTAATATGGAATTTTTTCTGCATTATTTCGCATGTATAATTGACATATTGTTTACCTGCTCGGTATATGGGGTAGGGGATAGAGGAAGGAAGAGATTTTGGAATTGAAGTTGTAAAAAAAAGAATGTTAAAAATAAATAATAAATATGAAAAAAGAAAGAAGAAAAACTTATTAGTATTTATTGTTATCCAAAAATGGAATGCAATGCTGTAGAGGTAATGGGTTCTCCCACATTAGATTACTAAGACAGGAGGCTGCAACAAGGAACAACTTGTTCAATATATGGGAGGAGGATTTCTTATTGAGATTCAGGTGGATGTTAAAGTATCCTGCACCTCTAAGACTCTTCAGCCTTCTCATCTCTAAGAAGCATTATGATTGACAAGCACTAGTGATATAGCTCAACAGGGACTGGATAGCATGAACTGGTAACAGGCCTAAGCAGAATGGCTATTTACATGTTACATCCCTAAATGGAAGGTATAGTTATTAAAGAGAGGGATAGTTTTCTTTTGTTTTGGTTTTCGCTTGTTTGTTTGCCTTTCTTTTATTCCCCAGGATTTAGGACAATGCTTAGCACATAGTACTTAATGAATATATGTTGACTGACTGAATGGGTACCCAAGCTCTGGCAGGTAAACTTTTGCTTTATCTCTTTTGCTTCTCCTTTTTTTCTATTGAGACCATCACCTTTTATTTCTTCCTGACTGGTAACCCAGACTCCATCCCTGGGTTCTTCAGATCCGACAAATGAGCTTTTGCCTCATCTTCCATGGGTCTTGAGCTTCCTTCCATGCCTACTCCACACCATGATTTGGGCACACTTTCTACCCCCTACTCATGATTTGGGCACACTTTCTACCCCCTACTCCTTTCTAATTCCCTTTTCTGTATTGTCTTTTTCTTTAGAATGTAAGTTCTTCAAAGGTAGTGACTGTCTAGCTTGTTTGGATTTGTATCTCTAGCTCATACAATAATGCCTGACACATAAAATAAGCCCTCAATAACTGATCTCTCCATCTGTCTATTGTGAATTTTATAATAAAGCTTACTAGCTTAGGCTCTGGGTATTAGAACATAGCACGGGGCCTTTAAGTGAATTTTACTAGTCAGTTCTCCCCAAGCAAGTACTCAAGTATCAGGGCAAATGAAACCTGGCATCTCAGAATACATTTAAATGCCTGCTGAGAAAGCAACTACTTCTCAAATGAAAAAACAAACAAATTAAAAAAAAAAACAAACACAAAAAACTCAGTTAGTTACTATTATCATACCATATTTAACTTTTACTACATTACAAGTGGTCACATTTCCATTTTTAGAAACAGTACCTATCTAAAATGCATATGCATACATACATAATCACAGTACTGATATGAACTTTCCATGCTCTGACAGATAATGCCAATCTAACTGGCTTTTTCCTCACTTAACTGAGTTATTATTATTGTGAGTTGTACCGTTATTATGTAGATACACAAATATAATTGAAATTAAAGTTTTATGTTACTGCTACATACCCAGCCTGAGGATCTAAAGAAAGATCCCTGGGAAACTTCAGTCTTTTGCTCACAAGTATAGTAGGGTACAATCCATTGAGTTTGGATACTTCGATGATTCTTTTTTCTGTGTCAGACCAATAAAGGTTCTTCCCAATCCAATCAACAGCAAGTGCATTAGGAACTGCTGTGTTATGCACTACCTAACCAGAAAAAAAAGATTAAACTTGTTAAAAATATAAATGCTAGACTAAGAACTGAACAATTATTTCTTGATTTTTTTTTTTACAAAGATATAGGATTTATATTCCAAACTTAGAAACTGAATTTTGACAAGATTTAAATCATACCATTTACTTCTGCATTTTTATTTTCTTGAAGGTGAGAAATTATCCAATATATAACTCTGTCCACAGAGATGATACTGATTTAAATTTAAAAAAAAGTCAGGTAGGACTGCATAGTTGTTGATCATGTTTCAATGATACTTCTTTATTTGGACTTTTGTTATCAGAAAAGAAAGAAAGGAAGGAAGAAAAGAAGGAAGGAAAGGAGGGAAGAAGGGAGGAATGAAGGAAGGAAGGAAGGAAGGAAAGAAGGAAGGAAGGAAGGAAGGAAGGAAGGAAGGAAGGAAGAAAGGAAGGAAGGAAGGAAGGAAGGAAATCTGTACAAAAATCAAAAGCAACCATTGATAATTCATGGCTCCCTAGAGAAGACCTATCATTTCTTACAATAGTTTTCTTTACTCGGCCAACACTCCTTTCACTATTTGAATAAAAAAAAATTGGAAAGGAAATTTTAAAAAGTAACAACTCTATATCATATATCTTGAATACAAACTAACAGAAGCAAATATATATCCTCTTATCTAACTTTTGCTTCAGTTCTGCCTAGTCATAAGAATAAATTCCCTGGAAAATGAGATGTATTTAAACAAATGTTGCATATATGAAATGATCAAAAATCTCATTTGGCAGAATCTTAAGTAGCAATAACTTCTTTGGGGGTTCTTGTTGGGGACTAACTAATCTAACTAAATAACTAACTAACCTAACTAACTAACTAACCAACTAACATTACCTATTCCATTCATTCAACCATACTAATAACATTATTCTAGTAATTCCATCTCTGTAAACTAAAATGACTGAATTGGGGAGTAATGTTCATTTCTACTTATTATATGGATATATTACAGAGAAGGGAAGAAACATCAGTTTTCTCAGGGACATTAATTTGACAGTACTATCACTTGGACATAATTTATAAAAATAATTTAGATTAAGCAAAACCAATGCCAGCAGCAGAAAAGTTTGAAGACATCAGTTATGTCACTGAACTATACACAACAGACTAGAGGACAGAAACAGTCTGTACTATATGATATACTTTTAAGATCAAAACTGGCATCAAGTCACTACTACTTTCATAAAAGGGCATGCTGGGGGATGGCCAACTATTTCATAGTTGACCAAGGAAGCAGGCAGCCCTAGGGAAGAAAGATGCATTATGTGCAATTCTGTAGCCTCATACCCAATAAAGTTGAGTGCAAGAGTGGAAATGTGAAAGGTATTACAATAAAATCATGACCACTTTGGCTGAAACACCCAAGAGTCTTAAAATATATAAAACCAACCTGAATTATTTGATACAAACTGAACAAAGACATGACTTTCAGTGGTAAAGTTAAATTTAAGCCATCCATTAGAAAGTGAAATGTTTAATTGACTTTATTTGGTCTGACAATGTGGAAGCAGCTAGGTGGTGTAGTGAAAAAAGCACCAGCTTTGGAGTCAGGGAAAAAAATGAGTTTAAATTCAGCCTCAGACACTTATTAGCTATGTGACCCTGAACAAGTCACTTAACCCTATTTGCCTCAATTACCTCATTTGTAAAATGAGCTGGAGAAGGAATGGCAAACCACTCCAATATCTTTGCCAAGAAAATCCCCAATAGAGTCAGGAAGAGTTGGACCCAACTGAACAACAACATCAATATGGAAAGAGTGAAGGTTGACTGATTTTTTTTTAGTGAGAGAGTTGAATCAATTGTTTGTTTTTGGCATTGGGAAAATATAGCCTTTGCTATAATGAGTTTCTGAAACATCTAAAACCTTTGCCCTAAAGAAAAACTCACCCAATGTCTTATGTTTTTAAAATAGGCTATATAAACAGTTAATGATTGCCATGTTCTCTACACTTAGAAACTGATTTATAACAGACTACAATACACATCTTAATGGAGTTAAGGGCAGAGATTATTTTGCTGTAAAACTCAGGATGATAATTATGAAAAGGGAGACAGTAATCCCAATTTGACAAACCTTTTCCATATCTGAAGTTGAAACATGAAATTTCATCATAATAGTATTAATTAGAACTTCCATGATCTAACATATATACATTCAATTATCTCCATCTGTTGTGAATTAATTCTCGGATTGCTAGGGTTTCAATCTAGAATCTTTCATTTAATTCTATAATTACCAGTTCTTAAATTTAACTTATTCTGTACTATATAAATCAAGACAATGGAATCTTGGATTGCAATTAACTAAAAAGAAGCATTCATCATATTTTCTAAGGTTGTGATAAAAAGCTCAATTTATATTTACCTGATTTGATTTTATCTTATCACAGAGAATGTGCCCTAATAAAATATGATCATGAAAAAATCTCCTATTACCCTTTAAGTGTTTATCAACTTATAATGTACAGATGTGAAATTTAAACCAATCTAATTCCCTATACAAGTTGGGTCATTAGCATCAACTAACATTACCTATTCCATTCAACCATACTAATAACATTATTCTAGTAATTCCATCTCTGTTAGTTTCTAGTTACCTTAATGTCACTTCCATTTAGATACATCCTATTTATTCGGCTGCCATTGGGTCGGCTGGAATCAATCCAATAAATGAACTCTTCTCTGTAGTCAAAGTCTATAGCAATCACATTGTTTAATCCCTAAAATTAAAAGGAATAAATTTAAAATGTTATTTTATTTTGACATTGCATTTTAGACAAATATTTTTCCACAGCATGTTATGAACTCACAGGTGTAATAATATATTTATAAGCAAACATCATATAATGATAGTGAAAGTAAACAGCATTTACAGGCAATAAAAGAACCCAGTGTGTCTACATCTTTCTATACTACATATTTAAGATGGCTTCATGATTTATTTAGAAAAATAATCAGAGTAGGCAACACAGAACTGTGTTACTAGATCAGGTTTCTTTTTAAAGTAATTTTACCTTTAAGGAGGTAAATGTGAAGACTAGTGATCTAACTTCAGTCTAATTTTAGCTTAGAATACATTTCCTAAACTACTTGGTTAGTTAACCAAAGAGGATGGGGGACTAGTGCATTTTTGAATCTGAGAAGTAGGGACAAAAAAAAACATCTCGGAAGATTTAAGGCTAGCCTTGCATAGACATCATTTGAAAGACAGGGGAGAAGGCTTAGAAATTTTAGTTTCCCCATATGCTCTTGTCCCAACAACAACATAGAGGAGCTTCCTTCCCTTTCATGCTTCAAATAGCCCCTTAGGCGATACAGTATCATATTAGAATTTAAAAGATATAACCTTAGGTGTGGATTTGGCCAAAAGGGAACTGAGTAATCATCATCTGATTATTCTACATGGTTGAAATGTGAAGAAATGTCTCCCTTCAGACTAATGGTTATGCATTTTTTAGCAGGTAACACAACGGAAATGCAGTTGATGAGTTTCTGGCGGCTACAGATCTTTCGTTTGGCAGTTCTGCAGTCTGACTGATTTGATTTGGGGATTGTGTATCCAGATCCTGGGCATCTTCTTAGCTACATAGTTGTTCAAATGATTGCTTGGGAGTTATTTTAACTCTAACCTGTTGTTTGGGTTTATAGATTTACTAGCTCAGTGGACTAAAAGATCTTAAGGGCAGAGTTTTAAACACATGGACTGACTTCTCATTGTTCAAGAATGGTTTATGAATATGTAAAAAACTTATGAATTAATAATTAACTGGGGTGAATGCCAGCAGGCAAAGTCCTCAGTGAAATACCCTGTCACTTTAAATCAGTGGATTCAGGCTAATTCTAATTAAAACTAAGCTGGGTGTGCAGCTAGGTAGCATAGTGGATAGAGTGCTGACCCTGGAGTCAGAAAGACCTGAGTTCAAATCCTGCCTTAAACCTTACTACTCATGTGACTAGCTGTCACTTAACCTTGTTTGCTTGAGTTTCCTCATCTGCAAAATGAACTAGAGAAGGAAATGGCAAAGCACTCCAGTATCTTTGCTAAGAAAACCCCAAATGGGGAGGGAAAACTAGTACATGACTTTATCAAGTGGACAGGGTACCAGTTCCAATTCAAATAGGTGCAGGGAATCTCCTGAAGACAAAAAAAGATAGCCAGTAGCTTATCTCTCAGATTATCAGTAGGCCTTAAGGATCCCAGGAATTTAGATACATTTTAGAACTTCTCTCAAGGATTAACTATAGTGACAACTTAAATTTTATAGAGCTTTATAGTTCTTAGACTTGGGCTGAATCCAAACACCAAATCAACTATAAAAATCACTCAGTGTGCCAAAGTTTTCAAAGTAGCATAATGGAAAGATTGCTGGGGTTGGAGTCAGAAACTTAGGCCTATCACTTACTTCCTTGACCTTGTAAAAAAATCACTTTCTCTGACACTTAGTTTCCTCCTCTGCAAAAAAAAAAAAAAAGGAATTGCAATATATATAATTACATGTTTAAACCATAATGTTCATATTAATAATATAGAGAGACAGTAATGTGTAGTAGATAAAGAGTTGGTGTAGAGTTAGTAAGTCCTAGGTTCAACTCTCTTCTCTGACACATGAGTGATCCCTAGTGAACGCTAGGCCTTCTCAGTTCTTCAAGCAAATGTCTAAGCCTGTAATTTGCAGCACAGGTACAAATTTTTATCAGCAGAGAGAATATCCGCATTCTGAAACTGTCTACACCAGTGAAATTACAGGTTTATTCTCTACCCTATATTCTCAGGCTATCTATTTCACAGGATCATTAGAAATATCCAAATGTATTTGTTTTGTTGCTGTTGTTCAGTTGTTTCAGTTATGTCTGACTCTTCATGATGCCATTTTGGCTTTTTCTTGGCAGACACTGGAGTGTTTTGCCATCTCCTTTCCCAGCTCATTTTACAGATGAGGAAACTGAGCCAGATAGGATTAAATGATTTGACCAGGGTCATATAACCTGTAAGTGCCTGAGGCTGGATTTGAACTCAGTTCTTCCTAAATCTAGACCCCATCCATTGTGCCACCTAGTTGTGGCAAAGATGCTACAGAAAAAGGGAAGTTTCTGATTAAAAACTTATACTATCGTAGTAAGTTTTATGCTGAATGATAGAAAGGATACAACTTTTCACCCTTTATATCCTAAGCACAGTGCTCATAGTAGATATTTAATTAAATGGAATGGGAAGGATCTGCATGACTGAGCATGATCCAAGACTAGAACCAGTATAGGCTAGGTCTTGTTAGACAATAAACATTCTAAGAGGTAAGGCTCTTAGGGTACTTAGGGGCTATTGAGGCATTTCTGATATCAGTAGGTTAGAACATGATGTTAATAAGGTTAAGTCCACTATAAAATGCTTATGTTGACTAGATATTTTTATATGAGAAACATTCTGTTCTCTGGTATCAGACTGAAATAGAGAACCAGAGTGTTGAGTTCCACACATACACATTCCATTTGGTCACAACAAGGAACCAGACAAGAGTATAACGATGGCTCAATGTAAATCCTTCCTTGCTACTGGAAAACCAATTTAATCTCAAATATCCTTACTAACAATACCATTTGTATTACCCTGGACAAGTTAATTCACCTCTCAGTGCCCTTAGAAACTCTTTTAAGCTTCCTAGAGATACTGCACATTATTACCAATGACAGATGCTAACCAATACTCACTGTGCTTCATAAGTCTTAATAAAACTTGAGAGAAAAAAAAATGTAGCACCTGAATATCTTGGCTGTGCATACGATAAACACACAAAAAAATATTTAGGTCAACCAATTTAACCATACCTATCTGGGCATTAAGTATATACGTTTAATGAAAATTCTAAATTATAATCAGTATATTTCAGATAGATTCAACTAATCAATTGATCAGAGTAAGCAGCCTACAAACATCCTCCCTATTGCAATGTTCTCTCTCTCTCTCTCTCTCTCTCTCTCTCTTTCTCTCTCTCTCGGAAGAATTTAACAATGATAGTTGCGAGGCACTAAAAGGAGACTATATTAGAAACACACATATTCATGCATAGAACTTCAGCAAATCATCACCTATGGATGTCAAAATTACACTCCTTCTTTCTTTGTATTAATGAATTTAGATAATGAAAATCTGATTGGAATTTGACAGATAAGCTTTAACTGAGACTGCAAACACATGTACAAGGAATTTACATGTGAGTGTGTGTGTGTGTGTGTGTGTGTGTGTGTGTCTTTACAAGAAGTTAGATGACATAGTGGATAGAACACCGGACCTGGAGTCAGGAGACCTGAATTCAAATCCTCCCTCAATCACTTACTAGGTGTGTGACCCTGGGCAAATCACTTAACCTCTATCTATCTTAGTTCCTCAGTCTGTAAAATAATAGCAGCACCTACCCATAAGAATTGTTGTGACAATAAAATGAATTAATATTTGTAAAGCACTTTGCAAAACTTAAAGCACTAAATAAGTGCTAGCTATTATAACTATTACATATAAATGAATTTATAATGTAAATGAGTGAACATATGTACACATATATATATATATTCCCATTTCACCAAACTTGTCAATTTCTTCATAAGTCTTACTCTAAATAGTATCCACAGAAAAGAGTGCATTGTTCTCTTTATGGAATAGTAGGGAACATACATTAAAATAGCTAGGGAGCATGGCCAAAGTAATGTCTGAAAGCTGCTGTTATCCCAGTGGTTTCAGAACTGAAAATTGGTTTCATCAAAATCCTATTTGCTTCTCTCATTTCTTTAGCTGAAGATTTGCACCCTTTGGTTCAAGATGATTAATTTGGGAAATTGTGTTGTGTTTCTCCACACAATTTCACTAGAATAAAAGGTACAGTTTAAATTGAATTGGTTAGCATTTCTGAAGCTACTTGATTAATTCTCATTCAAAAAAAGCCCCATGCTATTAAAAACACATTTTCTAAATTTGGTGAATATATTTAAGGTCTAGCATGCACAGATAAAAACTATTCTTTAAGAATAACCTCTTCAGGGTTTGGAGGTAACCTTTGATTCTAAAAGGTTACTATAGCGAATTAAAAGCCTGGCAGTTGTTGCGAAACTGCAATCTTCAAATAGAAGCACAGAAGCAGACTCTGTGTCTGGCCACTAAGGACCCGTCTGCCTAAATCCAGAGAGACTCACTGCTAAGGTTTCTCCTCGAGAGATGGTCTCAATGCCAAGAGTATCTGAGTTTAAAGCAGCTAAGCAGCATGGTATATAAAGTCCTGGGCCTGGACTCAGGAAGATCAGAGTTTAAATCCAACCGCAGAAACTTACTTACAGAGATATGCTCACAATGTAAATTTCTGTACATGTGTTTGTGGCATCAATTAATTAAAGTTTATGTGTCAAATTCACATTGGATTTCCTTTATCTAAATTCATTAATATAAAGAACAAAGGAGTATAATTTTAGCATCCATAGGTGATTTTTGCTGAAGTGTTATGTGTGATGCTGAGCGAGAAACACAACTTTCGTCTGGCTCAGTTTCCTTCAGTGTAATATGGGGATAATAATAGCTCCCACCTCTCAGGCTTGTTGTGAGGATGAAATGAGATAATAATTGTAAAACAGTTATCCTAGCATCTGGCACACAGGGATCCTATGTAAATGCCTATTCCTTGCCCCCTCTCCATGCTCCCCCCTACTCTGACACACCCTGCACAAAGGCAAGCCTGCACTGCTGAAATGTCCTCATTTAGGTCATAGGTATTTCTAGGTAAGTTAATTACTATTTATGTAAAAAAACTAAACAAACAACATGGTTAATGAAACATGATTTCATTTTGTTCAGTACACATGAAAAGAAATCATAACTGGAAACCATCTTTATTTTCTGTCATGTATAATAGTCATTTTAAAGCTGTAATCTCCATGTTAGACTTAGTTCAGTAAGAGCAGGGACCACATTTTATTTTTCTTTGTATCTCCACACAGACATATGAACCCTCATTTACTGTGAAAGTTTCTACATTAAGGTTAAAAAATGCTCACATTTTCCAAGTTGTGACAATACTTCTTGCTTCCAAATGGCACATCAGGAAACAAAATTAAAGCAATAAGCATTAAAAATCAATCATGATCATGCCACTGTACCTGTTTCAACATTGTGTAGTTGGATCCATCAGTACTAATTTTTCTTATTTCATGATGGTCTGCAAGAATTAAGAAGGGCTCTTCATCTAAATCCATGGAAAAAAGAATGTATTAGACTAACTTTGTTAAAATTGTTAACTTCTCCCACTCAGCTTTATTTTACCTGTGTGAATACAATGATGTAAATTTTAAAATATTTTTTAAAAATGTTATCCTCTTAAATTATTAGTCACAAACAGAAGATCCCACAGTCTGGATATGTACCAAATGTAGAGAAATGTAAGCTGCCCAATGAACTTAAAGCATACAGTTTTAAGAAGGACCTGACCAGTACCTAGTAACAGTCAATCTGTCATAATTCTTTTTCATCACTCATCTTGATAATTAATGGATTTAAAACTAATTATTAAAAACACCATAGTTTTCTTTGGCTAACAATTTGACCTGACTGGATCTATAAACAGCATCTAATGCATACCTCACTCTTGGGGCAGACCCACACCTCAAGATAAGTGATAGTCATTTTTATTTTTCTAGATATTTAGAACATAATAATCCACATTTGGCTCAGTTACCCATTCCACATAAATGTCTTATGTTCAAGAAATGTGTCCTTTATTCCTTTAAAGTTACTCCTTTAACTAATGTTTTTATTTTATCCATATTTGAGAATAATAGTATAACAGTATTCCTGAAAGTTTTCCATTTTCTTAAGGGTGACTACCAAATTTCTTCTAGCTTTGTCTCCTTAAGGCTTCATTACCACAGTTCTTTTTCACCTTTCTTCAGGAGTCTTATTTTCTAATTCTTTGATCATTGCAGTTTCCTTTCCACACTATCTTAGTTTCGTAAATTCCTTATTTAACTGTAAAGCGTAGAATTAAATAAGATAAAGATTTGACAAGTCCCTAAATATACTGTCAGGCTTTCTTTAGTCCTCTCATCATCTAGCCTGACTTCCTAGACAAAATCTATTAGCATGATAAATAGGCCTTATTATTTGGGATACCATTTATTTGGACAAGTAGTCTGAAAGCTAGTTACTTTCCCTCATGGAACTAATTTATGCAAAAGGAATACATTTATTTACTTGGCTAAATTTCTTTAGTTTTAGAGCAGATACTGCTCATATTGAAGAGAGTGGTATGGTAAAGAGAAGATCTGGTCTCAGTACCAGAAAGTCCTGAGTTCAAGTCTAATACATTCTTACTGTATGACCCTGGGAAATTACTTAACCTTGAAATAACCAAAGAAACTTTATAAGACTATAAACTGAAGAAGAGTTTCTGGTCTCCAACAGTAGAGAGTTTCTTTATATCAATGAAATTTCTATGCCCCCACCCAAATGTATAAAATTGGGGTTGTTTTTATGCTTTATAAAACATGTTCTATAGTTTATTAGGCCCTCTTTTACTTTTTTTTAAGTCTGAACTTTCGCAACTAAAAAAAATCAATAGTATTGAGATCATTTCCCAATTGTGTTTTTCAAAAACAAAATGTATTTTCTTTCAAAAACTGAGTTTTTGAGCAATAGAAACTGATGCTTCATACATAGTAATGTGCGATGCAAAAGACAAACTTGTTCCAGTTATTCATGTTGGGGGATATCTATGGCATGGAGAGATTATCTATAATCTTCGTTTTAGTCATAACTTTCCCCTTTATGTAAGCTTACATGAAAGAAAAAATTTTAATGGCTCGATTCCTTCCCATTTCTGACTCCCCAATATAGATAAATCCACAATATACATAAAAGTGCTATCAGGAAGGGAAGAGTAGCTACAGACAGATGGAAAGAGAGCAAATCAGTGGACCTGGAGAATTCACAAGCTGGTTGTGGGGATAGCCCCAAAACAACCAAGAATGGAAACAATTCAAATTGGAATGGATTTTACCCTTAATTGATGGAAACGGCTTTGTTAACTAGTCAAAAAGCAACTTCTTATCTCTATTCCCTCCAGCATTCCAAAAAGAGGTACAAGAAAATTTACCTTTGAAACAAAGGTGTGGCCAACCTGTTTCATGATTTAACTAGCCAACAATTTAACATGAGTGACCAAAGCCCATTTTTGAATTATCACACGCAAAAGTAAGCCAAGACATGCTGTCACAACTTTGTTTTTCAATGGGGCAGAAAGTGAATTGGGCATTACAGCTCAGAGCCATGTCCTACTAAGCTGTTTAACATTCTAGGCCAAACTTATTCCCAGGAACATGTGACACAGCAGCGATGCCAGAGATACTTCTTTCTGCTGCTCCTGAGTACTCCCAGAGCCCAGTGAGCACTTAATAATTCAAAATATCATAATACACTGTAATTATGCACAAAGTAATATGTGTAAGGAATACAAAATCACAGCAAAGCAGATTCCCATATCCTAGTAAGCCAGGATTGATTTTGCTCCTTTGGAAGCAGGCCAAAAGAAAATAGGCAATAAGAGAGGCTCCAAAACTCAAGGTGTTTATTTATAATTGGTGTTGCATCCCTGGATAAATTCAATGGCCTACCTGAGAGTGATTTGCAGCCATTTGGGTTATCTGGTTGTATTTCATACCCTTCCGTACAGAGGCATTTGTAGGTTCCATATGTATTAATGCATTGCTGACTACAAGGGAAACCTGAAGAGCATTCATCCATGTCCACACATGTTTTACCATCATCCTTCAGTTGAAATCCAGGCCAGCATTTACACTTGGGGGAAAAAAATGAATCCACTGTCAGTGACAGCATTTTTGAATATTCACATTCACAATATAACAAGTAAAATGAGATAATTTACTTTATATACTATAAAGTGACATATACACACATATATCACACATGTATACAGATCTTTTAGCTATCACTCATCATCCTAATCATCACTGTAGAATAGCTTATAAGTATAGAGCTATGACTCTATGTGTATATGGGTGCAGAGGTGGGCAGACTGACTAGGACGTGAACGTAGGGCACCCATCAAAGTTTATTAGGTATTGATAATGCTTATTTTACCTTTAGCAGGTAGAAGAGAGTTACTCAGCTCCTGGTTAGCAAAAACAATGAATTAAAATAGAAAGCTACAAAATAGTTCATTTTTTCTGCTATCCTCCATTCTTGTACCCCAGGTGAGCTCCTCCTCCCTGGCCTACCTTGGCCTGTTCCTTCCCGACAGTGCCTTCCTTAGTAACAACTACTAAGAATCTTGAGAACTCTCTTTCCCTGGGTTTCTTTGCAAAGATAACCACATATCCCCAAATCCAAGTTCTATTTCTCTCCATCAATCGAATCTGTCTTCACAGTTGGTCTGACGGTGACTCTCATGCTGATTTTTCCTGTGGCTTGCTTTGTGCACCTAACAATGACACCAGAATTGCTAGTTCCAGCTCTGCATGATAGACTGTCCTTTTCCTTAGCAAGTATCTTTCAAATATAAAACAATCAGAGCTGATATTTGAATAGCACTTTACAGTTTACAAAACACTTAAAAATACTATCTCATTTAACCCTCACAACAATCCTGAGAGGTAAATACTATCATTCTCTTGATTAAACAGGTGAGGAAGCTGCCACTTATAGAGACTGTTACTTTCCCAGGGGTCACACTGCTAAAAAGTACCTGAAGGAAGTATCAAACTTCTTTTTTTTGTTGTTTTTTAATTTGTTTATTTTTAGTTTTCAACATTCATTTCCACAAGATTTTGAGTTACAAGTTTACTTCCTGTCTTTCCCCTACCCCCCACCCCAAAATAGCCTAATCTGCTCTCTCTTATATCATCCCCTATTGCCCCCTCTGACTTTCTAGTTGAGCAAGATGGACTTCTATATCCCAGTGCCTGTATATTTTATTTCCCAGTTGCATGTAAAATAATAATAATAATAATATATAATATATTCACATATATAAATATATGTAAATAAATATATATATATATATATACACATACACACATTTGATTTTAAAACTTTGATTTCCAGATTCTTTCCCTTCTTCCCTTGTCACCAACCCCTACTGGGAGGAAAAGCGATTCAATATAGGTTATACATGTTTAGTTATGCAAAAATTTCCAAAGTATATATATTGTAAAAGAATGACTATATTTCCCTCCATCCTATCTCAACCCCCTCTTATTCGATTTTCTACTTTGACCCTGTCCCTTTTCAAGAGTATGTGCTTCTAACTACCCTCTCCCCCTTCTGGCTACTCTGCTCTTCCTTCTATTATCTCCCCCTCTTACCCACTTTCCCTCTACTTTCCTGTAGGGTAAGATACCCAATTTAGCGCATATATTATTCCCTCCGTAAGCCAAATTCAATAAGAGTAAGTAAGGTTGACCCATTCCTTTTTACCTTCCTATTCTTCCCCTCCATTGTAACAGTTTTTTCTTGCCACTTTTATATGAGGCAATTTACCCTTTTCTATCTCTCCCTATCTCAACTCATTATATTCCTCTCTTACCTCTTAATTTTATTTTTTAGATATCATCCCTTCCTATTCAACTGATCCTTTGCCCTCTATCTATGTATACATGTACACATATATACACACATATACATACTCACATATGTATTTATATGCACACATACCTCCACATATATCCAAATACATATATGCACAT
>CM053588.1:198318159-198342235 GCA_028646515.1 Pseudochirops corinnae
CCTGTTTACCTTCTCATGCTTCTTGTGCTTCTTGTATTTGAAAGTCAAATTTTCTATTCAACTGTGGTTTTTTCATCAAGAATGCTTGAAAGTCCTCTATTTCATTGAATGACCATATTTTCCCCTGAAATACTCAGTTTTGCTGGGTAGGTGATTCTTGGTTTTAGTCCTAGTTCCTTTGACCTCTGGAATATCATATTCCAAGCCCTTTGATCCCTCAATGTAGAAGCTGCTAGGTCTTGTGTTATCCTGATTGTGTTTCCACAATACTCAAATTGTTTCTTCCTGGCTGGTTGTAATATTTTCTCCTTGAACTGGAAACTCTAAAATTTGGCTCTAATATTCCAAGGAGTTTTCTTTTTGGGATCTTTTTCAAGAGATGATTGGTGAATTCTTTCAATTTCTATTTTGCCCTCTGGTTCTAAAATAGGGCAATTTTCTGTGAGAATTTCTTGATTTCTAGGTTTGTTTGTTTTTTTTATCATGGCTTTCGGGTAGCCCAATAATTTTTAAATTATCTCTCCTGGATTTATTTTCCAACTCAGAAGTTTTTCCAAAGAGATATTTCACATTGTCTACTATTTTTTCATTTGTTTTGGATCTGTTTTATAGTATCTCAATTTCTCATGAAGTCATTAGCTTCCATTTCCTCCAATCTAATTTTGAAGGAATTATTATCTTTAGTGAGTTTTTGAAATTTCTTTTCCATCTGGCAAATTTGACTTTTAAAGGCATTCTTCTCCTCATTGGCTTTCTGGGCCTCTTTTGCCATTTGAGTTAGTCTGTTTTCTAAGGTGTTATTTTATTCAGTCAGGTTGAAGACTTTCTTTTCATTATTTTCTTGCATTATTCTCATTTCCTTCCCAGTTTTTCCTCCACTTCTCTTACTTGATTTTCAAAATCTTTCTTGAGCTCTTCCATAGCCTGTAATCAATTAATATTTTTCTTGGAAGCTTTTGATGTAGCAGTTCTGACTTTGCTGTCTTCCTCCCATTCCATGCTTTGATCCTTTTTGCACCCCAAAAGGATTCTATGGTCTCTTTGTGCTTCCTCTGTTTGCTCATCTTGCCAGTCAATTACTTGACTTTTGAGCTCTTTGCCATGGTAGAACTCTGCTTCCAGATAGGAGAGCTTTGTACCAAATTGCTGCGGTTTTCGCAGATGTTGTCAGAGATCTGAGGAGGGAACCCTGTCTACAGACACTACACTGGCAAACTGGCGTTTCTCACCCCAGGAGCACCACCCAAGAAAGTGACCCAGATCCAAGCAGGTCAAAGCAAGAGCAATTATTCTCTGAATGATTGCTTGGTCCCCCTATGATCTGAAGGCCAGGAGCTCCTGAGGCAGCCCCATGGTAGCCACTGCAGCTGCCACCTCTTGCCCTAGAGCAGTGGTTCTCAACCTTCCTAATGCTGTGACCCTTTAATACTCATATGTGGGCATATCTGCATATGGGTGGACCCGCCTGGAAATGGATAGAGAAGTGATGTCTTGGTTCCTAAGACCATTGGAAATATGTGTTTTCCAATGTTCTTAGGCAACCCCTGTGAAAAGGGTTTGAACCCCAAAGGGGTCACAACCCACAGGCTGAGAACTGCTGCCCTATAGGCAGGGGCCAGACCACACCTTTCCTTTCCAACAGAGTTTCCTATTGAACTTTTACTTTCTTTTTGGCATTTATGGGTTGAAAAGTCTGGAAACTGCCACAGTTGCTGGTGATTCACTCTCCTGAAGTCTGCTCGAGCCACTGCTGCCTCCCTGGAGCCAAAACCACTTGGTTCACACCTGACTGCCCTCAGCTCCCAGTGGGCTGCAATGAACTCTTCTTGTTTGGCCTGCCAGGCTGCCTTCAGTGGGGGATTTGTTTCTCTCTGTCACTTTATGGGTTCTGTAGCTCTAAAATTTGTATAGAGTCATATTTTATAGGTATTTGAAGTGGTTTTGGGGGGAGGTCACAGAATTTCCTGCATCTGCCTCCAAAATTTCTTTTTGAAATGGGTATGGGGAGAAGTCACAGAATTTTCTGCTTCTACTCCTCCAATTTCTTTCTTGGTCTAAGTGTAACATGCTACCCACCATACCACATTGCCTTCAGTTAAGAATAGTCATCACTTAAGTTGTCATTATGCAAAGGATGCTCATGCACATTATCTCTTTCAACTTTCACAACTATATTCAAAAGAAAAACTTACTATGCTTATTTTACAAATTAAAAAACAACAACAACAAGAACAACAACAACAAAACCCAAAATTGAGATTCTGTGAGGTTAAATGACTGGGGACAAGAATTCTAGTCTTCTGATTACCACTACAAGAATTGCATTGACTCAAAAAATGACAATATTAAAGGGTTTTCTTTAATTGCCATGGGGTTTTCACTCTCTTGGTAATTGTGGCTTTCAGCGCAGGATTTAACAGAGACTAGGTGCTCAATAAAATCTGTAAGTTTGATATGATTTGATTTTTCACAATCATTTTCAATCTATCCAAAGAAGCATCTGTTAAAAGTGGAACAAAATTTGCTGTGCCAGTGATTTCAGTAAGCTAGACCCTCCAGGTACCTCTCTTCCCTCTGAGACATGAAATGACTATCTTGTCTTGTCCTACTTCCTTTAAGCAAAGCTTTAGCCACTGTATCATGAGAGAGTAACATTTAGCTCAACAACAGACTGAACACTGGATTTCATCTAATTGTTGATGGAGACTTTTTTTTGGCTAGTGTTGCCTCTACTTCAAAGTTCTACTCACACAAAGAAAGCCAAGAATGTAAAATTAAGGACATCATAAAATAGACATTTTCTAGTGTAACATGAATATAGGGGGGAAAAAGGCAGAATGTTGTCTAAAAGGAATAAACTGGAGCTCTTAATTAGCTGAAATTGCTCATGTAAGAAGAGATTCTCATAATTAATAAGGAAAGGTAGTTTTTGGAAAACAAGTCATATATTTCTCCTTCAGCATACATTTATAAAAGGTAATGATTTAAATGCTCTTATTGGAACAATAAAATTAAAAGTCTTCATCAGGAGATCTGCATATATTTCACTACTATTAAAAGATAGAGCAAAAACAGTTTTGATTTTTGAAAAAGAATCACTTATAAATTACATATCTATATATCCATATGTGTATTTACATGCATGTATCGGGTATCTATACATGGAGAGAAAGTTTAAGCAGGAACAAGAGAGGGACTGAACATAGATTTGAGAGTGAGCACTTGGAAATTTCCGTTGGGGATTGAAACACATGGTTTTATATATCAAGTATCTGTGATTTTTGTCACTATGTCTTAATAGACAAGTTTTAGAGAGTTGCTTAAAGCTTCAGAAAGGTTAAATGTTGTGCCTAGAAACACTAGTCAGTGGTGAGAGTTGAATCTAGGTCTTTCTGATGCTAAGTTCGATATTTTATCCATGCTGCCTCAGCTTTCACTGTAGATAATAAGTAGAGTGTGAGGCATATTAAAAGTCACTAATGAGACTTGTCCTTGTATATGTACTATTTCTTTACATAGTACTACCATTTACCCATCCTTCTATATTGATAAAACCTTTAATTTACAAATTAAAAAACAACAACAACAAAACCCAAAACTGAGATTCTGTGAGGTTAAATGACTGGGGAAAAGAATTCTATTCTTCTGATTACCACTACAAGAACTGTACTTCTCTCTCACCTCTAATATCTGGTTTGTTATTAAGACCTGTCGTTTTGGTATCCATGACATCTCATGTGCATTTTGTCTTTTCTTGTTCCACTGCCACCTAATAATGGCTTCATCACCATCCATGGGGACAATTACAATAGCCTCTTATATATTCTTGCTACATTCTATTCCTCCCATCCATTCTTTACAGCATTTCCAGATTAATCTTCCTTACACTTAAATCTCATTATATCATTTCTCTGCTCCAAACCTTCAATGGTTCCCCATGGAGTAAAACTTAAACCTTTTATTTACCTTGACATTCATGACCCTCTACAATCAGAAGATACTTCTCCTTCTCATCCAACCTTACAGTATATTGATG
The DNA here is from genome assembly GCA_028646515.1 of Pseudochirops corinnae. NCBI lineage: Eukaryota > Metazoa > Chordata > Mammalia > Diprotodontia > Pseudocheiridae > Pseudochirops > Pseudochirops corinnae. The sequence continues at coordinate 198,322,196 of CM053588.1, forward strand.
ATTTCTTTCTACATTCTGTTTGCTCCAGTCAAAGTAAGCTAGTCTCTGCTATCCTACATACATGCCTAGCATTTTTCCAAGAGCCTCTTTGCACATTAGCATTTTAATCAATCAACTAACATTTATCGTGTAACTGTCACATGCCAGCTACTGTGCTCAGCACTGTGATTAAAAAGAAAGGCAAAAACCAAAACAAAACAAAATCCTGTAAAATTCCTATTCTTTTAAAAAGGCTACTCTAATTCATCCACATGAAGCCCTTTATGTTCCCTCAGTCAGTAATGACCTCCCTTTATAAAGCACTTATTAAAAATTATTTTAAGGGGCAGCTAGGTGGCACAGTGAATAGAGTACTGGCCCTGGAGTCACAAGGACCTGAGTTCAAATCTAGCCTCGGATACTTAACACAAAAAACTAGCCATGTGACCGTGGGCAAGTCACCTAACCCCAATTGCCCTTCAAAAACACAAAAAAATTATTTTATATATTTTTTAAATGTTATATCATATTACAAAGATAAGCTTCACAAACGAAAGAATTACATCTTATCCAAACTTTCTTTTCCAGTACACTTCTCTAAAAAGAATAGGGGCTTAATAAATACTTGATGAATTATATACTTCTTTATGTCTCTCCAACCGCTATATAGCTCAACTTATACATGGATCATAAGGAAGGATAGGTGGCTTTGATATGATTTGAAAGACTGACTACATATTTCATTATTTGTTTTGCCTTTTAGATTGCCAGGGTGTAATGCCATGCACGAGCAGCTTTCCAGAAGAATGGCTGCTGTGAACAGCTTCCAAGATTCTGATTACACAGTATAGTGAACACTCTATTTATTCCATAACAAATCAAAGCAAAACATTCACAGAAAATCAAGGTACAGCATTCACAATATTACAACTTATCACAAAAAAACAAAATATAATATTCACAACAGCTTATCATTAAAATGGACACATAGTTTCCACCACAGTAGCCACAAAGTTTTGATCAAAGAACAATCGTTTAGTAACTCAGTCATTCAATCATCCTTCAGGAGGTCTGCCTCCTTACTCAGTCATTCAACCATTTCAAAATACAATAGTCAAAGTCTTCCATTCATGAGACACACTAAGTTAACTCAATCAGTCACTTATTCAGTAATCAGTTACTAAGTATCATTAATCACTAAGTATAATCATTAGAAAATGCACAGATCCTCCACCCCTGGGTCACTAGTAAAATACAATTTCATCACTACTCAGTACCCAAGGAGAGGTATTTCTATCTTGACTTGAGGCAGGCAGCTCCTACCTGAATCTACCAAGCATCTGGATTCAAAGGCAGAAAGCTCCCAGGTCCTTGTCCAGTTCTCCAGGCAGCTCTTGCTCCACACTGAAGTTCACAGGGTCCAATCCATCTCAAATCCTTCACAATTTCTGTTCCCGGGAATTCAAGGCTCAACAAAGCCACAAACAAAATCTTAGCATCCTGGTCATGCTTCCTTAGTCTTCTGCAGCTAGTTCAAAAAAAATCAGAATCACCTTATCCAGCCTGGGGGGAAGAGGGGCCTTTCCTCTTCAGCCTTCTGGGCTCCTCCTCAGCTTCCTTTGCTCCTCCTCAGCCTCCTTGGTGGCAGCAGTTTTTGCCTCCACAGAGTTTGCTTCAAGATCTGTCTGTTATCAATTCTCATTTCTCTTCTTAATTCTCAATCCAGCAGTAGCAGTCCAGCTTCCAGATGCTGCTGAGAGAAACTCTCTCTCTCCAGCAGAACAGCTTCTGCCACCAGATTCTTGTCCCAAGATACGTTGACCATCCTTCTCTAGGACTTTTCTTATATACACACAGCATTAGCTTCCCGTTTCAGCCAATCCCTTCCTATTATGTCAGCAACAGGAGACAGGAGTTCATACCTTCTGTTTCTCCAACAGAGGCTTGATCAATTACTAAGTGCTACCTTTGCCAACACAAAGGGATCTTCCAATTAAAATTAATTACCATTACACAGGGTGGGCTAAATAAATATAGAGATATACATACATATATACATAATGCATATAAAATATAGACATATGTATGTATATATGTACATACATATTTATGTACATGTATCCACACATACATAATATACTCTGTGTGTATATATATATTATATTCATTATATTTATGTTGTATATTATAATATATATTCTATATATTCATTCTGCACTAGACTTAACCTTTTAAGCTTGGAGCATCTTTGCACTATATACTTTGGATCAAGATTTATCTAAAAATCATCAGCACCTAAAAATGTTGTTTTCATCTCTGAAATTTCTTAAGAGTGTTAACAAATCAAAGTAAAGGCTACAAGCTGTCTTTAATAGTTGTCATGAGTCTGTGAAGCTGCTATTTTTCCTTAGCCACATATACACAAGCCTCAATATCTTGCCTGCTGTGGTAAGCCAAGGAAGATCAGCACTTGCACTGTGCAAAAGAGATAAATGAAAAATGCAAGAGGATACAATAAAGTATTACTACCAAAAAACCCAGCAAATTAGTCAATTGATCCTGTGTGTTCAGAGGCTGGAAGAATGAGTGGAAAAAAGAAATTAGACTGGAGGAACAGCTTTGGAAAACATGCAGGAAAATGGGCTAGTATATTCTCAATGCATTTCTCACAAAATTCAAAGAGCATATGTCTTCACACTTCTAAGGAAGTTTCTCATAATCCTTTGGAATGACATGTTCCAGATATGCAGAGCAACACAGACATTCATGTGGTGTATATTCAAAAACTTTTGAGAAAAAAATGAAGTCCTAAAATAATAATAATAATGATAATAACTAGCATTTATATGACATTTTAAGGTTTTCAAAGTACTTTTTCATGTATTAACTCATTTGGTTCTTATAACAAGTTTGTGTGATAGGTGCTATTATTACTCCCATTATACAGATGGGGAAACTGAGACTGAGAAAATCTGAGTTGCCCAAAGTCACCTAGGCATTAAGTGTCTAAGGAGGGATCCAAATTTAGCACTCTATCCCCTGTGCCACCTTATGGCCTCTAACAATAAACTCACAAAATGAAAAGCCTATGATCACAATAATTGCATTATAATTCCATAAACAAGCTCTCCCCCCAAAGTTTTTAATAACAGAGCTGAAGGTCTGCTTTTTTGAATGGACTCCAAAGGAAAAAAAATCATCTCAAAAGCCATAATCTTCTCACAATGAAGAAAAATACAAAAAGAGTTGCATCCAATGGATTGTACTTTCCTCAAAAGAAAACTTTACTTTTCCCACATAAAGTATGCAGAGGAAATATAAAAATTCAGACACAAAAATAGGAAATACAAAATCTAAGGAGACAATAATAATGGGTTTAATGTAAATTTAAAAGAGTAAGTGCAAAATAGAATGATACTGGCACACTTAATAATTATTGATTGATTGTTAATTGATCTCTCCCCCTAATCTAAAATCCAAACTCAAACTTTCATAAAGGTAATCAAGCTTCAATATCATTTTCATTTTCCTTATGATTATGTATGGTATGAATCCATCTGAGACAGGGAGATGGACAACAGAATTTCCAGAGTAATATCTTTCCCTGAAACTCCCTCTTCCCCAGCCCCAAAAAAGAGGTAACCAAAAAGGGCACTCCCAAATTCTAGTTATACTACTAAACTAATCTTAAAGAGTTTCCCTGGTTTTCCCTAAGCCAATAAGAACTCAAGTCAAGTAAGAGGTGATATTTAATAATGCCAATTACTTTAGTTGTAATACACCCACCAGAAGCATATTTCTTTCCCTAGAAGTACATTTATTTAACATGGTGAATTATCTTTTTTTTGTCAAAATGAGATTCTTACTTTGCCTAAAATGTTATTGCTCCCATTGGAATTGTTAAATACATTTTATTTGCTTTACTGCAAATGTGCAAATGTTTTACAGGCTATAAGGTCTGAATCCTGCTTTTGTAAGCAATTTTCATTTTATCATACAGTTAAAAGGAGTATTTTTTACTATGTTCCACTAATATTGTAAAGAGAATTGAATGGGTTATTGAATATGTTCCCCCAATTCCCCTAGAAAGATGGTTAGTAAAAATACTTGTCAAGATACTTTAAAAACAAAAGTCGTAAACATCTTATTGTATATATGTCTTTTTCTGAATTTTATTGGCATAAAACTGTCCTGTGAAAGTACATGTTTTTATAATATATGCTATTTCAGATGGAAAAATCGAACTTGAAGTTTGTGATCCAAACATTATTATAAGAACAAGGTGCTTAAAAAGGTTTTCAAAATACAGTGATATTCAACACAGACTTTTAAGCCATACAGAATGTAATATATTCCTTTGGTCCCTCATGTAGGTTTCTTTCTAAGGTTTTAGTTTTCTCACCTTGAAAGGAAGGAAGGAAGGATGGAATGAAGGAAGGAATGAAAAAAGAAGTAAAAAGGAAGAAAGAAAATAAGGAAAGAAGGAAAAAATGAAGGAAAGAAGGAGGGATGGGGAAGGAGAAAGAAGGGAGAGAAAAAGGAAAGGAGAGAGGGAGGGATGGAGTAAATAAGCATTTATTAAGCACCTATTATGTAGCAAACAATGCTATGTACTTTACAAATATCTTGTTTGATATATAGGACATAATCAGTTGTGTGTTAGTAAATTTTAACAACCAACTCTTCAATGCAAGAAACACTTTAAAATGTAATCTTCATTATTAACATTTTCTTAAATTTAGACAATCAACAAGATAATAAATCCAGCACTGATTATACATTAAAAACATGTAAATTTAAAATGGTACATGAAGTAGGGGAAAGTTAATGACTAGGGCTATCTGAAAAGGGAGAATGAATGTGACAGAATTTAATGTGGGATATTAAAGATTGGGTAGGGAATCCACAGAACAGAGGCTCTTAACTTTTTTCAATAGTGTTTATATATTTGTTTATATTTTGATACCTGTTTATCAATATAATTGGTAAAGAGTACAGTGGTTAGAGTGCTCTCCTTGGAGTCAGGAAGAAGAATTCAAATCTGATCTCGGACACTAATGGTGTGATCCACGTCATTAACCCCTGTCTGCCTCAATTTCCTCATCTGTAAATTAAGGATAAGAATAGCTCTTACCTCCCAGGGCTATTGTGAGATCAAATGAGATATTTATAAAGTACTTGGAAAACCTTAAAGTTCTCTGTAAATGCAAACTATCATTATTATAAGTCATTTGTAGTTTATTTATGCATTTAAAAACATTATTCTGAGACCAAGGTCCGAGGCTTTACCAGAGTGCCATAGGGGTCTTTAACACAAAAAGGTTAAAAAACCCTGTGGAATAGAGGAAGACAAGAAACATGGACATTCTGTTTTCCTATATCTGGAATGCAATGCTTTCTTACCTCTTCCCCTTAGAATCGTAATCTTTCATTAATGCAAAAAATCTGGTGCTACTTCCTCTATGACAGTGGTTCTCAATCTTCCTAATGCCACGACCTTTTAATACTCCTATGTGCGCCTATCTGCATGTAGGCGGACCCACCTGGAGACAGACGGAGGAGCGGTGTCTCAGTTCCTAAGACCATGGGACTAATAACAGAGCTGAAGGTTTGCTTTTTTTTAAATGGACTCTAACGGAAAAAAAAAAATCATCGCAAGAGCCATAATCTTCTCACAATGAAGAAAAATACAAAAAGAGTTGCATCCAATGGATTGTACTTTCCTCAAAAGAAAACTTTACTTTTCCCTCATAAAGTGTGCAGAGGAAATAAAAAAATTCAGACACAAAAATAGGAAATACAGAACCTAAGGAGACAATAATAATGGGTTTAATGTAAATGTAAAAGAGTAAGTGCAAAATAGAATGATACTGGCACACCCACAAACGTTAGTGATTTTCTCCCTCCACAAATCACCTAACATGTATGCATGTCTATATTATATCTTTTGAGAAAATACAGGCTTCCAGAGGGTAGGCATTATTTCTTTTTTTCTTTCTGTTCTATGGCCTGGCATAGTGCATTGAACAAGGTAGGTACATATCAAATGTTCATAGCATCCCTTTTCAGATGTGAAGAAGAGAATGACTGAAGTCACAGAGACAAAAAAGTGCTAGGTGTAACTGAAAAATAAAGATATAGTAAAGTTAGGCTGACCCATAATGTCAGATGAGAGGAGTACCATGAAATAGGTCTGCAAAGAAGTGGTAGAAGAAAGTCAAAGGCCTTAAATGTCAACAGATGTTTAATGGAAAGCCACTGAAGTTTTTCAAGGAAAGGAGTGACATGGCCAGATCTAAAAGAAAATAAACTAACAAGTCATCTAGCGACAGGATAAAAGGTTGGAGAGGATGGAGATGTGAAAGCTTGTTAGGAAATTACTGAAAAAATCCAAATTCATGGTAATGCTTTTGTGGATGGTGGAGAGAGATGATGCTCTGCCAGGATGGTAATAATGGGAATAAAGAAGAGGGGGGGGATGTAATATACATCGCAGAGGAATAACTGCCAGAACTTCCTTGTTGTTCAGTCATGTTTGACTCTTTCTGAGCCTATTCAGGGTTTTCTTGGCAAAGACACTGGCGTGGTTTGCCATTTTCTTCTCTAGCTCACTTTACAGATGAGGAAACTGAGGCAAACAGGATTAAAGAACTTGCCCAACGTCACATACCTAGTAACTATCTGAGGTTGGATTTGAACTCAAGTATTCCTGACTCCAGGCCTGGTACTCTTTCCACTGTACCATCTAGCTGGCCAGAACCTCATTACTAACTGAAAATGAAAAATGAGGTAAAAGAAGGTAATATGAAGTTCTTGAATATAAGAGCTGGAAGGAATACTGTATATTTCTTATTTATATGACATCATTAGTAAATATCCAAATCAAATTTTCCCATATATCATTAGTAATATTTAAATGCTCAGAAAGACTTTTTTTAAATTTCATAATACAAAACTTTTTAAAGTGGTGTAAGTCGTTCCACTGCATTTCCATACATTGTACAACTGATACTACCAATATGTATGTGAAACAAAATTTTTGAATATTTTAGTTGAACATCTGGATGGTTAGTTTTTTTAAGTTACTATGTGATGGGATGAGCCTTGTTTTTTACAGCTATTCAAACCACAAACTCAAAACCTGAAGTTTCATCCTACAATAATTTTACAACAGATTCCTAAATATCTTCATTCTATTTTTCTGGATCAGCCATATTCTTACCATTATTTTTTCACCTACTTGAGTTTCATTTTTATTGGGAAAATTAATTTTTGTATATTGATCTCATTTAGATCTCTCCTTATAATTGCTTTTCTTTTCATTCACAAGCTTTTTTTGATCACTCTATCTATTTATCAACTGGATCCATTTCTATTAAAGCAAATAGGGTTTAGCGAAAAGAGTACTGGACTATAAGTGAGGAGATGAAATTTCCTAAAAATATTCTGATATTATGTGACTACAAGCTTTCTGGGACTCAGTTTCCTCATTTGTGAAATGGAGGTGGGTGTAGCCTGAGGTTCCTTTCAGCTCTTAAGATCTGAGCCTGGTGAAGCCACAATGGTAGAATAAAAGCAGGAACTTGCTTGAGCTCCTGCTCCAAATACCTCCAATACCTGTAAAAAAAATGACTCTAAACAAATATTACTGCTACAGAACACACAAAGTGACAGAGAGAAACAAATCTCCTGCTGAAGGTAGCCTGACAGGCTGACAGAAAGTGTCTATCACACCAGACTGGGAGTTCAGCACAGTCTCCCATGGGCCACGCCAGCACAGATCCACAGAACAGACCTTCCCAGAGCAGAATTCAGGAGAATGAATCACTGTGGATTCTGTGATGGTTTCCAGACTTCTCAATCCATAAAGACCAAAGAAAAAGTAACAGGTCAGAAGGGGAACTCTGTCGGAACTAGATGAGAGAAGAGCACTGTCTGGTCCCCACCCCCAGGGTGACAGAGGTGGTAGAGGCTGCAGCTGCTGCCACAGAGGTTGCCTCCTGAGTTCCAGGTCCAGAGATTGTGGGGTGATCAAGCTACTGCCCAGAGGGTAATTGCAGGACTCTCTTTGCTGGCACTGAGGCAGGATTCTCTTGCTTTGCCCTGCTTGGATCTAGGTTGCAGTCTTGGATGGCAGTATTGGGGTGAGGAGCACTAACGTGGCAGAGCTTGTTGAGGCTGTAGAGAAGAAGTCCCCTTCACACTTCTGAGGTAGGTGCCTAGAAGAAGCTCTGACAACAGCTGTGCAAAATCCCAGAAATTTGAGACACAGTTCTCTCCACTCTGGAAACAGAGTTCTGCCATGGCAAAGAGCTCAAAAGTTAAGTAATTGACTGGCAAGATGAGCAAAAAAAGGAAGCGAAATCAAACTATAGAATTGGATTTTGGTGACAAAGATGCTCAAAACATAGAACCAGAAGAAGACAACAAAGTCAAAACTCCGGCATCAAAAGCCTCTGAGAAAAATATAGACTGGTGACAGGCCATGGAGAAGCTTAAGAAGGATTTTGAAAGTAAAGTTAAAAAAAGTAGAGGAAAAATTAGGAAGAGACATGAGAAAAATGCAAGAAAATCATGAAAAGTGAGTCAACAGCCTACTAAAGGAGACCCCCAAAAAATACTGAAGAAAATAACACCTTAAAAAATAGTCTAACTCAAATGGCAAAAGAAATTCAAAAAGTCAATGAGGAGAAGAATGCTTTAAAAACCAAAACTGGTCAGATGGAAAAGAAATTTCAAAAACTCACTGAAGAGAATAATTCCTTCAAAATTAGACTGGAGCAAATGGAAGCTAATGACTTTATGAGAAACCAAGATACTACAAAACAGATCCAAACAAATGAAAAAATAGAAGGCAATGCGAAATATCTCACTGGAAAAACCACTGATCTGGAAAATAGATCCAGGAGAAATAATTTAAAAATTATTGGGCTACCTGAAAGCCATGATAAAAAAAAGAGCCTAGATATCATCTCAAGAAATTATCAAGGAAAACTGCCCTGATATTCTATAACCAGAGGGTAAAGTAGAAATTGAAAGAATTCACAGATCACCTCTTGAAAAAGATCCCAAAAAGTATATTCCTAGGAACATTATAGCCACATTCTAGAGTTCCCAGATCAAGGAGAAAATATTACAAGCAGTCAAAAAGAAACAATTTGAGTATTGTGGAAACATGATCAGGATAACACAAGATCTAGCAGCTTCTACACTGAGGGATCAAAGGGCTTTGAATATGATATTCCAGAGGTCAAAGGAGCTAGGATTAAAACCAAGAATCACATACCCAGCAAAACTGAATATAATGCTTCATAGGAAATTATGGATTTTTCAATGAAACTGAGGACTTTCAGGCATTCTTGATGAAAAAACCAGAGCTGAACATAAAATCTGACTATCAAATACAGGAAGCAAGAAAAGCATGAAAAGGTAAACAGGATAGAGAAATCATAAGGAATTTATTAAAGCTGAACTATTTACATTCCTACAAGGAGAGACAATATTTGTAACTCATGAGACTTTTCTCAGTATGAGGATAGTTGAAAGGAATATGTATGTATACATACATACATATGTATGTATGTATACATGCATATATATGTATGTATACATGCATATATATGTATGTATAGGTGGGTGCATGTGTGTGTTGGTGCATGTGTGTGTTCATATATATATATATATATATATATATATATGTAGAGAGAGAGAGAGAGACAGAAAGAGATGTGTGTATGTGTGTGGTGTGTGTGTGTGTGTGTGTACATATATACATAGACAGAAGGAACAAGATGAGTTGAATGTGAAGGGATGATATCTAAAAAAGAAATTAAGAGGTGAAAGAGGAATATATTGGGAGAAAGATAGGGGGAGAGATATAATGGTGTGGATTATCTCACATAAAAGAGACAGGAGAAGTCTGTTACAATGGAGGGGAAGAGAAGGAAGGTAAAAGGGAATGAGTCAACCTTACTTTCATTGGATATTGTTTAAGGAGGGAATCACATACACACTCAATTGGGTATCTTATCCTAAAGGAAAACAGGGGGGAAGGAAATAAGAAGGGGGATGACAGAAGGGAGGGCAGATTGGGAAGAGGGTAGTTAGAAGAAAACATTTTTGAAAAGGGACAGGGTCAAAGGAGAAAACAGAATAAATGGGGAATAGGATAGGATGGAGGGAAAGATAGTCAGTCTTTTACAAAATAACTAATATGGAAATGTTTTGCATACCTACACATGTACACATGTGCATGGGGAGTTGGGTGAGGTTGGGGAGAAGGGAGGGAATCTGAAACTCAAAGTTTTAAAAACAAATGCTAAAAAATAGTTTTTACATATAACCTGGAAGTAAGATATACAGGCAATGGGATATAGAAATCCATCTTGCCCTACAAGGAAGTAAGGGGGTAAGGGGAGGATGTAAGGGGATATAAGAAAGGCCAGATTTGGGGAAGGAGTATTCAGTATGCTTGACATCTTGGGGTTAGGGGGTTGGGGAGAGATAGGTTGAAAATTTGTAACTCAAAATCTTGTGGAAATGAATGTTGAAAACTAAAAATTAATCCATCAATCAATTAATTAATTAAAAAAAGATCTGTGCCTAACAGATATACAATTTTTTCCATATATATGAATTTTTCCATCTCTTGCTCAGACCAAGGTTGAGTCTGAAAAATTAATTGGAATATCTAAAACATTTCCCAAATAATCTCTCTATATATACTAAATCCACTCTTACATCACACCTCTCCTATTCTCCATGATTTCTCAAAAATGAATGACTTTTCCACTACCACTTCTATAAGTTCTTAGAATGTATTTCATTTCTAACTACTTCATCAAAGCATCTACAGCTTTTTTCATGAACTTCTTTGTTGTTTTAGACTTCAATTATCCCTGAACAATATTAATCCTCCTCTTTTTACTTTGGACGTGAAGTTGGAAGCGAGATGACGGTTAAATGATTGTGCCTTCTTTTTTTCTAACAAAAGCGACAACGTACAACCCCTCCCCCCAATCACTTTGTCACATTTTTGTTCCCCTGTACTTCTGCAAAAGAAAGTAAATAAAGATAATCTCCTTTTCTGTCGGATTAGCATTTTTGCCAGTCTCAGCTTATTTAGAGTTTTAAACATTCCCGATCTGATCTCCTTCAGGTTTTCACCACTCATTTTCTACCATTTTAAGAAAACAGAAATTCTAGTTTGGTAGCATGGCACATTAAGTGTATTAACAGCTGTTATGAGATCATCACTCCTGAGCAAAGTGCTACAGTCATCTGCAGGATTAAGTAAATTAAGTTTGAATTGTCTCAATTATTTTGGAACTTACTATGTAACATGCTTTATTTTATGGCTACCCACCTTGTACCCAACTGGAAGGTCCTGACAATCTTGAGAACAGCCACTAACTTTCTTACTCAAACATTCATTTATGTGGCAGTTTCTCTCATCTGAGCCGTCACCACAGTCATCCTTATTGTCACAAAGACGTCCACTGGGAATGCATCTACCATTTTTGCACATAAAAAATGAGCTGTTGCATGACTGTTCTGGAAAAAGAAAGGAAAACAAATGGAACATAAAGAATATGCCATTGCTTTGTATTATAACTTCGTAAAACATATATCATTATGGTAACTTATCTGTCACAGTTACAGAAAAAATATCTATCACAGTTATAGTAAAAATATGCATGATACTTTCTACTAGATACTACACTTTATAAGGGACATAACAATCCAAGGGCAAATCATACTTGTGTGGAGAACATTTCTGATATATTACATAAGCTTTAACTTGAAAATGGAGACCCCAAATAAATCTCTATAGCAAAACCAATGGGAAATCTTTCTTTGATCTATAATGTAAAGAATGAATTCAAAAACATGAAGCTCATCTGACATTTCCCTCAAGTCATAGGTCTCTGAGAAGCAATATGTTTTGACAAATTAAGAATCTAAAATAGGTAGATAGTCTTGAATTCTTTTCCCTACCTAGAAACATAATACTGAGATTCTTAAGTTGGGGCGGGGGAGGGGGGGGGGGCTGGGGATAAAGGACATTTTGGTAAGCAACAGCAATTTCAAATATAACTGGGGAAAAGATTTTTTTTGTTTTTGGAACTATTCATAACTTTATGATTCTAGCACTTGGAATGTTATACATTTTAAAAGAAGATATTTACATGTAAACTAATATTATGGGTAAAATTAGACTATGTGAATGTGTTGTGCTCTTTAAGACTAGCAAAGTGGAGGATATGGTCATGAAGTGACAGATATACACCACGCATCTACACAGACATATATATGTATATATGCTATAATAATTTCAAATGACATTTTTCATAGAAGTTTGCAAGATTTTTTGCAATAAATATACAACTTCTAGAAAGAACCACATTATCTATAGTATAGTTGTATAATTAATTTTATTTTGCCTATAAAAAACAAACATACATTCATTTCTTCTATGTAACTCATAACTTTTTCATGGTTCATTGCCTTCAAACAGATACATACAAGAAACTCATTTTAAGATTAAATATACAAAGACTTTGGGCTACTAGATTTTTTAGGTTTGAGCAAGCTACACTATTTCCTCCAAATTCCCTGTTTGCTAAATTAAACATGCTTAAATTTTTTAAAACTAGCACTTGATTGGGACTTCATATAACTGTAGCATGTGTAAATGTCAAAAAACAAATTTACTGTGTGAAAACAAAACTTTCCAAACACATGTAGTATATTTTGAAGGACTTATGATGAAAAATGCTATCCAATTTGAGTGAGAGAACTGATCAAGTCTGAAGACAGATTGAAAGATAATTTTTTCACTTTTTTCTTGCTTTTTTTTTTTTTTGCAACATGGCTAATATGGAGATATGTTTTGCATGACTTCGTATGTATGACTGATATCACATTGTTTGCACCCTCAATGGGTTGGGAGGGGCAGGCAGGAGAAAGAGAATTCAGAACTCAATTTTTAAAACAACATTTTATACATAAATTATCAACCAATTTCTTTAAAAAAAAGAAAATTCTAAAAAATGTATATGGTATAAATATATTCTGAACCTGCACTTTTGCACTTTGCATTTAATGGAGCTTCATCAGAATGGTCAGGGCAATCAAAGTCTCCATCACACTGCCACTGAGAATTTAAAAGACATCTCCCATCAGCACAACTGAATTCCTCAGGACTACATTGACGATATCCTAGAGACAAAGCAATAACAATTTTTAATGCCCCATAGAACATGTATTCATTATAAATATAGCCATTCTTTACAGTCAACATTTAATTAACTGTGTGTATTAACTGCGTATGTGTTATGTGAGCTATTGTTTTATCCCTTCTTGGTTGGGAGACTGTATTCTTCAGCCAGGGAAAATGGTTGTGAAAGGCTATGCCAAAACGCAGGTAAACCTTGTGCAGGTAAACCTGCAAAAAAATTATTTCCTGTAATATGTTGAACAGGTGATAAGGGGTCAGGGATGTAACGCAATCAGTTGAGCAATACCTAGTTTTCTATTATCTGTATAAACACAACCCTTCATTGGTGTGGAGAAATTCAATGTGGATGGCATTATACAGGTTTCCAAGATTAATCTCGTTTTGGCTTAGTGCAATAAATGTGTTACAAACTCTACAAATGCATGTACTGATAAGCAGTTAAAATGATCAGGCTCACAAGCTATAATGACTTTTTTACCTCTAAGTAATATTCAGATTAGAGCAAAACTGTTGCTAACCATGGCAAAATCATTAAGGAAATCACGTCTAGGTTTATAGGTCCATTAGTATAAACAAGAAAGAAATCTACTTTTACAGCAACTTAGAGACTTTTTTTAAGAATCAAATTGTCAAGTAATCACCTAAAACATGAATTTATTCATTTGTGTGCACATGAAAGAATGTATGTGTGTATACATATAAACACACACATAGTCTTTAAATGGGCATTGATCAATGTTCTAAAGGTACAAATTGTTTTGTTTTTTTTAATTTGCTGGAATAAGTCTCAGTCTCATAAGGAAATCTTTCAGATGACCATTGACTGCTGACATCTCTTTGGAGAGCTTTTTAAGGGTTCGTCTTTCTCTTTACCAGAAGCCTGACATAATAGGTCAACACTTAGGTTTAATAAAACTCATAATATTCAACTAAGTCCTGTTCTGGAAAGAGAACTTAAAAAAAAATCATGAGATAGTCTAAGTATTAAACTATCCTATTCTTTTTGGAAGGAGTCCCATAAGGCATCAGCTCTATAAGGAGAAGAAACTCCTTTGGCTCAAGACAACATATTTACATCCAACACATTTTAAATTATGTATTCATGTTTCTATTTTCCTACGCATACAATTGGCAATTTATGCTTTAATATCAGTGTGACACTAGATTTTAGTTTGAATATTTTCTTAGAAAGACATCTGAGAATCAATTTAATGTATGGCAAAGCTATGTAAAATCATAAATTATTATATACATATATAAAACATGCATTTTAATACATATATAGTGTATATATATACACACATATGCATATATATATAAATATATGTGTGTAATACATTCAGTCAAACTGATTATTGAACTTAATGGGATTGGGTATAATTTCTTGCCTAGGATTTGGGTGGCATTTCCTCTGCCAGTGAAGACTGCAACCCCTTTTCCACTTCATGGATATCCTTTAGGAGTTGCTATAGCCAAGTAAATTAGTGCATGGTAGTCAGTCTTCTGGCATCTCTGTTTCCAGAGTTGGCTAGCCTAGTCCTCTGGGATAGCCACAGAATCCTTCGCTCAAATCATGGTCAAAGCTATCCAGCTTGCTAGGACCAGTCACAGTTTATGTCTTACTCTTACAGACATCAAGAATTTACATGGTTACTTCCATGCCAATATGAAGCATAAGAGTAAGACTTTAGTAGAAATTATGTAAGTAAGCTAAATGAAATCTGAGTTTTAGTGTGGTTCATATAACCAATACATTCAGTTTATTGAAGAATCAAAGGAGACCCTTCCTTTCTCCTCAAGACGGACTGTTTTGGCTGTGCAAGAGCATGTACACACACAGACACATACGCACGCATGCACACACCAGCATACACACCCAATACACAATTTAGTGAGGCACATCACCCAAAAATTTGCCTTTCATAAGAAAGAACAAAGAAAACTGAGGCTGAGTTTCCTCTTAGAATCTGCTCTTATCCTAGAACTCGGCTGTACACTGCTATGATAAGATGATATGATTTTTTTTCCACTTTGGACTCTTAGTGTTTCGTTTCATTTTTTAATCCAGTCCCATCACAACTTTGAAAAGACAGTCATTACTTTGACGGAGAGTTTCCTAGCTGGGAACTACAGTTATTTATACTTGCCACATTCCAACGACTCATCGGATCCATCTCCACAGTCATCATCATGGTCACACACAAACTGCTTGGGAACACACACTTTGTTATGGCACATGAAAGCATTTTCATCACAGGTGTTATTGGGAGCTGCAAAAAAAAACAACCCAAAACAAAACATCAGAAGATCACAATTTGAAAAACAAATACGTTGTATTTACCTTCTGAATAAAAACAGCTTCTTCTCTAAATTATGTATGTTAAGTCCAATCTTTTAAATCACAACTGTTTGGGAGAATTTGCATCAATTGACAATATATTAAATAAGCTAAAACGCTAGTGGGGTGGAGGGATAGAAACAACACTATAAAGGAGGTTACTATTTATGTAGGCTCTATATCAAGTATGAAATTTTTGTCTAGATGAGTGTGTGAATGGTACTGCAAAGTCCATTACAAATGAAGGCCTCTGAGGAAAGTGAAGATTAATTTTTTTTCTGCCTAAAACCTCTGAACTTAATGAAGGCTTATGAAACTCAAGTTATACTCCACTTCTAACTCACAGGCTATCTTTTTTTTTTTTTTTTCAAACACCAGTGTCTTATTTGGCATTAACTCTTTCAAGCCCCTGGAGTGTTATTTAATATATCATTATAGAGTTTACTAAATTGGACCCCAGTGGCTCAAAAGAGTTAATTTGCCTCCCAAAGTGTACAATTCACTACAAAGGAATTCTTTTGGGCACCATCTGGCTCCCTGAGTACATGCACGATCAGTTAATATGCAGCCCTCAGTGGCACCATTAACCTTTAAAGCCACATGGATCAGCTTCAAGATGAGAATAAATGATACTAGACCAATATCATTACAGTAGTATATATACATGTGATCTCAATTGTTTGCTTCCTCTTCTTTCCATCTCTACATACATGCACACAAATATACATACCCACATGCACACATGTACACAAGGCATACATCTCCTCTGAAAAGTAAAGGTTTAAAGTGTAATATTCTGGGTTCATAAAGATGGGCTATAAGAATGAGAATTGGTTTAAATCACTTTAATCCTTTAAGGAACCATATTCCCTGTACAATTGCTAAGCTGACGAGTCTTACCAGCCTCCCTCATGTGACCTTGAAGACAATCATTCAAAGACGATTTTAAAAAATATTTCTGGATCATGGAAGCAACATTTTAACATTATAATTATTGCAGCTATCAATTAATTCCCCAAAAATTCTCCAAGGTTACTAAAGTCCAGAAATATAACACACTGTCTCATTCCTATAAGTACTGATTGGATCTTCAAGTCACATGGATCAGTTTCAATATGAGAATAAATGATCCTAGAACAATATCACCACAGTAGTATACATGTGATCTCAAGTTGTTTGCTTTCTCTCCTTTCCCTCTCTACACACATTTATGCAACCACACACACACACACACACACACACACACACACACACACACACACATAAACACACATGTATACAAGGCACACACCTCTGAAAAATAATGGCTTAATGAGTCTTGTGCTATGTCATTTAGAACATTTTTAGATAACAAATGACTACATTATCTGTAGGAATATCATGTGTTTATCAATATTCTGATCAGCTAAGACAGCTTATGTAGTATCTAAAACAGGTTAAATGAAACCCAATCTTATTTCTGTCCTTTGGGCTTAAAAAGGAAGCACAGTCTTCCAAATAAAATGACGTGTTTTTTCACAGGTGTCATGGGCAAGAACCACTGGTGATGAGGAAATGTGTTTAGAGATGCATAATGATGGAGAAATACCAATGTCAATAAGGTTAATGAAGTAAAAATATATCTAGCATACAAAACCATTACTAAAAACAATGTTATTCATAATTTTGATAATAGATAAAGAGAAATTCCAAAGCTCACAACTGAAACATTTTCAGACCAGTGTTAAAACATTACACTATAATACCACATATATGATATATTATGTAGATTATGCTATAATATATTTATATACTATATAATATATGCCATAATAATATAATCCTGATTATTTGTTATAATACCCATATGTTCAGGAGCAGAAAAATCATATAGTGAAAGAAGATGAACACAGAAAACCTGAGGATGCTTTTTCACTGAGCAAAGTAAGAGCTTTGGGGTGGCTAGGTGGCACAGTGAAAAGAGCACCAGCCCTGGAGTCAGGAGGACCTGAGTTCAAATCCAGCGTCAGACACTTAACACTTACTAGCCATGTGACCTTGGGCAAGTTACTTAACCCTAATTGCCCTGCCTTCCCCCCTCCAAAAAGCAAAAAAAAAAAAAAGTTAAAACTTACCACAACCAGCTGTAGAGAGCTCATCACTTCCATTTGGACAATCCCTTTCCCCATCACAAAGCCAGTGCCGAGGCACACAAGCATGGGAACCTAAACAGCTGAACATATCAGCTGCACAGGTCACAGCCCCTGAAATTCCAAATGAAAATGTCAATAGAATATGAGAAACTTAACTGAAAATTTATTTCCTGTGGGAAGAAGGAAGTTAGGCTACCAGGAACAATATATGTGTGTATATGTGTTTGTGTGTATGTTCATCTATGTGTACATACACACATAAAAGTTTCTCTATGTATTATATATTAAAATGTATGTCCTTTATATGTGTGTAGACACACACATATACATACATACACCCATACATATGTGTCCATGGTTGTGCCATCTATAATTGCCAAAATCGGAATAATATTAATGGTGTATTTATACCACATTAAGAATTGTGTAACAACGTACAAGGGATGAGACATAATTTTCCTTAAATTTCTTATTATTATACTTTAAATTCCCCCATGACTTTTTCTCAGACTGAATGGAGAAGTAATAATTGTAGTAATTCTAATTTTCCCTTTCCCCTACTCAATCTAGATGCAGAACTCCAAAAGTTTACGTGGGAATCATGTGGAAAGGGAACTAAATTGAAAGCTTCTAGGTTTTATTCCTTTGCTTACTAATAATACACATTATGACCTATGACAAAAACACAAATACCTTATTTTAAATTTATTCTTATTTAACTTTCAAAATGAGTCATTTATGAAAATATTTACCAAAAATGACATTTTAGAATAATTCAAAATACACAAAAAGATGACAGAAAAATAATTTATTAATTAAGTTGAGAATGGCTTTCTCCTGTCATTGAAACTGGGAATTAGCAGGATTTGATTGGATCTAGAATCTATTTTTTGCTGTGTCCTCCACCTAACTATTATAAATGCAGATTTTTTTTTTTTAGTATTCAATTCAACTAAACAAACTGAGTGAAAATGACTTGAGACAGCATATTCTTCAGGTATGTTTTTAAAGTCTAAACTGCTTCCATTTTAAATTAATTTATCTACTACAGAATAGTTACTATTTATCTAATATGTACTATCATAAAGGGTTTCATGAGATTTCTTATGTTTCTTAATTACCCACAGAAATGTAATGGATTTCAAAGTACTATACAAACCATTTGATAGCAAAGACAAAATAAGAAATTACAAATCTAATGCCTCTTTCACGTGACAGCCTTTTAAGTACTTCTTTTATTAAGGTTAAATGTCTCTGGTTCTTTCAACCAGTTATGCTATGGGAAAATACTGAAGGCCTTCACCACTCTGGTTACCCTCTTGTGAATACTGTTCATCTTATAATGATGATAATTATACCAGTAGTTACCACTTAAATACGAATTCATTCTAACATAAGTTATTTCATTTGAGCTTCACGACCCTGTCAGAAAAATACTATTATTTTCCCACTTTTAAAAATGAGGAAACTGAGGCTGAGAGAGGTTAAGTGATTTGCCCAGCATCACACAGCTAACAAGTCAGAGATGGAATTTGTCCCCAAGTCTTCTTCTTGAGTCGAGGTCCTCTGCTTATAGCATTTTCACTTAATATCTCATCAATGTCCTTTCTAAAATGTAGCACCTAGAAATGAACATAATAATCTACAGATGGTCTGAACTGGACAGAGTATAGAGACATCACCTTCCAAATTCTGGACACTGTGTTTTTCAATGCAACCTTACACATTATTAGCTTTTTGTGCACACTATATGATACTATTGACTCATATTACGATTTCAGTCTGTTTAGCTCTCCACAAACATATACACACATATGTATATATGCTTTTATACTTTTCAAAAGTATAAAAATATATTTGTATTTTTGAAAGTTAATTTTATTTCAGTACCCAAATATATGATTTTACCTTTATCCTTCTTAAATTTCATTCTATTAGATTTAACCTGAAAATCTAGCCTGTGGAGATTTTTCTATATTCTGAGCATGTTTTCTAGTGTATTTGCTACGCTTCTAGCTTCATTTCAGCTGTAAATGGGATAAGCATGGCATCTAGGCCTTTATCAAAATCACTGATTCAAATATGAAATTGTATAATTCCACCTCTGTACCCAAAGTACCATGTGTAGAACTGCTAACACCAGTTAAGAGGAAGTTGGGAGTTATAGTATCTTAGTTCCATAGAGCTGGAAACAACCTCTTGTCATCATGTAACTCAACTACATCATTTTTATAGATGAGGAAACTGAGGCCTAGAGCTGTTAAATGCCCTGCTCAGTGTAATAGTAATTGGTTTAGCAGGATACTTAGCACTTGGTACTAAGTGGATAGACAGTACTAAGTGCTAAGTGT
>CM053588.1:198342735-198381644 GCA_028646515.1 Pseudochirops corinnae
TACTGTGGCCACCGTAGTGAATACTGTGTGGCCATTTTCTGTGATAAGATGTAATGTTGTGAATATTATAATGTTTTGAATGTTTGTCTTGATTTGTAATGGAATAAACAGAGTGTTCACTATATTTTGTAATCTGAACTCTAAAGGCTGTTCACAGTAGCATTCCTTTGGGAATCTGCTGGTGCATGGCATTACACTCAGTCATCCAAGTAAATGGTGGAACTAGGAGTTGAACTCGAGTCGTCTTAAGTCAATTTCCTATCTACCTAGGGCACTGCACCTGTCCCAGGAGGATCTCATCATGTGCATTCAGAAGAAACTTGTGCTGCAGGTGGAACATTTTTAAAGACCAGTGGGGATCAATTTTCAAGATTCCGTAAAGGAAAGAATTCAAAAGAATTCCAATATAATGGAAAGGACCACGAGATGTTTTTATCAGACACAAAAACCCAGAAAGTTTACTAAAAATATATTAGGACTACTGATCTATGCTCTTTTGCTTTCTCATCACTATAAAATCATTATGAGAATAGTCAATGCACACATCAAGGGTATTCTCAGTCTAAGTATGAGAAGGTATTAGGAATGTTTCCATAAGCATGGATGAACATATCTTGGTATGTTATGACTGACTAAAGAAGAGGAAAGAATATAAGATCCTGCTGTGCTTATTGATTTCAGGGAAACATTCAATTTGTTAAAAGAAAATGCAGCCTTAAAAGATCTTCTCAGATAAGATTTCCCTCATATATATATATATTCAGCAGTATTGGACTCTCTCATCTTCTATCCTAGTAAGGACTCCAGAGGGGAAAAAAGGTGATAAAGTGCAAATGACACAATATCTTACCCTTCAGGTCAAGGCTGCCTCAAGGGAAGTCAGGGAAGTCAGGGAAGTCTTATATCATATAAGACTTCCTTACAGGAAGAGACAACTACTCAATGACCTGCTGAATAATATATAACATTATATAAGGTATGACACAATGAAACATATTTTAAAGGTGTTTTCCAGTGTTTTTGAAGATGCCCTAGGTGAGATCTAGGAAAAAAAAAAAAAATTTCCCAAGTAGTCAAACACTCCTACGTATAAGATGACCACAGATTAATCTGGTTTACTAGATAATTTCCTCAGTGAAATCTACAATCATGTGGGGAAATAAAGACCCCCCCCCCCCGACCATCCACACTACAAAAGCATAGTGGATGAAAAAGAATACTTCTCAGACTATGACATGTGACTCAACAGGCAGACCACTGAATCAATCAGGAATTTGTACCTTGGAAAGGTGAGAGGGAATAGATAATGAACTGAGTCTAGAATTGACTAGGAAGGAAATCACAAATTCTCAGAGCCAGAAAGGAATGAAAAAGATCACTCTGCCCCCACCAATGGTTCAACAGAATTGAAGGTTCAATGTGATCTCGCTTAGGAATTCCTTCTCAGTGAGGCTGCACTGGATGACATCCAGTGGCAATATCTGGTGGTTAACATGTGGTTCTGGGGCCATTTCTTCCAAGCAGTTCCAATTTAACCTAGGGATTGGAGAACCTTGGGGTACTACAATCAAGTCCAGTTTATCCGGGAGGGAAATTACCCCAAACACCAATAGCTTTTGCCCCTCCTACGCACAGAGGCAACAAGAATATCTGCAAAGTGTGCTTTATTCACTAATACTACACCCTGACTTCCTTAGAGGCAGCCTTGACCTGAAGGGTAAGATATTGTGTCATTTGCACTTTATCACCTTTTTTTCCCCTCTGGAGTCCTTACTAGGATAGAAGATGAGAGAGTCCAATACTGCTTCTTACTGAAGAAAGAGTTTAGGATTGAAGAAATTCCCAGGCTTGGCCTAATTGGGAAGCTGTACTATGTCACTGTGCTAGGAACTTGCCATTTTATTTTTATTTTTGTAGCCTAAAAATCACTCCCTTGTAGTCAAATAATAAAGTTTCTTTCAACCCCAAGTAAATAGGAATTCTTTTTCAAGATAGATCATACATTGAAGAAATTATGTAATGCTTTTTTTTATCCCAAACTGCTCACTGTTGCAAAAGTCTCATTTTTATACAATATTCTCCTGGAATTCTATATAACTGTAAATTATGGAACACTGACATTTCAGAAGAATTAAAATCATCAATTATCTAAGGTGTAATGGAAAGAGTCATAAAGGATGCAAACAAATTGCAAAATGGTACCAAAGAAAAACTACACAAGAGAAAGAGGCAAAACACATCAAGGACATGTATGAACTAAAAAAGGGGGTAGACTGGTTACATAGTGAGAATGAAAAACACCAGGATGAGGAGATACAGAGGTTGCAATCTTTTTAGCTAGAGAAGAGTGCCTGTGCTGAAGAAAGAAAGAAATCCAGGTCGATTTATTTAGCAGGCTTAAGTGGTGAGGGGAAAATGACTCAGTTACAAGTCCTGGTTTTAAATCTGCTACTTAAGACCTCTTTGATGTTGGGCAAAATCACTTTTTTTTAGGCCACAGTGACTGCTTTGTAAAATTATATGATTGGACTACATGATAACTAAAGGCCATTCCAACTCTAAATTCTTGATTTAATTTTTTTTTAACTATGGTAAATGTAATAGTTACTATTTAAAATGTGCTAATATATGACATAGGACTTTTTTGAGGGAAATATTTATCTTCAGTTCTATTTCCTCCACTTTTAAATGTCCGATACTAAGTTATTTCTTTGCTCCTCCTCAAAATAATTAAACAATAGTGACATTATAGCTTACCACATATGGAATCACTTTCATCTAATCCATCTCCACAGTCATCTTCCCCATCACAAATCCATTGTTTAGAGATACATTTTTGTGAAGAGCAAGGAAACTGGTTCCAAGAGCAAGAGGAATCTAGAAGACATCAACCATTCCTTGAAAACTTTATTTTTTTTTAAATTTTGGACAGGTAAAGTATAAGTGTTTCTTTCTCAGAATTAGAGCTCTATACATGTGAAACCTTTAACAATCACTCCTTATTTGTAACCATTTTAGATTGTTCCCTGATTCCTTTTTTTAAATTTAGTCTACTAATTGTGAGCCTGTCAATGGTCACTTGCTCTTTCACCACATAGCAGGGAGTTAAAGGAACAACAGCTGAAACCTTCCTAATCATAACATAATCATAACATCTTTCTTATTCTAATCTCATTGTTCATTAATGAGAAGTTCATTGTGATAATCTCGTATTCTAAGATGTGTAAAATGTTAGGGCTATCACCTAACTGCATAAAATTTAAAAAGTTACTGCTACTAATATATAATTAATAGTTCCACCCTGTTATAGATCCATTAATAAATTGCATTTTATATTTTTCAAATTAAAATGTTTTGTATTTTAAAAATCTAAATAAATATAATTTACAAATTTGTAAAGTTTTAAAATAAACTAAATAAAACTAAAATTAAAAACTTTAAATAACAAATAGAGATAGTAAAGCAAAGATATTAATATAATGGGAAGATTGATCTCAGATGAACCCATTGGGTAATATAACTGGAGGAAGAATAAATTTGATATTTAGGTACGAGACTGAAGAAAATAAGAAAAGGAAAGTGCAGTGAAAAGACAGATTATGTTGATACAGAAAAAAAATAGGGGTTGAAAAGTGTCATCAAACAAGCATATACAAAAAAGACTTGAAGCAAAAGAATAAATTTATGAAATGAATTTTCATTAGCAAATAATCTTATTAAAGGGCCTAAATCTTATTCCTTTCACTATTTTCTATATGGAAAAATATTTTAAAAATAAGACAATATAAAAAATTCATTTTAAAGTTTCAGCCATTTCTTCCATTCTCAAAAATCAATGTATAATTTCATATTTCTATTGTGTTTATGCAGCTCTAAGAAAAGAGTACTATAGGCTTCCACTATTTTATTTGCAGAGGCATTCTGAGCACTACAATGAATAGAGTGCTGGGTCTAGAGTCAGAAAGACCTGAGGTTAAATCTGGAGTCAGACACTTACTAGCTGTGTGATCCTAGGAAAGTCAGTTAACCTCTGTCTACCTCATTTCCTCGATTGTGAAATGAGAACTGTACCACACCTGCCTCACAGGGATGCTATGAGGATAAAATGATATAATATTTGCAAAGTGTTTAGCATATTGCCTGGCACACAGTCCTTAAAATAATGCTTGTTTCCTTCCTTCATTAATTTATTTCTATCAATATCTTCGGGGAATCTTCCTAGATTTTCCTTTAAGAACTCTGACACTGGGGTGGCTAGGTGGCACAGTGAGTAGAGCACTAGCCCTGGAGTCAGGAGGACCTGAGTTCAAATCCAGCCTCAGACACTTGACACACTAGCCGTGTAACTTTGGGCAAGTCACTTAACCCCAATTGACCTCCAAAAAGCAAAAAAAAATTTTTTTAAATGAAAAAAACCCCTCTGATGCTACACCAATTGTAACAAATATAATTGATAACAGATAAAACTATGTTTTTAATGGTTTATCATAACATTAAGCATAATGCATTTTTCCTGTTTAGTTCTGACATCAATGTGATAAACTACGCAACCACACAAATTGCCTTCCATCACTAGCAATGCTATTCTCCATCCATTGTCAGTTGCAATAAGGTATATTGTTAAAGGTACTTTTTCAGTTGCTCCTCATCTCAATTCTCTTGTATTACATGTCATTTCCTCTCACTTACTTTCCCACCTTCTGTCACCCTATCCAATCCCAAATTCCTTGAGTTTTTATTGCTATTTTCTTTTTACTTTATTTTACTTTTCTCTTTCCTGGATCAGATGAAAGGACTTTCAAAATCCTTCCTATCTTCTAATTCTTTCCATTTCAGTGACACTAACTTGTAAAACCTTTTACTAAGTTTTTTTTTTTAATTCAACCTTCTTTATTATCCTTTTTCCCTTCTAGGATATTCTAGAATCTAGGTCTCAGAAGGTTAATTCTCAAAAGAAGTACAGGGATGCAGTTTTGTTATCCAAGTCCCAAGGGTCAGGTTCTTTCATTGTACTCTACCTGATCCCTTTTTCTCTTTTAATGACCTACCAATCTCCCATTCAACCTAAAACCCAAGGGTAACCTGCTCAGAATAATGCATCCTTGAAGTTTCATCCACCACAATAGGAGTTAATACCTTAGCATGACCTTGGCTTGGAAAAGCACAAGTTCTAGAAGGTCCTACTTAATGAGAAAAAGCTTTTAATGTGCATCTAATAATTGAAGAAGGAAATGGCAAACCACTCCAGTATCTTTGCCAAGAAAAATTCAAACAGAGTCTCAAAGAGTTGGACATGACTGAAAATGAGACTGAACAATAACAATTATGAACTTTATTTCTGTTATTGAAGGAACAGCTTTAGCTAAAATCAGAGAGACGTCACCAGGATGGGCATAATATATTAAGTTCTCAAGCCATACTACTCTCAAAAAACATTTAGTAAGGTATAGCACAGTTGTGATCTGCATGAATGGTGTGAATACTCACACCAACAAATTTACAAATCTCTTGAGTGCTGAAATATTGATATTGATAAATGAAATAATGAACTACTAAACCCTCGTGAAGCCCTGAACATTAACCTAAACTGTCTCCACTATACATCTACAACTACTGAAAAATGTTCCTGAAACTGAGTAAGGCTAAAACTTAATCACAGACGTGCAAATAAATAAAAAAGATATAACAATTTAATGGCTCCCTTTCAGGAATTATGAATCCACATAATCTATTTTTAAAGTTCTTTCTTAGTCTTGTTGGGAACTTGGCTCTAATATAAAGATATATAGCATCTTAATCAAACAGACTATACCTTCACAATTCATGATGACATTTACTTTTAAGCGAGTTTGACATTTCATAAAAAAATCCATTTTTAATCATTTTCTACTACTTTCTATACCAGAGTCTACTTTATTTCTGCGAAAAAATTCAAAGGTATTGAATACATGTTTTCCTACAAATAGTAAATGCTTCATTTATTACCCCAGATTTCATAAAGTATATGTTTTTATTTAACCTGGAAAAAAACTAGTTTATTAATGTGTATTTTTTTCCTACATATACTCAACAATAACAACCTTAATACAAATAAATTGTGGCTTAAGAGAGAGAAAAAGTGCTCACCACAATGGAATTCATCAACTCCATCTTCACAGTCTTTCTGTCCATCACATATCCAGGTGTTCAAAATACATCTTCCACTAGGACAACCAAAATAATTCTCTTCACATACGGGTTTGCTTTGAACTGTAATAAAATACAGAATGCAATATAATATCTAATTAAATCATTTAAAGAAACTGGTTTTTTTTAAATGTCAGAGGATAAATAATTATTGTTACCTGTCTTTTGTATTCAGGGTTTGAGATGAGGGAATGGAAAAGGCTATGTTAGAATAATCTAAAGTAAGTGAAGCAAAAAGAAGTCAAATCATTGTCTCTATCTAGGGTCACAGACTGAAAGATTTGGCTTCTTTTATGCACTTTTATATGACAAGAAAAAACTTTCTACTACTTAAAATTGTTTATTCCACTAATTGACATCCTGAATTTTTAGAATATTGCATAAGTATTTAAGTTTATATATTATACTTAAAATTTATCAGTCCAGTTTATAAAGAATTGATTTTCTCCTTTCACCTGCCATCACTCATGGCCCCAAACCCAGTTTGACATAGACATAGCATTGCTCCTAGCACTGACTGGCAAGTTGTCAGTTGGCTCACATTTTCCCAGTCAGCGATGGAATATATAGAACAGAAGAAAAAAAAAAAGATCTCTTTTCCCTATTTTAACATGGCTGAATTTTCTACTTTTTAATTGTTTAAAAGGAATCAGTACTTCAGTTATGGCAAAAGTTAATGGTTTTAACATCTTAAAAACTAAGTAGAAGAAAAAATCCACAGTCTCCCCTGCCTCCACCTCATCAAACATACTTTCAAAAGCTTTTGTTGGTTCTTTTGAGGATATATTATAGACAGAATAATATATTTAAATTAATATGTTATGCCAACACGATTATTACTATAAAGAAGAAAAATACAAATATACAAACACACTTAAACACAAATGCAGGATAGTAATGTCCTTTAAGACTCATGGTTGTGTGCAGATGAGATGTTGAGCAACTTAAGCTGAACTAAATCCTGGCACCCTGTTCTCAAGCATAAAACCACCCTCCAGAATCCACGTGCCATGAATTCTGTCAGAAATTCAGAGTTTTCTTTTCATCGGACCCTTCCATAGGAACCCTAGATCTGCCCATTTGCTCTTCAGTCTGGTTCTGACATACTCTTCAACTTGGTCTCTTTTTCTTGAGCCTGAACATTCAGTTCATAAGATTATATTAGTTGTTGGCAAGGGATCGTGGCTTCTACTTCACTACCTCAAAGCTTTGGGCTCCAACTTGAGTGGGAATAATTCTGTCTTTTTCTTTCCTGCTTTCCTATCTCATTTTCACTATTTCACTATTTCTCTTGCTTGCTTACTTGCTTGTTTTCTTCCTTGCAATTGCAGTTAAGTGTTTTGTGTAGGGTCACACAGCTAGTAAGTGTCTGAGGCTGTATTTGAAATCAGGACCTCCTTACTCCAGGGCCAGTGCCCTATCCACTCTACCACCTCGCTGTCCCTCACTGCAACTACTTGAAAATTATTCCTTTAGCAATTCTCCAATCACATTTACATACCCCTTGTTTATAATTGATGAAATTTTCTTGCTTCACTAAAGCCATCTGATGAAACTGCCATATTATAAAGTTCTCCTCTTCCATTTCTCAATTTTTTTCAGTATTATCTGTCCTCTCTTTCTTGTTTGCCTTGATTCTTCTACCCTTATTCAGCTAATATCCCATCATTTTCCCTTTCATAGCAAATAGTTTGAAAAATTAGTATGCACTAGACTCATGATGGAAAGGGACACCCACATCCAGGGAAAGAACTACAGAGTCTGAATGCAGATTGAAGCAAAGTATTTGCTCTCTCTCTTTTGTGTTTTGTTTTGTTTCGTTCCTTTGTTCTTGTTCACTCCATTGGTTACAATTCTTCTTTACAACTTGACTAATGTTTAATGTGAACGTATTTGTAGAAGCTATATCAGACTGCATGCCACCATGGTGGAGGGGTAAAGGGAGAGAAAATTTGGACCTCAGGGGATTATGGAACTGAATGTTGTAAACTAAAAGTAAATAGATAAATTAAAAACAAAACAAGTAGTATGTACCAGATGGCTCCGTGTTCTTACCCATTCACTTCCTCCACTCTACTTAAATCCTTTTCAATTTGGTTTCTGTCTTCACTATTCTAATGAAACTCAGTGCCTGGTATGTAATAAGTACTTTACAATTGCTCATGGGCTTGATTGCTTTCCAAAAGTTCTCCATTGACCTAACCACCAAATCCAGTAACTTTGTTTGGCCTCAATCCTAATTCGCTTTTCTGCAGCAAGTGAAAATGTTGACTCCTACTCCTATTAAATATCCTCTTATCCAATGGCTTTAGAGATATATAGACTATTGAATGTCCTCTTCCTTTAATGTGCTGGTTCTTCGACCTCCTTGTGATGCCATAAGATAAAACCTCAACAAACCAATGAATATGAGTGGAAGAGAGAAAAAATAAGTGCTCGTAAACTGGAAAAATTAATAAAATTAAATTTGTGGGAAAAGCAAATTGTTATTCTGTCTTTGACCTCTTTTGTGTGTACTAGATCTCCAAATGTGTGTAGAATATGTCTACATATGCAACCCTTTGATACCATAAATCAATGTCCTAATGCAAGCTTATAACCTTTTTTTTTCATGATATAATTCTTCTGGCTTCATTTTTGTTTGGGGTATCAAAAATTTACCAATCTCCCATATTTAAAACTTCAGTTTCTTTAATTCTTCCTTCTCCCTCATTTCTCATATTCAGTGCTTTACCAAATCTCCCTGTCCATTCCAACCTTCTCATTATCCTTACATGTATCTCCATTTATATTTACCATACAGGTCCTTGTTACTCTTCACTTGGAATATTGTAATCTTAATACATCTCTCTCACAAGGAAAGACTTAGGGAAGAAGGACTCTGAATGATTATTGACAACAGATAACTGACAAAACATTCATTACAGAAAACAACAGTACTCAAAACAATGTGTTTTAATAGTTTAATGCTTTATATAAATCTTAAAGGACTTTAAAAAATGTTTATTGTTACTGCTACTGTTGTTCCTTTAGATAGAACACTAAGTTATGAAAAGAGAGGTCTTTGTTTTGTTTCCAGCTTTTCAAGAACTTAAATCTCTTGATGCATGTTTCTTTAGTCATCTCAAAAAAATCTATAAATTGGAAATGCAACAAAATAAAGTAAAACTTTCTTGACTGATATTTTACTGCATGTTTGCAAGGTGGGAGTCAGTATCATTATACAATGTAGTACTAAGCATAGGATTTCTGCTAGGTTTTCTGAGTGAGAACATGTGAACTAATATAAATCAAGGAAACATACAAACAAATGAAAAACTCCCACGATGAATCTGGAGGCCTTTGTGCCATAGGAAATTCTGACCCAAGAATCACATAGATTAACCATTTTCATGTATTGACTGCCAATTTTAAAAGACTAATGATGAAATATTAAAATATTAAAGGCAAATGATCTAAAGACAGGGTAACATTCTTCAGAATAATTTGAATTTTCATTATGATCACTTACATAACCCACTGAATAAGACAGAACAGCAAAAGTAAAATGACATGGCTACTTTTCATTACTCTTTAATTTGCATTTCCACTCTGAATACACAGACTTAAAACGAATGAATGGCTTCTGCACAGCTGCTCTCTCAATCTTCCAAGTGCAGGTTGTTTTCCTTTCCACAATTACCTGGGCACTTTAATTCATCTGAGTAGTCTCCACAGTCATTAGAGCCATCACATATCCACGCTGGCAGTATGCACAGTGAAGTGGAATTACACTGGATGAATCCTGTGGTTTTTACTCCTAGTTTATAGAAATGTGTGCAGTCTGTGTTACCTAGAAGAAAGTCAAAAGAAAAAAAAAGTAAAACATCCCATTTGCAGGGATTATGAGCCTTCTGTTGAGGCTACTGATACAAGGTTAAAGAATAGGTAACTTCACTTACAGAAGTAAATATGCAATTATCCTGCACCACAGGGGTTAATTACATATTAGTTCTGGATGGGGTTTCAGTACGAATTTGGACAAGGTTCAGTACAATGCTAAGGATACTCGAACATGAAAAGAAAATGGAAGGAATCTCCATGTCTTACTGCAATTCTTCTCATCTGAAGCATCTGCACAATCAGTGTTCTGGTTGCATCGTGCTGATTTTGGAATGCAAGTCCCATCTGCACAGCGAAACTCAATAGCAGCACAGGTTGAAACTACAAAGGAAAAACAAAAGTATACCTACATATACAAAGGAGGGCAAAAGAAATATTGGCATTGCTTATCAAAATAATCTGAATCAAACGTTAATTTGATAGAAGCATTCAAATGCATAAATCACATTCACCTCTATTATGGTGCCTTATTCTCCACCCACCCTGGCTCTAATGTTTAGTTCAGTTCAATTTAATTCAACCTATGTCTACTGAGAGGTTATGCAAGATGGAAAGTTCTAGTTTTCCCAGTGGTCATAGCACTTATGTCTGCAGCCTTCTTGGCATTCCAAGCCTAGGTATGAAAAAGGGAAGCATTTCAATACCTGTTTAAAACTGATACCACAGAAAATGAGCTGCTAAGTCCCCTCAGAACATACTATGCCATATTCTCTCCTACTTTTGAGGTTGGTAGAGACCATGTGACCATGTACAGCACCAAAATATTTCTATCTGGCATGTCGTGGCCTTCATGGTGAACATTTAGGCTGGCCCACATCCTTGTTAAACTGAAGGGAAAGCCAGGTTCTCTATATTATGATGCTATTCACAGTGATACAAAATATAGAGGTAGTTCTTAACCAAATATTCCTGTGTGGATTGCTTACACATCTATTACTGCATAATTGTTTCTAGCAATATGTTGTGAACAGGTGCTTGGAGTGCTACATAAGTTAAATTAACCTTAGTGAGATCTCCGCTCCAAATTCAAATTTTCACATATTACTAGTGAGCTAATGTGCAACACAAAGGGCATTTTCAATAATAATGCTTGTACTACTGTTGATATTTTAAAGAGCTTAATTATAAATAGAAGCTGCATCCATAGAAGCTGTATCAGTTGCAAATGCTTTAAAACGTTATCTTAAATATGCAAATTTTACTCAAGGGTGTGTATGCCATTTGCTTGTACTTTATAATGCACTGCTTTTATTATACCTTCAAATTGCATCTTTATTTGTGTTTAAAGGATGATTAGAATAAATGTTTTATATGCAATTTGCAATTGTAATTATCTTACTTTTACCTCATTAAAAATATCATCTTAATATACAAAACAATTGTCATTGCCAATAGAGATAAATGCATTGTCTGAAAAAGAGAAAAAAGAATATGTCTCTGAAACTATTTTTATTTCTGAGAAAGCAAGGTAAAATGTAACCATTCTCATCTTTAACATTAATCTCCTATGCATATTCTCTCTATTGCTTTTAAGCAAATTAATACGCAAATAGTTTTTTTTTTCTCCTTTTGGAAGGAAGCAACAGATTGAAAATCTAAACTATAGACAATATTAACAAAAAAAAAAACCTTTATATTTCTTTGGAATGTGTTACTTGCAAGCAGTGCCCAATTTATGAATAGGTTGGACTCCAAAAGCTCCTTAATAAGTTAGTTTAGAAAATGCATTTTCCCATAGAAACAGCATTAAGTTGGGTTCCTAGGATCTAAGTCAACACAGAAGAGCCCATTTAAACCATAATGTACTTGAAATATAATATGAATAGCATTAATCAACTAACCACCACATATAATGATGTTTCCATGGAAAAACACATTCACAGTTCTAATCTGGGATGCCAAGGACAAAGTGCCAGCATTAAGAATAAGGACTTTCCCAGAAACATTTTCCCACTTTTCAGTGGAAAAGAGTGAGTCTGAGTGTATAATAGTGAGGCTCAGAGATAGGAGCTAAAGTACAGCAGTCATAGAAATTCAGACACAGAAGGGACTGCTGAGCCTGAATAAAGAGTTCAAAAGGAAGAATGTAGGTCAGGGGTTGAGGAAGCTGGGAAAGAATGGACACATGATAATTATTTTTCCAATTTTTCCTACTTCTCCTTTTATTTTATTTATTTTTTCTAATATCAGCATATCCACTGACTTCATGCCTCCTCCCTGGGGTGGGGTGTGAGGTATAGGTAACAGCTAGGCAGTGGGAGGAATCAAGGTGACAATGCCCTCGATAGTATCAAGAAGAAGGAGGAGAGTACAGAAAAGAAATCTGTAGCAGCAGCAGGTAGTAAAGAGCAACTCAGAGTAAGGGATTACATGTATTGCTATATTTTCCTAAGGAAGTGTACCATGCTAGCATTTTTCTGCTCAGTTTAATAGGGAAATTGATTTCTTCATTATGGTTATTTTAAAGGGAGAATGGCTATGGAATCTCTCATTTACCAAGTGAATGAGGAAGCTTAGTGACCTATCCTGCTCAAGTAATAAGGCACTGAAAATGGAGAAAGGAAAAGAATATTATCCAAGTAATAGTAAATCAAATAAAAATAACTATAGCATTTGTTCCCAAAATTCTGTGGTAGAAAGTCTACATGTTGTCTTAAGAAAATATGAATGAGAATATATATCGATACCAAGAACAGGAATGAGTGGAACTGGTTACTCCAAGTGGCAAAAGAGGATTAAAATTCCCCAACAAATATTTTCCTGATCCTTTCCTTGTCCTCAGTGAATTATCTACGAGTCAATTATGATTTGATGAAATAAGATAGCAATTCTATCCTTTTTCTTGGTATCACTATACAGATTTCTTGGAAATAAACCATGTCAATTCTCTTCTCAAACTCTTTATGCCCAACCAACCTGTGACTAAGCAAGACTGACAATGAATAAATATATGTAATTAATTTGCTATGACATAGCTCTACTTTTTACATTCAAACTAAGTTTCTTTTACTTCATTTTGCTATCCAGAGTGTAAAAGAGAAATGTCTATGCCAAAAATAAGCATGAAAAAAAAAGCCAGGCATTTCCTTTAAATCTGTTGTTCTCTCTATTTGAAATCTTCAAAGTTTTGTTGTGAACTTAAGAAAACTGCTTGAGCTTTTCTTATAGCAGTTTTAAAAACTATTTAATCCTTCAGTCCACCTATAGATACTTGGGTATCAAAAAAGGAAACAAAAAACTTTCTAGGGGGAACAATTTACACTCTTCTAAAAACGAGGATCAGGCCAGATATGTAACCTATTTTTAGTCACCTACATACCCACATAAATGATAGAGGAATAAAATATAACAAAACCTCTGAGGAACTCCTTGGATGTTCCCAAGATAGTATGACTAACTATACTCAACAATTTTAGTCATGAAAAAAAATCTGTAAGTGTAGATGAATAAAATATTTATTAGTTTTCTTTAAAAATAAGTGACAGGAAAAAAAGACTTTCTAGCATCCCTTTGCACCCAATTCTCTGACCTGATGGACTAATAAAAAATAACATTAATAATAACCAAAAAAATCAGCAATCATTTGATCTTGTGGATAAACAACTGGCTTCAAATAAGCAAATTCCCACAAAATCCTTTCAAACTTTAATTGAAGTTAGTGCTTATAGACTTAGTGTACAAAGTCACAGAGGAGTCACTCACTCATCACTGGTAGTGAGAGTTTCCTTACCTGAGAATTCCACAGACTAATAAAATGACAGGCGAAGTGCTATAAATTCTATAAAATCCTATCTATTGCTATATCTATAAATTGTTATGAGTGTGTGTGTGTGTGTGTTTGGGGGTATGGGAGTGTTATAGCCACCACTTCAGAGGAGAGATGACTAAAGAATAGGGTTAGGGAGAGCCTAGATTGCAGAGACTATTCTCCCATTTCCTCTAGTTCTTATCCCAAGTTGTTTCATAATAATATCACTGTGGCCTGGACAGATTATGAGATTAAAGCATAAATCTTATCCATCAAGATCCTGGGAAGATGTATGGTTATAATTCTTCTGGAAGCAGAAATGAACTATGTGTGGCTGAATATTAAAACAAAAAGATAACATTCTGACTTCTTATATTGTCAAAAACTAAATATTTGTTGATTTTGAGTGAGATTTACAAGGCTTGATTAAAGCTAGTAGTTCCCAGGAATGAATACAAATTTGTTTTAATTCCTACAAGAATACTTTAATAATATTAAAACTTATGGAAGTGAATGTTGAAAACTAAAAATAATTTAATAAAAAAAAGTTTTCTCAAAAAAAAAAATAGACAAAAAATGAGAATACTTTAATTATATACAACAGAGGCCTCTGCCAAGTCAACATTACCCCATGCTGACACTTGCAATCAAGACATGGAACTACATTTCAGCAACCGGATGATTATTATTGCTATTAATTTTGTCATTATTATAGGGATACATATTATTATTACAATACACCATGACTGATGAATAAAAAGATACAATTTGTTAATTTACTCATTGTTCTTTCCTGCTATTCACATCTGTTGCAGCAACTGTATCGGAAATATCAATTATGTACACTGGATCCAAGTAAAAAAAAAATCATTTAATTTGAATTACTATTATTTTAATAAATTCTGTTTATTGGTATTAGGAAAAATCAAAGGAGTTTTTGTGTCTATTTTTAATTCTTCTAGAAATAATACCACTTCAGTCATTCAATAAGTATCTGTTGTATTCCTGCCACATGGTAGGCATTAAAGTTTATAATCTCAATCAAACTAATGGATTTTCTATAAATTATTTTTCTAACTAAAAATTCCCCCCAAGGACTCTTTAAATTAGCTTAATAATTGTTTTATATTCCTGTTGATAATGATTTTTCCTATATTTTTATCGATTTTAAAAATATCTTGTATTTTTTTATTTTCATAATGTCTCCTAGCCCTTAATTTTCCATTCCTCTAGCTACATTTAAATAATTAACCAGCCTTTTTTTTCTAAAGGATTTTGGGGTTTTTTTGTTTGTTTGTTTTGCTTTTTCCATAGTCATAGCTACTTACTCCCCCTTTGCTACACTTAGCACTTTGGGTTATTATCTAAACTAGACTGTCTCCTTGGCGTCTTTTTCACTTACATATGAAATAACGCTAGTGTTTAGGTGTATTCTAGAATTATTCCCTAAATAGCTCTACCATATCATATTTTTAATCTTAAGCAACAGACTCTCAAAAAGATACCATATCTGTTTACAGAGTTTCAAAGTACATAGTTTACAGAGTATCAAACACAAAGTATGGCACACAAAACAGCATTTCCCTAACTGCATCAAATGAAGGACCTGAAATTGAAGATACCAATATTGCTGCATTAGTAGCTGATAAGAGGACATGGCTTCCTTAACTAGTTAAAAAAAATGTACCTGAAGCCCATATGTATACATCATATATTCATAAAATCAGTAAAGAATAGCTCAACCTGATCACTTTACAAATGATGAAACTGAGACCCAACAAGCTTAGGATAATTAACCATTAGGAAAATTAGACACTAGACTGAACTGCTGTGTACATGCAGGCATGCACTCACAAAGAGAATCAACCCATGAAAACTTATTTTGGAGGCAGGAGAGAATTATTTACATTCCTCCCTAAAACCATCAAAAAAGCAAAGGGAAGAAAGAGAAAGGAGGACGATTTGCCCCACCCTGCCCTTCCCCTTTCCAGAAAACTCTTCTCAGGCTTAATACTAAATATCTTCTTTTCGCTTCTGAGGTTAATGTTCGTTTTTACTATCTAACATTAAAAAGAAAGATAAGAAGAAAAGAAAGACATAGAATATGACTCCATATCTCCCCCCACCCCTTCTACAACCTTTAGAGATGACTCTACAAAGAAAACTTTAATAAATAGGTTTGAAGATTAAGTTATCTTTTGAATCAGTCAACCAAGATTTCTTGAATGACTTCAATCTACAAGTCAATAGACTTAGTAAAAAGAGATGAAAAACAGAAGACAAGGATCTAAAAATAATAATGATAATAGTAATAAAGTTAGCATTTATAAAGCACTTTAGGATTTTCAAACTACTTTTCATAGGTAAATTCATTTTATTAATGGGAGAAATTAGTAATCTGGCTGTAGAAACAAGATATGTTAATAGAGAAGTTAAGAGACAACATTCATGAAAGCCAATATAGCACAGTGAACTGGTCTCAGAGCCCGAAAGATCTAAGGGCTTAAGGCAACTCTCTAAGATTATAAAGTTGCTGAGAAAATGGTGATCTCAATAATAGGAATAATAATTCCTCAAAAGGGAATTCAACGTATCAAAGAAATTATAGACCTAGTCCATATCCCTACCCAACTATGGGACTGAGTGCCAAAACTGATGGCATAAAAAAATGATAGTTCAGAGGATGAAGAATTCATTACGGGTAGTAGGGTCAGGAAAGACTTAATGGAGTAAGTGAGACTTGGCACTGAGTACAGAAGTATGTACATGACTTTAATAGGAAGATAGAGGGCAGATGTAATGGTATGCTAGAGTCAACTCATACTGGCCGGTGAGACCCAATTTTAAAATGTTC
Organism: Pseudochirops corinnae; assembly: GCA_028646515.1. Classification (NCBI taxonomy): domain Eukaryota; kingdom Metazoa; phylum Chordata; class Mammalia; order Diprotodontia; family Pseudocheiridae; genus Pseudochirops; species Pseudochirops corinnae. Next base: position 198,359,406 of record CM053588.1, read on the forward strand.
ATTGTGAGCATTAATATCACAGGAAAAGGCAAGTGCTATAATCAGCTCAATTTGTTATTTTCTTGATTGTAAGGACTTTAAAAAAGAGTTTAAAGACTTTAAAAAGTGATAAAGAAAAGCTTAATAATGGGAATTAAACTTAAAAATGTGTCATGAATACTTTTTTTCTTCAGATAGTCAGTTGCTAAACATTTACCAGCATTATTCTAAGTAGATGTGATATTTTGGATAGAAGAAAATAACATAATCAAGGATGACCAAACAGTTGGGCTGGTATGTGTCAGAAAATGTGTCTAGGAGCTGTGGGCAAACAGACTGGAAAGATATGTTGGCAGCAGATATAAGAAGGCCTTAAATGCCAGCAAGCTTTTAGAGTTCAGAATTTATCTTGCAGGCAATTGAGAATCATTAAGATTTCTGGAGTAAGAAATGGACAGGATTAAAAGAGCTTTTAAAGACTGATCTGACTGAAATGTGTACGATAGAGTAGGGAGTGTTGGAGGCAAGGAGACCAACAAGGAAGTACTGTTTTAAAAAAAAGATGAAATGATAAAGATCTGAACTATAGCAATGGCAGAATGAAAAAGAAAATGTCTTTGTGACATTTCAATGGAAGAATGAATAGAGATGGATGGTTGATATGATAGAAGAGGCATAGAGAAGAATGAAAGAGCCCTCCTAGTTTTAGAGCCTAGATGACAAGTTGATGGTGAGGCCATTAGAAAAAGTAGAAAGTCGTGATGAGGATTCAGTTTAGGATGAGTGGTTATGATGAATGAAGTGTTAAGTGACTGCATAATATTCAAAGGGGAATGTCTAAAAAGTAGTTCAAGATATGGAAAAATCAGGAACAACAACATTTAATAGGAGAGAAGAGGAGCCAACAAAGAAGACAGGATTTATTTGAGGTACCATTTTAACAAATTTCCCATAGTAAAACCAAAAAAAAAATACATTTTTAATCATGAACCTATATAAACAGCAATTTATATTTACCTTTACAATCTAGTTCATCAGAATTATCCCCACAATCATCTTCACCATCACATAACTTGCTATTGGGAATACAACGGCGATTATAACAGTGTTTGAAACCACTTCTGCAACTTCTGTTTTCTGTTAATTAAATTGATAAAAATCAACAAAATTAATAAAAAGTAGCCTATACTTATATAGCGTATTAAGCTTTTACATTCATACATTGTTCCATTTGATCCATACAAAAACTTTTTGATGTGGGTAGTGCACAGTGTCCCAAAAGTCTGTGAAGCAGTAAGCTTTAATATCTTCCAAAGTACAAATGCTACAAACTTATAAGAAACATGATTTGAAAATTTAAGTATTTCAATATATTTTATATTTATTTAATTCATTCATTTTAATAATATAATTTAGATTTTTACAAGAAATAAAGTTCCATCAGTTTACATTGTGCATGTGATAGTTTCTGACCGACACTAGGAGAGGTTCCCTTGTATGACTATCTCAATCACCTAACCTATATCCATTATACTTTTTCTAACTGGGTCACACCAAAACTATCATGTATATATCTAAACTTCATTCTCCGGATGATCCTGAGGCTATTTTCAATCTTGTAGTTGCTAAATAGCAGCTGATAATAAGTTTTTTACAAAGTTTAAAACTTGACTAGAATGATATACATCACAAGATGGTGGCTATATTGAATTGTAATAAGACACCAATATTTTGAAATTTTAATTAATTAACCTTTCATATGTTGATTTTTGAACATTGGTAACATTTCTGTTATTGGAGTTATTAAAACTTAAAATTGTACTCAGACTTTTCTCCAGTTTACAGAAGAAGAAACTGAGTCTCAGAGGATTCAAGTGACTTAGCTGAGATTACAAGAGTTAGTAAGATGACTCTGAGGCCAGTAGTTTTAGGAACAGTGCCCCCAGAATGCCTCTTGACATGAGGGTCTCCTGACATAGTATTCTTGGCTATATCAGAGAAAAAGGAAAGTCAAAGGAGAGAGAATCAAACCTGTGTAGATGAAGTCAGATACTGAGAAGAAGGAAAATATCCTCCAATCTTCTGTCTATTCTATTTTCTCTATGAAAGAGAATTATCTTCAGATCTGGTAGCACTTACAGTACAAACATACTTAATAGATAACTGAAACTAAAAAGAAATGAAGTCCTCAAAAAAATTGTAACTCAATACTAGTGAGTTGTATTTCTGGTTATTAAAGGAACTTTGGAATATGAGAGAGAAACTTCTCTTGGCAATCTCTGAAAAGAGAAGTTATTATAGGACCAGAGCTGAGCAAATGACTCAATTTCCAAATAAGAAGGAAAGTGCATTCTTAAAACTACAGACTGCTAAGCTTAACTTCCATTCCTGCCCATGTTCTAAAATATATTATTAAAGTGACAGTTACTGAGTTTATAGAAAGTGAAGTGCTAAGAATTGGCATGAGTTAAGCAGGGAAAAATCATGGCAGGATAATTTTATTTCCCTTTTCGAACAGGTTTACTAGACTATTCGGTATGAGAAATAGCATGGGTATAGTATTTGTTGTTTTTTTATATAATTGAATCCCATCATATATTTTTTGAGAAGATAGAAAGGTGTGGGCTAGAGGACATTACGGGTAGGGAGATGTGAAAATGCTCCGAAGAGTGGTGATTAAAGTACTATAAATCTAGAAGGATAGCTATGGTAGAGTGTTCCAGTATTATGTCATTAGCCCTGTTCTGACCAACATTCTACTTTGATGATGAAAAATGAACATTGTCATCAACTTTGGTCACTATGCCTCTCAAGCTTTTTGTCAGTTGAAAATATGACAAACATGCCATCTATATATCTTCACTCAAGCCAGTGATAAAAATTTTGAACAGCACAGGACTAAGAATAGATCCTTATGAATTTCTATTAGGGACTTCTCCCTAGTCTATAGTGATCCACTAATGAATACTTTATTATTAATAAATTTATTTCTTTATTTTTGGTTTACAACACTCAGTTTCACAAGCTTTTGAGTTCCAAATTTCCTCCCCCTCCCTTTTTTCCTCCTTCCAGCATGCAATCTGATATAGGCTCTACAAATACACTTGCATTACACACATTTTACATTAGCATTAATGATTACTTTTAAAGTCTCATATTGATTTCTCATTCCACCAAATTATACTCCAAAATAGCTGCTTCTATTCATCTTGCCTACGAGCATAATATGAAAATTCTGATAAATGCTTTTTTGAAACCTAGATAAATGATGTCTAAAAAATAACCCTGACTACGAATCTAGTACTTCTTTCAGAAGAGGAAATGAGGTTAATTTAGCATGATTTATTTTCTATAAATCTATGATGACTCAGTGATCACTGCTTCTCTTTCTAGATGTTCACAAGTCATTCCTTTATTAATACATTTTAGTTCTTCATAAGGAATTGAACTCCAGCACGCCATAATTTTCAGAATGCATTCTCCCTCCCTTTTTAAAGATTAGAACAGTAGCCTTTTTCCAGTCCTGTGTCAGATCTCCTCCACTTCTCTTTTTTCAGTGATAAGCAACTATACCTCAGCAATCACATTCACAAATTCTTTTGGGATCCTGAGATATAGTCTGTCTGGGTGTGATAAGGTGAAATCATCCAGCGCAGATAAACAATCCTTGTTTATCTTAGATTTGAACTCTTTATTAAGCATTTAGGTTCTATTTAGAATTGATTGATAGTAGATTCCTTCTCAGTAGTTAACCAAGAAATCTATCCATAAATTGCTGAAACCCAGCACCTGAATCTAAAGGGCAAAGGAGAAGGTAGCATGAAGATTAATGACCAAGTCGGTTATAATATGGATCCTGGTAAGTGTTGGACTAAAGTTTGTGAATGGAAGCAGTATGTGAATGCCATTGGAGAATTCCAGGTTCTATTAATGAGGAGAAAAAAAAAATGTACTTTTTCTTAATCTGCTCAAAGACAAAGTTCACCTTTGTAAAACATTTTCATGAATGAACTCAAGAAATACAATAAAATAATCACTTGAAAAGGAAATCAGTAATAGTAATAAATGATAATAAAACAATAATAGTGTTTTAAGGTTTACAAACACCTTACATACATTATCTTATTTGAATTGTAAAGACGTGTTAAGACACTTACCACAGTATAACAGTTTTTCATCGGATTTATCCTTACAATGAACAATGCCATCACAGGTTAGTTGGTAGTCAATGCACTCACCATTCCCACATTCAAACTCAGAATAAATGTTGCAAGATGAATTCTTAGCTAGAATGGGAATGAAAATTATTTTCCCTGTATTAATTTTTGCAATTTAGTTATAAAGAAACAATTTATGAGTATTGATTCTATACACATTGATAAAGAAGTGCCAATATTTTATCTGAATAACCACATGCTAATGATATATGGCATTAAGAAAATGGGGAGAAAACCATTTGGCCTCGGCTATAGATTCATGGCTCAGTGGATACGGTGTTGGGCCTGGATTGAGGAAGACCGGAATTTAAATCTGGCCTCAGACACTCACTAGCTGTGTGACCCTGGACAAGTCACTTAACCTCTGTTTGCCTTAATCCACTGGAGAAGGAAATTATAAATCGGCATCTTTGTAAGAAAATCCCATACAAAGTGCTGGACATGACTGAAGGACTGAACAACAATAACAACAAGAATCCAAAGGGCACCAAATTTTGAACTACAGAACATTAGATGTGGTTATCATTGCCAATAGTGATTATCCAATTTTTTTTTAAAAAGCTATATTTCTGTCCCTTTGAGATGTAATGGATATACTAAGTGGTATAATGGATAGAGTGCCAAATAAGGAGTCAGAAGATCTGAATTCAAATCCAGTCAGAGACACTTACTAGTTGTATGAATCTAGACATGTCACTGAACCTCTTTGTGCTCAGTCTCTTCACTTGAAAAGTGAAAATAGAAATAGTATCTACCTCCCAGGGTTATCGTGCCAGCACTTATCTCAGTGTCTGACACATAGTAGGCATTTAATAAATGTTTACTGACTGACTAATTATTATTGTTACAAGGATGAGATGGAATTACATTTGTAAAGCAACAAGGAAACCTTAATGAATTATATAAATTATATATGATAATATCTTATTATATAAAGTATACAATTATAATTACATAATTATGATCAATCATATAAAAAGATAGCAAATTTTATATAGAGAAGAATTATATAAATACATAAAAGTTATTATTGGTATTTTATACAGATGAAAGTTAGGAAAGCATTTGTTAATTACATGTATACATATATAACCTAATTTGACAGCTCATGTATTTTGGTGCCCTATTTTGTTTTTATAGAACTTATTTTTGTATGACTATGTTGTTGTTTTTTTTTAAACAAAGATTATGAATAGGCTTCAGCATATTATCCTGTGCATAAGAAGGGGCTTTGTGCATGTATATGAATATATACATAAATATATTCATATACAGCAGCGGTTCTCAACCTGTGGGTTATGTTCAATTTAAATACATCCTGCATATCAGATATTTACATTCTGATTCATAACAGTAGCAAAATTACAGTTATAAAGTAGCAACGAAAATAATTTTATGGTTGGGGATCACCACAACATGAGGAACTGTATTAAAGGGTTGTGGCATTAGGAAGGTTGAGAACCACTGATATACAGTATAGGCTGGACATATATTAAGAGTGATTAAGATAATACCTGGACAGACCAAATGCTCCACTACTACCAACACAATGTTCAAAGGCCTAGAGTAGTGGTTCTTAACCTGTGGGTTGTGACCCCTCTGGGGTTGAAAGACACTTTCAGAAAACACATATTTCTGATGGTCTTAGGAACCTCCTCTATCCATCTCCAGGCGGGTCCGCCCACATGCAGACACGCCCACATACGACTTTAAAGGGTCTCAGCATTAGGAAGGTTGAGAACCACTGGCCTAGAGGAAGGCCTCTGATACATGGGGTGGCTCCTCTTCGGATGATTTATGGGAACACAGATTGGGGAAGGGTGAATGAGTTACAATCTGTACCAAGGAAGAGAGTAGTCACGTTGATGAAATGAGAGTTATTAAATCACTAAAGGAGAAGTCAAGGCATCTAAAGTGGGGGGTGGCCAGGGCCTCTTTAGAGTTTGTCTACCTAGAAATTTAGTTTATGAGTGACCCCTGTAGATATACATAAAAGTAGACGATTCCAAAAGCCTTCATTGCTCTCTCTTGGTGTTTTCATCTTATGTAATCAGCACACCCAGACTCTGCTGTCCCTACAACTAAAACTGCTACTAGTATATTAGGAGGCTGTAGTCTCAATTGTTTACAAAGCCCTACCCCTCAGGGATAACCTATGCCTATAGGAGCCATAACCACTGAATATATTTCCAAATACTTCCTACCTCAGTCATTATCCTAGCACCTTAAAAACCTCTTTAAGAATATTAGCTGGAGTCCCTGATTTCACAATCTTCACTTTACCTGCCTTGCTTCTCACTAAAGTCCCTGCCTTCTTGACCCAAATTTCTAGTCCCCTATACCTTCCATCTATCAAGTCCACTCTCATTCCTAAACTAATAGCTCTTGGTCCAAATCCCTGATAAAATCACTTGAGTAGGAAAAGAAGAAAGCCTCAGCATTGGGGAGGACTGAGGGTGATGGGTTAGGGGCAGAATAAAGAAGGGAGATATACTAATGTCATTTCAAGGTGGAATTTGGAATGAATCCAACACAGTCAATTATAATATAACAGTATTGACTAATTGTGTGCCTCCAGCATGCAAGAGAATGAAAGGCATTGCTGTAATGGGTGATGTACAGATACTTTAAGGCAGAGCCAGTTATCTGGATAACAGATGCCTGGGACAACTTATCTGGCCCAGGAATAGTGTTTTGACTAATTCTCAGAAGCCAAAGAATAATGCAGGGACTTTAAATAAAAGAGAAGCAGAATTAACAGCTTTTGGAGACAATGAGAACACATAACCAATGTATAATCAGGAATCATGTTTAAAAAGTCCAGGATCAAAGTAAATGGAGATATCCTGGTATCCCAAAAAAATTTCAGTAAAGTTTTAAATTTTAATAGCTTAAAGTTTTAAATTATTAAAGTTTAAGACTGTACTAAGATTTTTGGGATACTTTGTGTTAACAAGAAGGATTGAAAGCCAGAGTTAAGGAGAGTAAAAGTTATGCTTACTTTCCAAATTCCAGGTCCAGATAACCAGATGCCACTATTAGCTGACTAAAATGGAACCAGATTGTACTGGAAAATTCTCAAAACACAGACTAAAATAATTTTATCCACTTGGTTTTCAAAGCTGGCTGTTCAGGGCATGCAGAATTTAAAGCTCACCCATGGATCCATGTGAGGCCTGATAGGTTGTATATAACTAGTAGTATTACCATTCAGCTGTATTAGAAATAAATAAGCTTTCACAGACTGGACTGAAAATTTAATCACCTTTTCTAACTTTGCTCCTACGGGAAAATACATTATGAGGTCCAAACCAATGACTTACCACTGAACATTTGGGGCATATTCAGTGGTAAGTTGGTGCCTCCTTGTGTTCTCTTTTTTAGCACTCCCAATCAGTGCCATGTTGATTCATTCACTAATGAAATTTGACCTTATTAATAATGGCTAAGCTAATTAGAATCCCATTTATCTATCCTAATGCAGGAAAGTTATCTTAATTTTTCAAATTTATTGTCATTTTTAATTTTAATTATTCTTAATTTCTTACTAATCTTTCTTCTGTAGTCATTTAATTGAGACAATATTAAAGTCACTGATATTGTTTCAGCTTTCTAATGTTTAGAGGCATTATTATTATTTTTAACTATTATTTGGAGTTAATATAGCTGCCTCTTTTAACCTGATCATACTTTGAAAAATAATGCTGACTTTATTACTTCAGGTATCTGCATTTCACTGTATTAAACCTTTATCATTTTGTAAATGAGCTGGCAACTTAGTATCTGGTGATAAGCCTTTACAAACATGGCTCCCTACATGGTTTAGAGATGACTAGCTAAGCATAGGCTAGGCTCAAAGCCTTTATAACTTCTCAGGATATATTAGAAACAATGACTCACAGTCACTTCACAAGACAATAAGATATTTATGAAAGTAACTTTTAAAAGAAGTGATTAAAACTCATCTTAGTAAATTCCTAAGGCCTTTTCACACAATATTCCCATCTCCACACCTTTATACTGCCTTACACTAATGTCTGGAGTACACTTCCTCATTGATCCCTTCATTTCCCTTTTAAGAGGCAGCTCAAGAGTCTTCTACATTAACTTTTCCTGGTCTCCCTACAGCTTCTAGTCTCCACTCCCACAAAATCACCATTTATCTAGTGTTAATATTCATACATAAACACCGTCTATCCTGATGCTTTGTAAGCTCTTTGATGGCAAAAATCATGCCACTTGTTTGGTACTCCCAGCACCTAGCAGTGCCTAAAACATAGCAGACAGCAATAAGCTCCATTCTCAGGCCTTTATTCCCTTCTATTCACTCCTTCCTAGTATTCTTTCTTTTATAAGCATCACAAAGATAGTAAAAAACAAAAAACAAACAGATGAGGCTTTGGGATGATGGACAGGAGGATGAAGTCAGTATCCATGGATGCTTTCATTAATGACTGCTACGTAAGGCTGAAGACTCCAAAGTCTTCCAGCCTAGCAGAATTTTATACCAGCAGTATAGAAATCAGTGCCCAGTCTCACCAACTTTTCCAAGCTGTACAACATGGCTATTTAGCAGGTCTGGCAGTTGTAAGAAATTCAGCAAGAGTCTATAGCCCTGTGTTAGTACAACTGTACGTGTCAGAATTGATGGCAGCCTGTCTGACCCATTCCCTCTCACCAATAGAGTAAAGCAGAATGGCATAATAGGGACAGTTTTATCCAATCTATTTTACTGCTAGCCTAGGTCTGTACAGTACACAAATAAGCCTTGCTGTTTTGATTGAAGGCAATACTTTGCTTCCAACCTGTGGTGACCTGTGAAGAAACATGAGTGACTCTAATGCTTGGCTTATGCCAGAGGCTTACAGATGGGATTGGATCCACAATATTAAGGCCGTGACTACAAAGGCAAACTGAAGTGGGCAGTTTCCACAATTATCTGAGTATTCAGGAAGGAACTGCTTGTAAGGGAAAAGGAAGATTTGGGAGTCTGAATCACCTAGATTGGCTGCCTATACTTATAATTCACAGCATCATCACATTCACTTTGATGTAGGCTAGGAATAAATCAGCCTTTCTATATTTATTCCTCTTTTTTGCAAGGAAGGGATGCTTTTATGTTGAAGTTCCACTCAGTAAAATGAGGCTCATGCTCATGGCTTAGATTTCTCTCACCCTTTAGAGTCCAGTAGTTTTTATGATAAGATAATTGTGCTATCCAGATGCTATAACACATCCCAGTTAGGTAGGTCATTAATATTGAAGCTCAGGGATAAGTACAGAATTCACCAAAGATGGAGCTAAATATCATTTTAAACATCACTTTATTGCTGAGTATTCATTTTTGTGACTTTGCTATGCAGGGGTCACTAAGGTTCTTGTTCTTTTAAAAGATGACAAAAAAACAGACAAGCATATAGACACAGAGAATGGAAATGTTAAGGAATTCCCATATCCTGAAAGTTAGGTTCATCATTTTCTGATAGGGATAACTGCTTCCCATCTTCTTTGAATAAAATTATCCTCGATCTAGTCAAAGGAAAGGGTCTATTTTTCTCTGTCTGCTAAAATTCATGGAAAGATCAGAACAGCCAAATCTGTATTTATTTTAGAAATGGAACTGGAAACTTTGTATAAGTATATAGTGCAATTGTGCTAATTAAAGCCCGAAATCCCTTTTGGAAGTAAAAACATCATGCAGTGCTGCAATGCTACCTTCTTAATTAATGGTATGAAAAATACAGCAAATCAGTTGCATGATCCATTCTTTCTCGTTTATATACTATGACTGACTGGAAGTGGTTTCATCTGAAGCCTCCTGATCCACTGTCTAAACACACTATAGTTTTCATTTATGTTTAATTAAGTTTAGAAACTTGTGAATTCAGAAAGCCCAAATTGTGCAGTCTCAACTGATGAATGAGTAAAGGCACTCGTTATGCTAGCCTGTAAACCTGCCACTCCATGAGAATGACATAGGCCAACAGTACGTTTGTTAACATTGCTAATCCAATGGCATCTCTGTGATAGAGCTAAAAAATAAGTGGGAGCAGAGAACTTTGCTGGAGAGTAGCATCAATCAGCTGTCTCTTAATGTTTGCATAGAGTTCTGAATTTCCAGCCTTATGCATATAATGAAGTCATCCCAATGGTTCCTATGTGTGATTCTGAATAACTGCCTCATTTCATATTTCAGTTCCTGTTACTTACTCACACATCTGTTGTCATCTAATAATACCCGATCTCCCCTGCATGAACAATTCACCCTCCCATCAGGCGTCAAAAGGCACAGGTCGTGGCAACCTCCATTTGCTAATGCACATGGAGAAAGTTCACCTGCAAAATTAAAAAAACAACAACTTCTATTAGCACCATATACTTAATATGCACTACAGGTAGATTCCTATACTAGGGTCATCTTAATGATAAATTGACCATAGGTATGTACTAAACAAAGGAGATTTAGAGCTGAGTGGTTTTTTTTAAAGGTTACACTAGGCAAGATTGTCTAATGAATCATTGCATAATTCTAACAAGTTGAAAAGTGCACACAAAACCAAGAGTAGTATGAGATCAAAACCTCCAGTATAATGAAAATCACATAGATATGGAAATATAGCACTGTAAATGGAACAATAGGAGGTTCAAAGGAAGTTATAAATCCATTTACAAAATTTATCTACCAAAACATTTTAATTTTCAATGTAAGCAATTCAATTTGTCTCTTTAGTCAAGGATATGGAGGATGAAATAGAGAGCTATGAAATGGCAGAAACATTAATTTATGAAAAAATTTATCTAAATGGATATTCCTAAATGAGCCAGATTCAGCGTGGTGGCAAATGAGGTACGTTTAGAAGCAATATTAACTCTTCCAAGCCACTCTGGTATATGAAAATAGTAAAATCGGGAATGTTAGTGTAATTGTCTCAGTCATCTAAGAATCAATGCCCAACTTACGATGAAATCTGGGTGAAGTTGGGTGCATTCTATAATTAAGGAATCATAATCTTTTCCACTCCAACTTACAGCTATTTGTGTCATTGGCCACGGCTATAATACCCATTGGCTGGTGTGGTATATCAGAACGAAGAACCTTTGTATCTCCTCCTGTGTATTTGTTTGAACGCAGAATTGCACGCCTTCCCCAGTCTGACCAGAAGATATAATTGTCATAAACAGCCAAACTAAGGAAAGTCCCAGGTCCAGATTTGACAATCACCTGAGGTAACAAAAATATAACATTGCATACATTAGAAGTACTGCTATACGTACTATTTTAAGAGCTTTGCTGGGTGCCAGGACAGATCCAAAGATAATCAAAACTTGATTTAAATACAGAGAAAGGACACATACCTAAATACTGAAGAATGATGCAATAGTGATCACATAAATTGAAGAATACAAAGAACATAATAAAGTTTAAAAGTACAATGCAAAATAATATTCAACTTATGCAGAAGAAAATAGTTTGACAGTTACTGAAGAAAATTTTATCTAGGGTAAATTAATGTACAGCTCAGTGTTAGGGCTGGAGTCAGAAAGACTCATCTTTCCAAGTTCAAATGTGGCCTCAAGACACTTACTAGCTGTGTGAACTTGGGTAAGTCTTTAACTCTGCTTGCCTCAATTTCCTCATCCATAAAATAAGTTAGAGAAAGAAATGGCAAATCATTCCAGTGTCATTGCCGAGACATAGGGTCACAAAGAGTCAGTTATAATCAAAAAGTTACTGAACAAAACAAGATGTTATATTGCAATTTTAAAAGTTTATTTACACAATGCAGGTTAATATTTATAACAAATTTAATAAAAAGTATTAAATAAATAGCAATTTATTAATCATAGAATTCTTTACAAAAAACTTCATAGAATATGTTGAAACATTAAATATATTGAAATATTAAATATAACACATAGTATTAATAGCTTTGTAATTACAAAGAGATGCTTTTTGTCTTTATAACTTGTATGTTGAAATTATATCAATGAACAGTCATTGATTGCTACTGCATACTCGTCATGGTTCAAGATTCCAGATAGGACAGAAAACTATACCCTCTTTCTTCAAAAATCTTGCAATTTTGATTAGGGAATAAGATATAATCATGTGAAAAGTTAATAAGATATTAAAATTATTGTGCACAGAGATTCCACAAGTTAAAAATCACAACTTAATTCTATTCAGATGCTGTTTATTAAGCACTGAATATGTATAATTCATGGAATAGCTACTAATTTCTGTAGGATATTAGCTGAGCATATTTTAATCCATCTCCTTTTTCTGGTGTGGATTATTAAATTGATTGTTTTTGATTGATTATAGATTTCACTGAGGAGGAGGTACATTATTATTCTGGGACTCAATGTTATTAGCATGATCCTATCTACAGACAGGAACAGCTGGAGGGCAAGAATAATTATGAAAGTCTTCTGGAGCAAGGAGATTAGATATGAGTTACACCTTCACGGCTGTAAATAATCTGACATGTAGATGAGAGGTCAGTCACTGAGTAAACATTTATGTAGCATCTTCTTTCTATAAAAAGACACTAAACCCTGGGAATACAAAGGAAAATGAAATGCAGATCCTGGTTTCAAGGTGCTCACAGTCTGATGGGGGAGATAACATGGAAAAAATTATATACAAACAAGATGTATACAAGATAAAATGAAGATAAAGGAGGGAAAGTGCTAGCATTCAGGGCAATAGGGAAAGGTTTCTAGTAGAAGGCAGGATCTTACCTGGAACTTGAAGAAAGACTGGAGGCAGAGATGAGAAGGGAGAGAATTCCAGGCACAGGGAGAGCCAAAGACAGGAGATGGAGCATCTTGTTCCAGGAACAGCAAGGAGGCTAGAGTATGTATGTAGAAGGAAATGAAGCATAAAAGGACTGGAGAAGTAGGAGGGAGTCAGGTTATGGAGAAAAATAAAGTCAATGAATGCTAAACAGAGGATCTCATATTAATCCAGAGATGACTAGAAGCCACTGGAGTTTACTGAATGAGGAAGGTGAGGTGGTCTCATCAGAAATGGACTTCAGGAAGATCAGTTTGACAGTCAAGTGAAGGATCAATTATAGAAGGAGATGAGACAGGGAGACCAACCAGAAGGCTATTGTGTTAGTCCAGGAGTAAGGTGATAAGAGCCTGTACCAGGGTACTGGTAGTGTCAGAGGAGAGAAGGGGGCATATGCGTGAGATGTTACAAAGTTAAAACAGAGGAAACGACCACTGATTGGCTATGGGGCAGGGTGAAAGTGAGGAGAAAAAAAGGGGACATTCAACAGGAGGAACTAGGAGGATGGCTCTATCCCTGACAATAAGAGGAAAGTTAAGAAGAGGGAATAGTTTTGGGGAAGAGATAATGAGTTCATTTGTAGACATGTTTAATTTAAGATGTCTTGTGGACGTCTAGTTCAAAATGTCCTATAGGCAGTTGGTGATGTGAGACTGGAGATCTGAAGAGAGATTAGGTCTGAATAAGTAGAAATACGAATAATTAGCATGAGATGATAATACAATCCAATTATCACTGAATAACTGATGAGTCAATGAGATAATCAAGTGAATTGTTATAGAGAGAGAAGAAAAGAGGGAGCAGGACAGAGCCTTTGTGGATACCCAAGGTTAGTGGGAAAGACTTTGATGGAAATTCAGCAAAGACTGAGAAGGGACAGTCAGACAGCTGGGAGGAAAATCAGAAAACCTGGATAGAAGATAATATTAAGAAAAATTGGGTGAGCAACAGTGTCAAAGGCTGCAGAGAAATCAAGAAGGACAGGGACTGAGAAAGGGCCATTAGATTTGGCTATTAAAAAGTCACTGGTAACTTTGGACAAAAGAGGAGGAAGAGAAGTAGGAGGAGAAGGATGAGGAGAAGAAGGAGTAGAAGGAGAAGAAGGAGGAGGAGATGGAAGTAGAAGAGGAGGAGGAGGAAGAGGAGGAAAAGGAAGAAGAGGAGGAGAAAGAGGAGAAAGAGAAGGAAAAGGAGAAGGAGGAGGAGACTCCTTATTACTAAAAAGGCAGTTTGGACCTAGATATAGTAATTTCAATGAAGTTTAAAATTGATTGGGTCTACTATTTATTTTTCTACTTCTCATGAGCAGTGAGAAAGGGGGAAAATGAAATTTCAATTCATCCTATCATTATGCATCTAAACTTGTTTACACAGTACAATAGTTTTCCCCAAGATCAAAGATGACTCCATAAAACTCATTTAACTGGTTAAAATTCCAGTAGGGAATACATTTCAATATTAGACACTTTTATCAATAGTTCACAAATCCTGCACATTGAGACTCTAGTCAGCAATTTTAATTACTGAATAGAGATTCCTGTCATGATACATTTCACCCTAGTTTTATATAGTAAATGTGCCATTATTTCATCACTTTAAATCACTTTTGCCTCTAGGATATACCCATGTAAATACTTCAAATATTTTATCCATTCCCATTCAGAAAATGGACTTTTATGCTGTCGGCAAATAACCAATCATCAAACTCTTACCCTGTGCTAAGTTTAGAATATGAAAATACAAAAAAAAAAGACAAGACTTTGCCTCCAAAGAGCTTACATTCTAAGAAGGAAAACAATATATAAAAAGAGGGCTTGAGGAGGTAAGGGAGAGAAGGTACCTGGCTTGAGGGCATTATGGAAAAGTCCAGGGAAATGCATCATGGTGGGAACTGAAGAAATATTTGGCCTAGGCACCTTCTTTAGCTGGATGTTCTGGGAGGAGCCCTTTACTCTCCATTCAAAGAGAGTGGCCCAAGAGGCAGAGGTACCTTCTTGAGGTACAAGTTTCAGGGCTGAAGTGATGATGTAGCAGGTTGCAGGTACATATATCCTTCTGAGACTATAGCCCTCTGAATCAGACACTGGAGATACCAACTTGACCTCAAAGCTGCTTATCACAAATTCACTGTTACTAGTCACGTACACTTTTCCTTTTGCAGCTCCATTGTTACTCTTTTGGTGGAAGCCTTGGCATTAGCCAGAGAATATAAAAACATCCAGCTTTTCAGTTGAGCCATCCTACATCCAGCAACCTAAATACTAAACACTAAACACAAACAACTTAAAAGCCAAACGAACAGGAGGTGCTCCAAATGCCCAGCTGATTGCCTCACTGACAAGATCATAGATGATCATTAGGAGAAATGACAACTTGGCCCCCAAAACGGCCCTGCATGACAAAGTGAGGCAGACTGCAAAGGAATAACTGCAGTTGCCTTGGCTTTGGAGGGAGCAGTGATCTGGGGAATTTGCAACTAAAAACTGAGAAATATTCAATTTTTGAAAAGATGGTTATGTTTAATGAATGGGCCAAAGTAAGACAACAGCATTTGTAAAACAAATACGAAAGGCTTAAGACTCACTAACCTCTGCCCAAATTTAAAAAGTAGATTTGTTCAAAGAAAGCACCTAAAAGACTACTCTATTCAGGATTTTATATTCTACAGAAGAAAAAAGAATAGTTTAAGCTACAATTTCTTCTTAGCTTTAAATAATCCAATAGATGGTACTTATAAATTAACAGTGATAAAATTACTATTACTATTATTATCTTTACAAATGTTGACAAATTTGCATTTGCGTGGCAAAATATAGTTTCTAAAGTGCTTTCATACATATATCTCACATATATGCATATATGTATTATTTCATTTGAAAAGTAACTGTCAGTAACATCTCAATGAAATGTTACAAAGCTATTCATTACTAAATTTAGCTTCACAGTACAGCTCTTAAATCACCAGACAGAAAATGATACAAGATATTTAATGTTTTGCTTCAGGTCCCATTGAAGGCTAAAAATTGAGGGACTTCTTAATACTCATTTCTTCCCTTTTGAATTAGTAGGAACAGAATTTTTGCTGAGGTTTTTTCTGTTAATTTTCAATCCTCAAAGTAAGTAGAAATGCAATTTTCCCAGGTATATCTCATCTTAATTTCTGACATGTCTTATCCTTATTTGCTAGAAACTCCAATAACTGTTTCGGTGGATATTCCTAGAGAGAATTGTGAAATGAAGAACTGCACATCTATCCGGGGAACTTGGTCACATGTTCAATCTGGATAATCAAGGTGAGGAAGGCCTTTATAAACTTAATAGGACATTAGTCAACACTGCAAACTAGAAGAAAGAAGTTCATTCCATCTGCCTCTCCAACCACGCCCTCTCAAACAAAGATTTAAGAACATCAGACTGAGTAAATAATTAGAAAAACTGAAGAAGAAATCACATCGGGTCATCTTAATAGCCTAATATCACAAAATCACTCTGTAGGCAAATGAACAGAGCAGGAGGTGTGAAACGGCTATGAACTCTAAGCTAGAAAAAGGGGTCACCCAGAAAGGAGAGTAGAACTGACCTAGGGCACAAACTAGTACCCGGGTTCCTCTTGGAAGGAATAGCACAGGGCTAAGGACAGAGCCTAGAGGCAAAGAAAGTTCCCATTTTTCACACAAGAAAACCGAGGCTGAAAGAGGTTGAGGAACTTGCCTAACACAACCACCTAGTTAATGTAGAACTTGAAACTGGTCTACAAGGTTGTTGTGAGGATCAAATAATATAACGTATTAGGAAGAGCTTTGTAAACTATAAAGCATCATATAAACATAGGATGGTGCTATTGCTACTGATGGTAATGATTATGATAAGGAATGAAATTAATGGAAACAACTGCAAAGTTTGCAAAGCATTTTACATATACAACATACCTCAGTTCATTCTCATAAACTGAGGAGCAGAAGAACTGAATGACTATCTACTACAACCATCCAACTAGCACTAAAAACTGTGAAGAAAACAGAAAACATTCACAAAGCACTAGTGGAAGGTTTCTACAAGTTTTTGGTCTCTTTCATATCTTGATTCCAAGCCACATTTTAAAACCAATAACAAATAATTTCAAAGAAGAATGAGAATGAAGGATATTATCAGGGAAACATGTGATTAGAAAAAAGATGGACTGTCACATAGCAAGAGTGTGTGATATCCAGGGGAGAGCTGGTGTGGGCCACTGATATCCTTGTGATATATGAAGGAAGAGGACTAGCTCCTCCAGGATCTTGGACATGAACTTACTGAGGAAGGAGATAAGGAGGTAAGGGAGAGAAGGTACCTGGTACTCTGAACTTACATGAGGACATGGTAAGTGTAGCACTGGACTGGAAGGACCGTGTGGTTTAGGATCTGCGTCAATGTAGGGGAACATCAAAACTGATAATCTTATAGATCCATTTGAATATTTAACTGCTCACTCACTATTCTCTGCACTTATGCCACTGAAGTCATGTGTCAAAGTATATGATAGCTTAGTTCGTTAAATATTTTCAAATTTGTCATAGAAGGTGCAGAATCCTTTATTATCTGGGATGGATGCTAACTGGAAGGCTATAATTATCCTAGTAGCAGTCAGTTTCCTAATGTTCACTGGGAACACCCGTAGGTGAGATAATCAAATAGGCCATGAAACAATATTTCTTATTGCCTTTGGGCCGATGATGGTCCCTCTTCTACCAAATCCTTTTTTATCTCTCAGAGGAGAGAGCCAGCTTGCCATTTATGAGTGATTTCTCTGTTTCATATCATTTCATTTCTAGTGAAACTGTCAGTATGGATGTGGCTCAGATCACCCACAGGAATAAGCTTCCTTACTGATTATTCAATAGGGACTATAAACTGAGAGTAGTAACCATTTAAGCTAATATTTTTTGGCATTCTTAAAACTGAGATCCTGATTACATTCCATCATTCTGCCACTGTCATTAGAGAAAGAGTTGGGATTCATATAGATCAAAGGGTTTTTTTTTTTTCTATTTTGCTGCTATCATTATTGCTATAGCCAAATAATTTCATTATCCTGGAGCCAACAATGTGGTGATAAACCTATTTGAATTTAACCAGGCTAATCTTCAGAAAGCAAACATCACTGAACCTGTACTCAAAGTTTATTCAGGTTGTTTAAGGCTTGTACTTCATGGACTTTGAGAACCTAAGGTTACCTCTCTTGCTGAACATTCTATGCTTCAATCATTTCCAAAAGAACTGCCATTGTATAGTCATGTCATCAATGAATTAGAGAAAAAGTCAAAATAAGTACCAAATCAGATGGAAGAGCAAAGATAATACTACATATAATTACACTGGTTACCATGCAACTTTTAAAGCAAATCTGCAACTCCAAAAAATAGGGAATGAACAAATAATGCTTATACAGCACTTTAATATCCACAAAATACTCTTTTCAGAATAGCACTAGGAGGTTAGCAGTACAAATACAGTTATCCCCTTTTTGTAGATGAGACTAGTGAATCTTAGAGAAATTAAGAGTGTAGTATCAAAGTTAGTACTTGAACCTAAGTCTCCTGACTCAACATCTAGCAGGTTTTCTTCCAACTCTGCTACATTAAAAAAAAAAAAGTACATATATATATACACACACACACACACACACATACACACACACACACACACACACACACACACACACACACACACACACACATACACTCTATCACTACTTCCTAGAGGAGTTTAACTGATGAAAAAAGCCACCAAAATTGCGAGGCTGTAAGAGCCCAGAAACTGCCTCTGCAGTAAACACGTAATCTTCTTGCCAGATGGAGAGCTGTGGCTGCCAAGAGTACAAATTCATTTTCAAAACACTATGTAGGAGGATGATGGAAGGCTGTGAACAGTATAGCTTTACAAAACAGCAAAAAACAATTAAGGATAACACAAACCTATAGAGAGTTTGGCTCCAATAGAACTATATGAAGGATAATGTAATCTGGTGGAAAAGCAATGGATTTAAAAACAGAAGATCTGGGTTCAGATCTTGACTCTTTTACTTTTTACTTTTTTGACCTTAGGCAAGAAACTTATCTCCTTTGGCTCTCAGTTTCCTAATATATAAAATTATAAAGTTGGACTAGCTGGCCTCTAAGGTCCTTTCTAGTTTTAGATCCACGTTCTTAAGATCTCTCAACATTTGTAGCCGAAATGATGAAAACAAATAGACAGTGAATGGAACAGATCTGCCAAAGTTTTGAGAGTAAACTATTCACTTTGGCAAACCAGAAAGCAACCATGATGACTGGACACTAACTTCTACATACTGGTAGGGCATAACAATTGATAACAATATATAGAAAGCTGAAACTAGGAAGCTCAGTTACATCTGACTAAACACATACAAAAGCAATCTATGATGAAAGGAAATCTACTCAGGGTCAATTTTTACCATAGCTCAAAATGGAAGCTTCTAAAAATAACTGAAAATATCACAGACTGTCATTTTTATTCCCTAAAGACAAACAATTATCAACCAATTAGCAGTCTTTCTCTCTATATAAAATTTTAATGAAAATATCTGATTATACATTAAGGATTTCATCAATGAAAGCACAATGAAGTAACAGAAACAGGCATCTTTTTGGAGATTTTCATCAATATACATCTTTAACATTCTACAAGTAACTGAGATGTGATGAAAATATAATATCTCACCTTTTATTTTTCATCTATGTAATAAAAAAATCATTCATTAGAGTAAACTGAGTTTTCCTTCATACCAGATTTTGACAAACATCAAAATTGCACAATGCTCCAAGATGAAAATGACTAGAGAGATAATTGTATTTATAATCTACTGAATCAAGAAATATCTAAGTAAAGATATATGTTTTTAGTGGTATTTATCAGTATCATTGAAGATGTCTTACATAAAAGATATCTTAAATGGGTGCTATATAAACTTGTCAGGGATAGAGAGGTATAGGAATTTTCAGGTAAGGGCTTCACTCGATGTCTTCTGAGATCTAGAGATTTACTAGAAAGGGACAGAATGGTAAAATAGATAAAGATAAATTTGGAATAAGAGATTTGAATCTCAGATCTGGTAACTGAGTATTACTAAATATGTCTGAACCTTAGTTGTTTTACCTATAAGGGATTTGTAACAAAGTTTCTATACTACCTTTCACTTCTAGATTTATGTCTTTATTATATTTATGATATTCTCTGACATTTTTATAACTCCAAATTTAAAAGGATTCTTTATTGATAGAAAGTATTTTTGAATATTTCTATTCATTAATATTATAATAATTGCAGCAAGAACTAGAGCATTGCAAAAAGTACATCAAAATAAAACACCATTCCTGCTTTTAAAGAGTGAGTAAAAAAAAATACATATATATATTGTGAACACCAAGACCTAATTAAATCATTCGATTCAATCCATCAGAATGGATAGGGAGAATAAGTGCTTAAGAAGGATGACAAACTGGATCAAGAATTGAACTGAAGGAAAGGATTTGACTGGGTTCATTTGGAAAACTGTGGTACCTTCAGTAGTGACAAGTTACTTGTTGCTATAAAAGTCTATTTTTATAAATAGAAATATTTTGCTAGTGATGCTATGAATTTACATAATGTCAGAAGAATCAAAATGAAGATGATGATATATATAATAGATAAAAATTTTAAAGGAGAGGTCAGCAAAGGCTCAACCATGTTGCAAATAATTCCTTTGCTATGAGGAGTGGAATAAGACATGGTCACTCTTGTGTACTGAAAAGTTGGTTGGGACAATCAAATAATAGGGGGGGAGAAACCGATGGAAAATTCTACAGGTACAATGGTCCTTCTGGGATTTTAAAAGAATAAGAATACCCCAGTGGATATATTCACTGTAGAAAACTTACAAGAAAAAAAGATAAGAATTTTATAGGGCAAGAAGGTTTGAAGCAGGTTACAATATTTGACTAAGTACTCAGTCCTGTACTTCACTTTGTTTACATACACAGAGGCATAGTTCTGGTTTTGTTCTTTTTTCATAATAGTATCTTTGCAGAGTAACATCTCCCTTTGATAAACTTTATTAATAATAAAATGTTCCTTTATCTTTAGTCAACATATGACTAAACACTATTCTGTCTCTATTTTAATATTTTTAATAAGAAAAGAGATGGAGAAAGAAAAATATGTAATACTTGTATATCTTAGGTATGCTGAAATCACTGTCTCAATCTTCCATGTAATGATAAATAGAATATTAAAGTCTACAGATCATAGTCAAAATCAGAGAACATTAGAGGTGTTAGAATGTGAAAAAATTGAAAATGTTATTATGTCCATAAAGCAAAGTATTTTGCATTGTTTAGTGTGGGAAGTGGGCAAAATATATGTGCATTTGCAGTTTATTTGAGGAGAAAATAAAATTCACATGGGATAATTAAAATATATAACTAAAGGGATGATTATATTAAATTCTCAACATCACTATGGACTTTCTCAGAGCAGTATCTTTCTTTGATTATTCATTAATATTAAACTAAATTGAGAAGTGTTTGAGGTGAATCTTGACAGATTATATTCATGTGTGTGTATGTTAACAAATAAATGAGCACATATATATGTAAATATACATATATGTGTTAATCAATAAGGCACATATACATATACACACATTTTGTTGTTGTTGTTCAAGTCAGATTCTTCATGACCCCATTTAGGGCTTTCTTCTCAAAGATACTGGAATGGCTTACCATTAACCTTCTCCAGCAATTTATAGATGAGGAAACTGGGGCAAACAGGGTTAAGTGACTTTCCAAGGGTCACACAGCTAGTAAGTGTCTGAGCCCACATTTGAACTCAGGATGGTGATTATTCCTAACTCCTGGCCTGGTGAAATTCTATCGACTATAGCTGCCATAAGTATATACATACTTATATATTCATACATATAAAACCATATATCTGTTCAATCATTTGTTCTAAAAGAAATATGTGATTTGATAGGCTATGAAATTTATGATAGCAAATTATTGTAACAGTAAGCACCCTAGCATGCCTAGGGCAGCTACTAGCACAGGTTCTTAGATCTGCTTTTCTAAAGGAAAGCAACTCAAAATGGGTTAACAATCTTACTTTAATCAAACATATCATTTACCTAGTTCAGGGGGAAAAGTCAGCCCCCTGAACTTCAGAGAATACAAACAGAAGTTACAAACAAACAGAAAAACA
>CM053588.1:198382144-198404034 GCA_028646515.1 Pseudochirops corinnae
GGGGGGAGGGCTGATGAATGTTCACATTTCTGTAGAGGGACAGGGACGAGAGTGATTGGCGGAGGCAGGATAGGAAGAAGGGACATGTAATCAGACTCTTACAATATGCTCACTATGCAGAGGTTCTGCATAATTTCACATGTTCAGCCTGTATTTGATTGCTTGTCCCTCCAGTGGGGGTGGGTGATCAGGGAGGAAGAGAAAGAATCTAGAATCTAAAGTTCTATAATCAAATGTTATAAATATATATCTATATCTATATCTATGCAATTATTATTATTATTCTTATTAACTCCATCCAACTGGAACTTGAAATGGGGAGATCCATTCTACCCTACCAAAAAGTGACATAGGAGAGAATAGACTGGGGGAGAGGGGATACACTGGGATGGCTGTTTTGGGGCGGTGGGTAGGGGAAAGAGGGGGAGAAAATATGTAACTCAAAATCTTGTGGAAATGAATGATGCAAACTGAAAGAAAATTTTAAAAAATAAAAAATAAGAAGTCAATCAATCAATAAACATTTATTAAGTACCTATCACGTGGAGCACTTACATCTGTGATACAAAAAAGGGGAAAGGACTGTGCCTGTTCTCAAGGATCTTACACATTAGTGAAGTGTATGCATGTATATATGTGTGCATGTAATACATAGATATACATATTACACACATATACAGACTTTTTTTTTTTAAGAAGAACAAGCAACTTGGTGGCACCGTTAACCAAGTTCCAGACTGAGAAAAATCTGGATTATAATCCTGCCTCAAACACTTACTAGCCTTGTAACCCTTGGGTACATCACCTCACCCTGTCAGCCTCCATTTATTCACTGGCAAAACAGGGATAATAACGGCATCTACGGCTGTTATGAGGATTTAATAAAATAACATATATAAAGTGCTTTGCAAAGTATAAGGTAATATAAATACTAGATTAATGAAATATGTAAAGGCTAGATATTTTAAATATTAAACATTATTTAATGTTAATTATTTAACTGAATATTAATTATGTAATATTCAATATTAAAATGAGAAAAGAATGCCTTTAGAGAGAGCAGTCGGTCTGTGAACTGGTCAATGAGTATTATACCATAAAGAAAGCAGAGAATTTTCATAAAGAAGGGATGGTCCATCATGCCAAACACTGCAGAGAAAGATGATAATAAACTGGTTAAAAACTGGAAATAGATAGTAGATTTAATGATTAAGAGACCACTGGTGATTTATGAGAGTGAAATTTCAGTAGAATAGAGGAGGAAACAAGATCACAGGGGATTAATGAAAGGGTGATGATGAGAAAAAGGAGAGTATTTATAGGATACTAATTTGCAGGGTAAGACATCGCCAGAGCAGACAAGTGGGATATTTTTGTTCTTGTCTTTTCTGACAGGGTCATCAGATAGAAAGATCAAAGAATGTCCAACATATACTATACATGAATTGAAATTCAAGGCACCAGACAGTCTCTTGGGTAGAAAGCATTCCTGAGTAAAAGATGATAAGATACAGTCTATATTAAAAGATCACAGAATTTGGAATTAAAAGTGATTGTGTAGTAAAACCCCTCATTTTACAAATGAGGAAACTGAGGCCCAGAGAAGTTGTGAGTTACTTGAGGTCACATAGATAATAGGCAGCAAGTGTTTAGTGTTGAAAAGTTTAGATACTTACAGAAGGGAGGAGAATCACAGTGGTTTTTTTTTTTTTCCTATGCAGCAAATGCTTAGTAACTTTTGCATGACAGATATGAAAAATTTTTGAATCTTAGAGAAAAAAATCTAATAGACTTCTTCTAGTTCTCAAAATAGTAATTTCATTAACCCTGCAAGTCTACAAGTAGATAGTTAATTAACTCTTCTCCAGAGGATTGGAATTTCTACTCAGTAACAGACTGAACTAGCCACCAAGATTCTATCATTCTATAAAATGTGCAGTAGACTAAATCAGTACTCGAGGAAAAAAAATCCTTCCTAAAGTGTCTTATGGAGGACTGAATTACAACCTTGATGAATTTATATTATTTGTCTTTCTAATTTGTTGGTTGGAGAGGCAAGCATTCTGAGATCTTCCATAGTAACACTTCTAATAGAGGATAAGAATAGTTACTCTTGAAAAATTCTTTGAAAATACTTAAAGATGAATAAATTTCTAAATGGCGTATTATAGAAGAGATGACAGATTTGGAGTCCGGATATCTGAGTTAACATTCATCAATTTGCCATCTGTATGATCTCAGCAGAGTCCCTCAACCTTTCTGATCCTCAACTGCCTCATCTGTAAGAATGAAGGTGCTGGCCTGGATGATGTCTCTTAAGGTTCCTTCTAGCTCCAAACTGACAATACTGTGATTGTTCTGATGCCCTTGCTGGAGTTTTCAAGGGAACCGCGCCCTTTGCAACATTGTCTCTGCCCCAGAATAAGTACAATAAATACTTTCAGGACTCTGCTGGTTCAAGTGGAGTTCAAAGCACTGAGTTTAATCAACCAGGAGTTAGGGGATGAGTCCTATCTTGGTTCCCATACTCCTTCATTCGTTCGTTCATTCGTTCCTTCCTTCCTTCCTTCCTTTCTTCTTTCCTTCCTCCCTTCTTCCCTCCTACCCCCCCTCTACCCCCCCTTGGTGGTTGAAATGCTTATTGTGACAACTTTTAGGCTTGCAAATGTGCCTGGAAGCTATCTTTGGTGGGTATGTTTGCTAAACAAAACAAATTACTAAATTAATGGTCACTATTCAACTAGCAACAACAGGGCAGACTTATTAAAGGAATGTTTTACTTGAATTATCATTAATATAAAAGTCTATTTCAAATAACTTGACTCAAGCTGCAATATTATATTGTAGAATGAGAACCAATTTTGGATTCAGAAGACATGGATCCAAGTCCTAATTGGAGCACTTAGCTGTATTACTTATACACATTATTTAACTTTCTGAGCCTCTACTTCCTCATCTCTGAAATAGGAATTATAATATTCATGCTCCAAAATTCACGGTATTGTTCTTAGGATCAAGTGAAATATACTAAGGATTAGTTTGCATGTTAAATGCTTGTAAGTGATTCAGTGGACAGAGTGCCAGGGTCTTGGAGTTAGAAAGATTTGTCCTCCTAACTTCAAATCCGGCCTCAGATATTTATTAGTTGTTTGATCCTGGACAAGTCATTTAACCCCATTTGCCTCAGTTTGCTCATCTGTAAAATGAGCCAGAGAAGGAAATGATAAACCACTTCAGTATTTTTGCAAGAAAATCCCAAAAGAGGTCACAAAAAGTCAGATGTGACTGAAAAGACTGAACAACAACAAATTTTAATTCACCATTATTACTGGAAATTTTTATGTGCAAAGTAATTTTAATGTGATTTTATAATACATAAAGAGCTTATTATTGTATTTTACTTGTTGATGCTTCTTAAAATTTTTAAATCTTATTTTAAAAACAAATATTAGTAACCAATTTAAAATTTCTTTTATACCCATGATATATTTATTCAAAATATGTGGGCAGCTCTTTAAGAGAAACTGATCAGCACAATGATAAAAACATGCAGATTGGGCATTAACACAAACCTTTCTGTCAGGCCTGGTCACGGTTATGTTCTTTCCCCATTTGCCAGTAATGTGGAATAGAAGATGAGCTAGAGTAACTAACTTTATTTTCTTCTGTTGAAGGAAGATTTTTTTCATTGCCAGGTTATAAAAAATTTTATTTTTTTAATTTTATTTTATTATTTTCCCCAAATACATGCCCCTAAAATTTTAGCATTCATTTTAAAAATGTTTTGAGTTCTAAATTTTTCTCCCTCTCTTTTCCCTCCCCTCTTCCTTAAATGGTAGACAAGTTGATATAGGTTGTGCATGTGGTATTATATAAAATACATTTCCCTATTAGTTACAGTTGTAAAAGAAGAAACAGATCAAAGGTGGGAAGACACAAAAAAGAATAAAGTAAGTGAAAAAATACTCTTCATTCTGCAGCCAGAGTCCATCAGTTCTTTATCTGGATGCAGACAGCATTTTCCTTTGTGAGTCCTTTGTACTTGTCTTACATCATTGTGTTGCTAAAAAGAGCCGAGTCATTCATGGTTGAACATCACGTAATGTTGCTGATACAGCGTTCAATGCTTTCCTGGTTCTGCTCATTTCACACTGAATCAATCTGTATGAATCTTTCCATGTTTCTCTGTTCTTGTTGCACAGTAGTATTCCATTACATTCATACACCAGACCCTGTTAAGACATTCTCCCAACTGATGGACATCCTGTCAATTTCCAATATTTTTCCACCCCTAAAAGGGCTGTTATAAATATTTTTGTACATGTAAGTCCTTTTCCCTTTTTGGGGAATACAGACATAGATGTTGCTGTTTGCCCTTCATTCTTGAAGAAGACCATGACATCAAGAAGGTGATACTGTGACTTGCAAATGAATTTGATTTGAGTCAGGGAGGGCTGTGCAAAGTCACAGCCTCAATTTATCCTCTGGAGCCATCTGGGCCCAATGACAAGATATAGGTCAGGATGACTAGAGATGGCCCTGGATGCAGCAGGAGACCTTGGCCTTTTTAAGCTAAGGTCTTTCCCAGGTCTTAGTTTGTCGGAGGCAATGCCCATTCAGTGATTAAGGCTAAGTAACAAATGAAGCAAAGAATGGCCTCTTTTACCTAGTCCAAAAAATAAAATCACAGTGGGAGGCCATCTTCAGTCATCCTGTTCTTTATCTTGCCACTGGGCCCAAATGGCTTCAGAGGAGAAAGTAAGACTGGTTACTCTGTACATCATCCCCTTACTTATACCCAATTCACAGACATAGTAATGGTATTGTCGGATCAAAAGGTACACACAGTTTGGTTGCCCTTTTGGGCAGAGTTCCAAATTGCTCTCCAGAGTGGCTAATTACCAACAGTGCATTAGTGGCTGAATTTCCCCATATCTTCCCCAACATTTATCATTTTCCTTTTTTGTCATATTAGCCACTCTTACAAGTGTAAGGTGTTACCTCAGAATTGTTTTAATTTACATTTTTCTAATCAAAAGCAATTTAGAGCACTTCTTCGTATGATTATAGAAAGCTTTGACTTCTCCACCTGAAAACTATCTATTCATAGCTTTTGACCATTTATGAATTTGGGAATGGCTTGTATTCTTATAAATTTAATTTATTTCTCTATAAATTTGATAAATGAGCCTTTTATCAGAAACACTTGCTGTAAAGATTGTTGTCCAGCTTTCTGAAGAAGGTTTTTAAAAGAATTTTTCTTTGACCACAGACTACATAAAAAATTTGTGTATTTCAAGGTGTAGGTGACAAGATCTTTAAGGAAACTGGAGACTAATACAACATGTATAGTCCCCACGTACTCTTTAGTGTTCACGAACTGTCAAATAATAAAAGGTACCTGATCGATACTTAATGAGCCATCCACTAAGTAGGACATTTTCTTTTAATTTTCATTATACCTGGGAACAAAAAGTATAGTTCTTAAGGTATTTGTATTAAGAAATATATTGTCTTCCTTGAGACATTTGAGATGATGTGCTCTGCCCTGAAGGAGAATTTCTATTAAAACCTCAAACTGTTCTAATCATATAAATCTTCATATCTAAATGTTCTTACCAGCTGGTACGAGAGGTATTTTCAGAACAAATTTATCGAGTTCATTTTGACTCGTGCTGTGTGTAAATTCACAAGGCAAACACTGAAAAGATGAATACTCATATAGCTGGTCTAAAAAAATGTGTATTTCCTGCTAGGAAAAAATAAATCAGTGAAAAGACTACTTAAGATTCACTGCTAATAGAACACCGCTGACCTCCAAATTACTTAAACACCATGGTATAAGAGTTAGATCCTTTACCCACTTCAAAATTGACTCTTTCTCTTGGAAGAAATATGTTAAAGCCTTATAGGTAGAAAGAGAAAAATATACTAAAATTCTTATTGCTCTCATGTTAGTTTTGATTGGGCATAAAAGTTGCTATTAATCAGATAAATACACATACACACATACACACACATACACACACATACACATACACACACACACACACACACACACATACACACCACCTTAAAAGAAAATACAGAAAATTAAAAGATATAATCCCACACTTTTTTTTCATAACTTGGGAAAACACTCCATAGCAAAGATGTGTTTCTGTATAAAAATGACCAAAGTCCAAGTATATTTATCTCCTCAGTCAAATTTTAAACCTACTACTACTGCTGGGGCAGCTAGGTGGCACAGTGAATAGAGCACAGGCCCTGGAGGCAAGAGGACCTGAGTTCAAATTTGGCCTCATACATTTGACACTTACTATCTGTCTGACCTTGTGCAAATCACTTAACCCCAATTGCCTAGCCTTCCCCCCTCCAAAAAAAGAAAGAAAGAAAAGAAACCAACTATTGCAATAGGGTATCAGAAGCTGCACCTCCTAAAATGCAAAATATTGACATAAATGAATATTTTCTTAAGTAAGAATCTATCTTAGGAACCATTCATGTGACTAACAAATAGAGGATAGTATTCTTCAACTTAGCTTTGTAATAGGAAAACTGAGAAGAACAAAAATCTTTTGTTTCAAATTTGATTAGGTAATAGAAGGAAAGGAATAAATCATAGGTAAATTGATTCACATGTTATGATTATATTGTGTCACTAACGAAAAACACATTTCACATACAGGCACTCCTCATTATGTGGTTTTGAAGAAATGGGATAAACATCTCTCTCACAGGCTAGTTATTTGGTGGAGGATTCTGAATCTAGTTTAAAAAAAGATCCTGGAACAAGAGGTGATTCACTTGAATCCATTACTATGGCATTTTATAGAGCAGTTTGAAACATGTACACTTGGTAAAATCCATGTCTGATACACAACTGTAATCAGAAATCCCTTTCCCTCTTGTTAAAAGTCAATTTTTTCTGACAGCCAATATTTCTTCAATGATGACATATAGGAAATTCACTAGACGTCTTAATTATTACAAACGAATGAATTGATAGGTGATAGCTAACTAAGATAAGCAAATCTCCTTCATAGGGGACTGATCTTCAAATATAATTATTGTCATATCTAGGGGGAAAATAACATATTGGTAAGAGAGGATCCCTTAGGTCTTAAAAGCACGACGGCTGTATGCATATGATCAAAGAAGCTGTTTCTTCTTTCTTTCTTTCTGTTATGAATTGATAGCTTGACAGCAAACTGAGTAGGATGTATGTGGGCAGAAATCTTTAAGTTTTTTACAGCTTTTTGGCACTTTAAACATTGTGAAAAATCACTAATCCAAAATACAGGAACTAAAAGAACTAACCTTGACTAAGGTGTCTAAAAACATGTAAATCAACATACACAGGTTCTATTTAGGATTTCTTCTGTCAAATGTAGGTTGCTTTTATTTCCCGTCCCACTGCAAAGAAAGGGTCACAGGAGAAAAGAAGGACAATTCTGAAATCCATAGAAATGCACACATTTAATAGCAGTTCATAGTGAGAGGTGATGGGGGTATAGTGGGTCAAGGAGTCAGGAAGCCCTGGGTTCAAATCCTTTCTTTCACAACACGATGTGTAACCCTGGACAAGCCACCATTCAACATGCTAGACAATCCTCTGAAAGATTAAATTACAGAACAGGAGCTGATTTGAATTGGGAGAACAGGTTTTCCTCCCTGAGAAGACCTTATATCAATAATATCATGGGTCTCATCCTAAAAAGGGCATATCAGCAGTACTTACACTGAATAACCTAGTCTTAGTTTCTGTCAACATGACTGGGGCAGGAGAGAAGTATTTTGACAAAAGTTCTGATGCTAAAGTGGTCAACAATATGGAATATGGTTATTTTAAATGCTATATATTTTTCAGTTTATCAACAAACATTACATACACACACACACACACACACGTTAGCATAAATTCATTTTGAAGGAAGACAGCAGCATCTGTGAGGATTTGTTAAGGCTTTGGAATTTTAAGAGACAGAAGTGAGCAGGAAACGAATTCCACGCACTTGAGCCTGGCTGTATCAAGGCATACAGACTGTAAAGGAATGATACATGTGAGAACGCAAGGGGTGCTGCTAACTTTGGTTACGCTAAAGACTGTGGGAAGGGGAGTAATGTATAATAAGACTACAAAGGTAAGATCAGGCCAAGTTGAGAAGGGCTTTAAATACTAAATAGAGAAATTTGAATTCAACCCTAGAAATAATAGTGAATCACTGGAATTTATTGAGATATTGTCAGTCATAGAGACAGTTAAACACTAACAAATTCTGATGCTTGCACTTATTTTGCCCAAAGACAAGTTAGACACACATAATTAAGTAGGGCATTTTCAATAGTTTCACTACAATATGCCTCAAATAGCCCATAAATGTGATCATTTATAGTACAGAAAGAAAAAAATGTAAAGATACAAGGAATTTTTTTCATTTCTTCTATTTCTCTTAATATTCAATGTTGTACTCCCTCTATATGTTAATATGCATTTATCTACATTTCAAACTGACACTTTGCATCTATTTTTCTACAGTAGTTGATCTAATCAAGGACTTTTTTATACAATATTCAATATTTCTCTACAATGCCACATCTCACTTCCATGTAATAGTGTCACAAGTGATTATGCTTTTATTTCTATTACTTTTTCTTGCATTTTAAGCTATTTAAAATTCATATTGAAGATGGAGTGCTTGGAAAAGCGACAGTGGCTTATAGTTTCTCAATGCATTCACATTTGCTCATTAGTCATTTTGAATATGATGCCAGCTCCTACCATCAACAGACTGTACTACTTGGGCCACCTGATTCAAAGTGGCATATAATGTATGAAAGCCTCTACTCAGTTATAATGTTCTTCCATTTGCTCAGAAGCAGAATACCCATAACTCAGACTGGGGAGAAGTGTCAGTGAGTTATGAATGCCTCCCATGTAAATGAAGGCAACATAATCACCTTCCTTGTACTAGACAGGCATTATGTTTATCCCACAAAGATTCATTTCAGTTAATTTAAGTTGAATCATTAAGCATTACATTTTTGGCAGCTGCCAGAAAGGATGACAAAAAAGCAGCCATCACAATAGCTCAAGGACATACTCTGAAGTGTTCTGAGTAGTCAGTACAACATACCAACCACACAGCATTATTTTATATGGGTTTCAGTAACAGTAAGTTTTTCCTGAATAGAAAATTAAAGGACTAACCGCCAGCTTTTTTATAACCTAAATGTTAATGCCAATTGTAGGTCACACAGAAATAAGTCATTAAAAAAACAATAGTTCACAATGAATAAGTTTTGAAGTATGAATGAGAAATTATAAATAATCAAAAACAGAAAATAGTTCTTTCTTGTACAGTCACCAAACAGAAACAAATCTAAATATTCTAGACCAACATTATTTTCAGGCCCACTTTCTAATTTGGCTATGGGGGTACTGTTGGGGAAAATTGATCAAATGCTTTAATCAGCATAATTAGACTAAATTCGTATAGGAGAACTGAACTATACAAGTCAGAACAACTATATATTCCACTAATTAGTTTTGTGACTTCAGACAAACCATTAACTCTCTCCAAATCCCAGTTTCTTTATCAGTAAACCCTGGATATTTGACTCCATGATCCTCAGAGGCTTTGGGAAATGTGGAAAGAGCATTGCTGGGCTTTGATTCCAGTCAGTCGGACCTGGGTTTGAATCTAGACATTGACATTAGCTATATGACTTTGGGGAAATCATTTAACTTGTCTGGGCCTCTGTTTCTTATTCTAGAAAATGAAATTTTAATATTAGAGAAGGAACCTAAGAAATTATCTATCCTAATCCTCTCATTTTATGTGGGAAATGAACTGAGACCCAGAGAGATTCTGCAAGATGTTCGAAGTCCTATAGTTAGAGTACATAGGACAATTAAGATTCCAACCCCTGTCACCTGTCTCTAAATCCAGCTTTCTTCCCTTTGGGCCAAAGTACCTAGCTCAGTCATTGTCAGGTTTAAATGAGAGAAAGTTTGCAATATATTTGCAAACTTGAAAGGCTTATACATTTAAATGACAGGTTAAAGTTAAATTGTTTGTCAGGGATGTCTCACCCTATGTGACCCCATTGGGGGTGTTCTTGGCAAAGATACTGGAGTGGTTTGCCATTTCCTTCTCCAGCTCCTTTTACAGACGAGGAAATTAAGGCAAACAGCGCAGGTTCACATAGCTGCCCAAATGATACATATTATTATGTAAATCCAGGCTATTATCATGTCTTCCATATTTAAAATTCTTAAAATTGTCTTTCCAAGTGTATTTAAGCTTCTTGAGGACAAAAATTTACAGCATCATTTAGAGAAGCTAAGCTTGCCTGGCTTTATACATCTTTTGAGATTCATTGTGCTCTGAAAGACCTATATTTGGGATAGCCTTTAACCTTTCTTCCCTTTTCCCCTTCTATCTAGATAAGTTCAACTTTTAAAAACTACTGGCCCAGTTATTTTTCTTACTGGTATCTTCCTGCTAATGGATAACTAGAAAAAGTATTCTTTCCCATCAATCTTTCATGTTGATAATCAAAAGTGAGTAATAAATTTTTTAATTCCTTTAGAACAGTGGTTTTCAACCTTCCTAATGCCACGACCCTTTAACACAGTTCCTCATGTTGTGGTGACCCCAAACCAGAAAATTATTTTTATTGCTACTTCATAACTATAATTTTGTTACTTTTATGAATCTATCTGATATGCAGGATGCATTTTCATTTTTACAAATTGAACATAACCCACAGGTTGAGAACCGCTGCTTTAGAAGAAAGGAATTCATTGATTTGATCAGATCCAAAATCTCTCAGGCCAATATTCTTTTTTTATGTATAGTGACCCCAAGAATCACAATAAAGGGGAAAATGTTTATTCTCCTTAATAGCATGTCAAACCTTCTTAAAAGACATTTATGACTCTTAAAAGACAAAATGACATTAAAATGTCATTCACAAATGTTTCCAACCTTTTTTTAAGTCTATTTATATTTCCACCAGTAACCAGCTCTTAGAATAATTAGTGACATGTGATGGCCACGAGTTTGTTCTGAAGATCAAATGAGATAATAATCGTAAAGGTGCTTTGCAAACCTTAAAGTGCTACATGAACACAAGCTATATTATTATAATATTATTATTGTTTATAATTTATCAATGCTTCCTATTGTCTATGGAATAAAGTTTATGAACAGAAAATGGAATAAACTTTAGGGATACAAAATATCATTTGGTACCACTTTACCTTTCCTGGTCTCATCTCCTACTATTTCCTTCTACATGCTCTATATTCCAGCAAAAGTGTACCAGTCACTATTTCTAGTACATCCCCATGCTCTCCTTTCTTGGTACTTGTGCTTGCACCATTCCTTATAACTAAAACAATCCCCTCCCTCAACTGAATTATATCAACCACCAAAAGTACATCTTCTGGTAAGCCTTTCCTGATTCTCACAGTTCATAATAACGTTTTCCACCTTTGATTTCACTTAGCCCTAAGTTTGTATGTCTCTAATGATTTAATCATGTATTATTTTTATTAGAAATCAGAATATCCCAAATCTCAGCACAGTGCCCTGTACTGCATAGGTGCTTCCTCAGTTAAATGAGAATGTATGATTGGGGTTACATGGATACTGAAGAGATCATAGATCACTCAAAGTGTATATGGATGTGTCTTCATAAAAATACACACATAATGTATGTGTATACATATATATGTGTATATGTATGTATATATTACATACATTTATATATTACATATTACATTACATACATACATACATATGTTACATCATTTATAAATACTGATTCAGTACTGTGGACAAATAATAGGAAATATTAAGAAATGTAAAATTATATTTATAAACTTATTTGGTGTTTAGAGCTTATCTTATATTTCAAAAGCATGTTTCTCATATCAATGAAATAATATAACCTTGTTGATCAGATAAAAGGAGAAACAACTTAGGGCACAAAGTAACTGCAATACGACATAGATTGATAGATTTTGAGTATACTGTTTTGATTTTTTTCTTTTCCAGAAGAAAGCTAATAGGCAAAAAAAAAAAAAAAGATCTACCATGACTTAGTTTTGTTTTGTTTTCTTAGTCACAAAGACCATACCTTGCAGGTAATGATGCCTAAGTATAGCAAACTCAATATAAATAACAGCTTCTAGATAAAATAAGTCACCTTTTTGCCAATGACTAAGAGCCTTTTGAATAGTAAATCACTGCCAACTACTGTTTTTAAGCATCTAGTATTAAGAACAGCAAAGAATAGGTAAAAAATTAAATGATTCATACCCATTAAAAAAATGATTCTGGGAGAAGAAACATTTCTACAGGGTAAGGACTTAGAAGGGCAGGATCAAGTTTATATTTCTGGTCATGGAAAAAGAACTCTAGTATACAGTATAAGTAAGTGTAATGTGTGAGGAGGGTCTATTTCAAGACCTACTGTGGATATATATACAATTTAAGCAGAACAAGTGTATGATGGAGGAAGCACTAGACAACATTTTATGTGAAAAAGATCTGAGGGTATCAGTGGACCGTTCAATATGAATAACAATGTAATGGGGCAACCAAGAAAATTCATGTGTTGTTAGAATGAGAACATTAAGAGAGAAAAAGTGTCTAGGAAAAAGAATTTTACTCTGAACTGGTCAGACCATTTTTGGAGTATTATGTTCAGATTAGGGCAATACATTTTGGGAAAGACTGATAAAATGATGAGTATTGGGATAGGGCAACCAGCGAAAGTCCCTGAGATGATGTCATATAAAGACTGGTTTGTAAGAGAGATTGATTAAGGAATCCCTTACTGAAGTCTTTATGAGTAGTCCAATCTACTTGATTCTGTGACAGGTATGAACACTTCACTAAAGGGCACCTCTCACTGAGGCAGACATGTAGCTAGCAGCATGCTAAAAGGACAAAAGGAAGTACTTGGATTAGTTCCCAGGGACTGGGGGAACTTTTGAGATAAACCTAATTGTTGAAGGTCAGGGAGATAAACTCTTGTCAATAGCTCTTCTGTGGTCTACAAAAAAAGAACTAGGGAATGGTTTAGGATTATTTTAGCATGTTCTTTCTCCCTTGGAATGTCAAACTGAAGTATAATAAGGGTGGAAGGATGAGGCTTCTTTAACCACCTCTATCCCAGAGGAATAATGAGATTTTGTAGGAGTAAAACATGATAAGGCTCACAGGGGAAATTGCTGGACCTCTAGTTCCTCATTTTCTTCTTCTGACTTTGTTTCCTTTTCTGATCTAGTACTCAAAAGGTTCATGTACCTAAGATACATACACATATATATGTATATATACACATATGTATGCATGTGTGTGTGGATGTGGCACATTTGTGCTTGTTTAAAACCTTAGAGAAGAGATCCCAAGAGTGGATTCTTGCCAGTTTCATGGTTACCTTGTGTATAATGCTAAGTCTGGGCATGGGTCATAAAGAGGGAGAAGATATTCTCAAGTATGCTTCTTAGATAACAAATAATATCAAAAGATTATCCCTCTGCAGATGAAAAACTAGAGCCAGATCCATGGATCCATGACATAGGTATGTCTATAGAGGTGGAGAGCAAGTAGCAAGGGGCAGGGTAGGGTGGGAGCTTCCAGGGATAGTACAGGAGGTGAGGAGATCTGGGAAAATGTGCTTAGCTTGGGAGAGGGGTGGAATGTAACATAAATGCAATCTGAGTGCTTTATATTTCTATATTTGTTCATGGATTCCTGTTAGAGCCAAAGCATTTGATATATTTTCTGTGGGGGTAAAATAAATGTTGCCTCATACTGATAGCCATATTATATATTAAAAACCCATGTCTAATACAGGCATTAGGTATAGGATACACCCACAGGGAATACTTCCAAGAATTACATTCCCCATATTTGGGTAATACTAAGTACAAACTCTATATAGGGTTCATTTTAGCAGTTTCTCTTGAAGTAAAACTTCCAAGGGCAATGAGCCAAAAAGAGAAACTGATCCTCCAAGGTCAAATATCCAAAAATCTGACCCAGAATGTGAAAATCTTGAATTTTTTGGAATCCCCTATACCTTGAAAATGAAAGAAGAGAAGAAAAAACTTAAGGTAGACGTGACAATTTTCTTTAAAATTTCTTTAAAATTTAATAACCCTCATTCCTAATTCTTAAGATAAATCAGACTTCTTTTGCTTGGCTTCTGAGGGCAGAATTAGGATCAACCAGGACATTGCAGAGAGGAAGATTTAGCCTTGCTATAAGAAGCAATTTCCTAACACTCAGAACTAAGCAGAAGTGAAATGGGCCACTTCAAGACATGGTGGTGTCTTCTTGTTAAAAAGCTAAATGACCAGTTCTTGGTGACAGCAGAAGAAAGCCTTTTTAAAATGGTATAACAGATCGCCAAGTAATTGCTTGTATTTTAAATGTCTATAATACATTTTATATTACATATACATACTTTAAATATATTTTGTAATATATTATTTCCATGATTTGTAGTAGCCCAGATGAAGATTAAAGACAAAGATGGCTTCTGCAATTGGATACGTATAAAGTTTTTCAAATAGAGCCTGGTTTTAACAAAGCCTGATTCATGTATATTTAAGGTATCTCACCCTTTTTTATTTTACACAGACCTGTGTGAGTGAGGGGTGGGCTGGTGAGACATGACTAGATGCAGAGTAAATGTCACTGCAAAGAGGCCTCCTGCAGCTCCTGATGTTCTGTCAGCTTCATTGTTTTTTTTTTTTCCTTTCTACTTTCCAAACTAAGCACTTGAAAATGAAGAAAGAAATAAAACATAACAAAACCCAGCTGTCTATAGGACACATGTTCATGTCAGTCATCAGTCTCATGATCTATTGCAGCAATAAATCAAAGGAACCACAGTAGCTGAGTAATTTATTACAGCAGTCTCTCAGCAGGGGGATGCTTGCGGGAATGGGAATTCCAGACGTGAACCTTTCATCATCAGTTTTATTTATTTTCTCTATTTAAGTGTGATATAAGAAGACAGTAAAAGAGGGACTGAAATGTCAGATAAGAATCTCTTCAGATAATCTTGCAAATGAAAGATCTTAAACATCATTTCCATAAACTTTATTCCTTAATTTTCTTAATATTGGAGTTCTAGTAAAATGCTATCAACATATTTGAATTTTACAGGTATGCCTGAATTATACTCATATTATATTTCTCAACAGGGATGACCCTCAGTCAACATTTTCACTAAATGACAGTTTTCCAGAGGATAATCATCCTTCAGTTAATAAATGATTAGCCTCATTGTTTAAGGAATCATTTCAAACCAACTCATCCTTTTGAAATCTAAAAACTAAACAGTTTACTCTGTTTTGTGATACTAGAAAAGACATAGTAAATCTGAAGGAGTAAAATGAGTTAGATAAATATAGCAATTACTACCTAGGGCAAGAGTCTTCACCCGCTTAATCACTGAGCTTGAGCTTGTCAAATGCCACCATTACCCCACCCACCCCACTTCTCTCAAGCCATGAAGAGAGGAAAAACCTCAAAAATCAAACTGATCAAGGGGCAGACATTTGCTCCAAAGTAGGGAATTCAAAGCTTGTAGCTCTACCAGGTACATCTTCAAGATTCATAAATAGGTCTTGATCTAGCTCTTGGGGACCCTGTGGTAAAACATGACACATACAAACTGTTTACATGCTTTCCTAAAGAAAGTATATTAGGCATGATAAACCCCTAAATCCTCCTACATCATCTTAGAATGGAGACCTCTACCACTCATGATTCATTTAGCTTAGATGAAACAAATCTTGAGTTTGTTTCCAAGCTCACGCCGATAACACATTAACTCAGTTAAGCAATAAGTGTGCTGAATTTAGCAACTTTTTGTGGTAGTCTATCATCACTCATAATGTATAGTCATCAAAAAAGAATTTAGTAACCACATTCAATTTCAATCAAAGCAAATCCATATTTCATTATGAACTTTCCAGGTATAATTTTCTACTTAAAGAATACTCATTTACATATTGGTGAGGATTGGGAGAGAACAGGAGAGGGGCTGAACCCATGGTTTTCAGTGATGTAGAAACTAGCTGGTGAATAAATGGGCCAATTGGTCTGTAACTTGTTTTTTTGGAGAATAGGTTCTTAACCTGGCATCCATAAACTTGCATCAAATTTTTTTAATAACTATATTACAATATAATTGGTTTCCACTTATAATCCTATGTACTTTATTTTGTGCATTAAAAACATTATTCTGAGAAGGTTGCCATCATTTGTGGAGGATCTTGTAAAGAATATAGGCAGGAATAGCAGAATATAAGAAGCACTGGGTCAGTTGGTATCTAAATTTAAGAAAAGAACATGCACATTGATCAGATAACAGACCCTTGGAAATATTGAAAAAATACTTGTGCTGGAGAGTTGCTGGGACACTGAAAGGCTAAATGACACACTGAGTGTTCCACAGCTTCTAAGTGTTAGAGGTAAAACCTGAATCCTGGCCGTCCTGTCTCCAAAGCATAACCTAACATCTATTATTTCATGTTACCTCTTAGTGTATTGAAGAGATTTGAGAAGAGCTAAGATAATTCACTCAACACAATGGTTAATAGACTACTACAGAATTTTAGTGCTAGAAGAGGCTTTCTATGATTTTTCCTTGATTTTCAACCTATATTGCTATTTTAACTAGACACAAAGGGCCAAGAATCTCAAGTGTGACTTTGTGTGGCACCTCCAAAACATAATCAACTTCATCTGAAAGTTGCTTAGACAATTGTCTTGGCGATTTGTGGTGAATTTTATGTCCTGCTGAACTTTCAAAGGACAAAATGTAAATACTAATGCTAAAAAAACTTGGCTCCATTACACAGGCTTGCTTTACCTCTCTGGTGATAGGACATGACTCTGATCTGATTCCATCAATTTAAATTTGACCAACCATAGCGTTAGTTCATTAATGAGCATCTCTGAGCAACTAAACCTACTTAACAGTTATTGGAATATAAATCCACTGAGAACATCATATACTCTGATACATCAATGACTACCATATCATGAAATATATATGTACACGTATATATTACATACATATGCATAAATGGATACACACACGCATAAACACACTTTGGAATCTATTTATGGAAATCAAATAATGTAAAGATACTTGAAATCACAAAGAAAATTAACAAGAACTATTAAACCATTTAATATCCTGATGACTATATCTAATAATAACTGATGTTTTTTCTAAGGTCTAAATTTTCTCTTCCTTCTTAAAAAAATGCCTTATAACAGGGTATCTACCCCAGAAAACGAATATAGAAGTATTCACTTTTTTTTCCCATTCTACTCACCATTCTAAAGAAATATAGGGCAGCTTAGTATGTGTGACTAGGAATTTACTCTGAAAATAGCCCTGAGCCAGGTTGCCAGAAGAAGGATGCTAGAAGTAATGAAGAGAAGCAATTGCAATTCCTTGGAAATTTGGACAATGGCTCTTCTTGGAGAATTTTTGTTCTGAGAATAGCAGATACTTTCAAAAAACAATTCACATTCCTGGGGTAAATAATGGGAGAAAGGCTCTAATAATATTGCTGTTGTCCTGTCACCATCAGTCACAATTTCAATTACCAAGATTAAAGAAAGGCAGGTGAGCTATAAAACAAGAATTAAAACTACTGAAAAAAATCCCCCCCTCTCCTCCTTCTTTCTTCTTTCTCTCTCTCTCTCTCTCTCTCTCTCTCTCTCTCTCTCTCTCTCTCTCTCTCTCTCTCCCCTCCCCTTTAATTCCCACCCCCATAACTATATCAGAAAGAATTCTCAAAACAATGTGGGCATTCCTCATCAGTATAAATATCTAGGTAGGGCCATAACACAAGTTAATTTGGTGCTATAAAATCAGAAAATCTCGGCCAATAATTATATTTTAATCAATAGAAGTCAGATGATAACTCAGTGGAGTTAAATTTTACTGAGATTGCATTCTACAATAAAACAGACTAATAAAAACTGGCTGAGTTAGATGGAAAACATTAAGCACATGAATTAGCTTGTTAAATTTCAGTATTAACAGGCAGAATAAATGAAATAGGGGGGAAAAGCAACTCTTTCCAAATCCTATTTTAAAAGTCAGTCTACACAGATAAGCCTTTCCCTCCTACCCCCCCCCCTCCACCACCCCTCGTCCCTGATCATTTGACTAGGAATGAAAAAGTATAAATGAACAGTACGCCTCTGAAGTTAGTGGAACACAATACCTATGGGATCTTAGACTCATACTCCTCCCTAAAAACCAACTTCCTAAAACATGCCATATTTCCTGATAGAATAGGAAGGCTTGTAGCCCAGTTTCATCATTGAACAGTCCTGGAAAATAGGCACTTTGCTGTGACAGTTATCAGTAGGAGTTTTCAGGGAAATATGTATCAAGGTATAAATGTACCTCTCTCCAATACTAGGAGGTAAGAAACCTCCTAAGGAACTGACCCAGTGACCCAACAATCTATCTTCATATCAGAGGAAATTTTTCACCATAGATGTGTTGAATGCACGCCATTTTAATCCTGTTTAAAAAAGAATGTGAAAAGACTAGAAAAATATACGTCTATGTTTTTGGATTTTTAAGGAGAATAAGAAGCAACAAATAATGCAAAAAGTAAGAAAAGGAAACAAAATATTCTGGGACAACAGAGAGGAACTATAAGGAGGACAAAGAGGATGAAATGTGAAAAGATGTGACAGGAAAGGAGAGTGATATGGCAATTTAAATCATGGGAGGACTATAAGGATTGTCTTCGGAACTTTTTGAGGAAGAAGCAATGGAAAGTACAATGAATACAGTAAAAAAAACAAAGTTCAAATCCCCAGTCTGACAATTATTGGCTATGTTACCCTGGACAAGTCGTTTACTTATACTGAGTCTCAGTTCCTTTACTTGTAAAATGGAGATTCTATTATACTACAAAATTTATGACCTTCTTATGAGGAAAATATTTTGTTAATATTAATGTTCTATAAATGTCCATTATTATGATTATGTGTCCCAGTGATGAGGAAGACCCAAAATGGCCAGAATATGCAAAGAAATCAGTTACTGGCTGCTTCCTTGAAGTCCCAGAAAAAATAGACATATGTGCTGAAGACTATAGAAATGAACTCTTGAGGCCCTGAGCCGCATCAGAATTGGTGCTGTTTTCCTTGAATGCACATTAAGAATACAATCTCTCGGAAGCAGAGTCAAGATGGCCAAGAAGAAGCACAAACTTGTCGTGGGCTCTAGCTCCAACCACTGGCAGAACATGTAAAAAAAAATTATTCTGAACAAACATTAGAGCTACAGAACCCACAACGTGACAGAGAGAAACAAATTTCCCGCTAAAGGAAGTCCAGCAGGCCAACAGAAAAGGTCAATCACAGCATGCTGGGAGCCAAGCACAGTCCACTGTGAGCCACAGTTCCAGCCCCAGGGCAGCCCCAAACAGTAGCAGCCTAAGCAGACTTCATGAGAGTGAATCGCCAGCAGCTGTGGTGATTTCCAGACTCCTCAACCCAAAGACAAAGTAAAAGGTCACTGTAGAACTCTGTTGGAAGTGGGGAGGATAGAAGAGCATGTTCTAGGCCCTGCCCCCAGGGTGAGAAGCACTGGAGGCCCAGCAGCTGCACCACATGGCTGCCTCAGGAGCATCTGTCCTGCAGATTGTAGGGGGACCAAGCAACCATTGAGAGGGTAATCACTCTTGCTTTAATCTGCTTGGATTTGGATGGCTGTTTTAGGTGGAGGTCCTGGGTGTGTGGCCAGTGGGCCAGGGCGTGTACAGGCTACAGAGAGGGTGCCCTCCTAATAGCTCTGGCAGCTGCAAAAACCCCACTGATTTAGGACAAAGATCTGTCCATTCTGGAAGCAGAGTTCTACTGTGGCAAAGAGCTCAAAAGTCATGTAATTGGCTGACAATATGAGCAAGCAGAGGAAGCACAAACACACCACAGAAATCTTTCTGGGGGACAAAAAGGATCAAGGCATGGAGCAGGAGGGAGACAGAGAAGTCAGAACTCCTGCATCAAAACCATGCATGAAAAATATGAATTGGTTACAGGCCATGGAGGAGCTCAAGAAGGATTTTTAAAATCAAGTAAGAGAAATGAAGGAAAAATTGGCAAGAGAAATGAGAATATGCAAAAAAATCATGAAAAGCAAGTCAACAGCCTGCTAAAGGATACCCAAAAATACACTGAAGAAAATAACACCTTAAAAAATAGACTAACTCATATGGCAAAGGAGGCACAAAAAGCCAGTGAAGAGAAGAATGCTTTAAAAAGTCGAATATGGA
Organism: Pseudochirops corinnae; assembly: GCA_028646515.1. Classification (NCBI taxonomy): domain Eukaryota; kingdom Metazoa; phylum Chordata; class Mammalia; order Diprotodontia; family Pseudocheiridae; genus Pseudochirops; species Pseudochirops corinnae. The sequence continues at coordinate 198,402,501 of CM053588.1, forward strand.
AGGCAGAGCCAGGAGGCAAGATGGCGGTGTAGGAGCAGCAGGGTACCACAGCTCCCACATAGAGACCTTAAATACCCATAAAATATGACTCTAAACAAATTTTAGGGCTCTAAAATTCACACAAATATATCTCTTGCCGAAGGCAGCTCAGCAGGAAAAGATCACTGCAGCTAAGGGAGCCAAAAGGAGCCCAGCACTAAACCACGGCATTGCCGGGGGAAAGGGGCAGGATGAGCTACAGCATGAGCTTCAGGACAGTGGATCAGCAGCAGCTGTGGCAGTTTCCAGAATTATCAAGCCATAAGAAAAAAAGGACTAAGTGAAAGGTCAGTGGATTTCGGCTAAAATTGGGGGCGAAAAGTGGTCCGGCCAAACTGCCTCCAGGGCAAGTAAGTGGGGGAAATGGAGGCCATGAAGCTGGGTCCACCTAGTGGCTTGAGAGCTCCCACCCTGCAGACTGCAAGGGGGTCAAGTGATCGTTCTGAGGCCAAGTGCTCTTGCATTGTGCAGCCTGGATCTGGATCATGGTCTTGGGCAGTGGTGCTGGGGTGCATTTTCAGTGAGCCAAAGCTAGTGGGGGCTGCAAAAATACGACAACCCCCTAATACCTCCAGCAGCTGGGAAAACCCCAGTGATTTGGGACAGAGCTTTCCCCTCTGGAAACAGAGTTCCACGGAGCTAAAAAATCGTTGACTGGACAACCATGAGCAGGCAAAGGAAGCAAAGTAAGAAGAGCAACCAAACTCTAGATTCCTTTTTTGGGAACAAGAAGGGTCAAAGCATGGAGCGGGGGGAAGACATCACAGTCAGAATTCATGCACCAAAAGCTTCCAAGAAACATGAAGACTGCCCAAAAGCCATAGATCAGCTTTAAAAGGATTCTGAAAACCAAATGAGAGAGATGGAGTAAAAATTGGGAAGAGAAATAAGAATGATGCAAGAAAATCATGAAAAGGGAGTCAACAACCTGACTGAAGAAAATAACACCTTAAAAAATAGATTAACTCAAATGGCAAAAGAGGCCCAAAAAGTCAATGAGTAGAAGAATGCCTTAAAAAGTTGACTTTGCCAGATGGAAAAAGAATCTCAAAAGCACTCTGAAGAGAATAATTCCTTCAGAATTAGAGTGGAGCAAATGGAAGCAAACGACTTCATGAGAAATCAAGATACCATTTAACAGATCCAAACAAATGAAAAAATAGAAGGCAATGTGAAAGATCTCCTTGAAAAGACCACTGACCTGGAAAACAGATCCAGGAGAGACAATTTAAAAATTACTGGACTACCTGAAAGCCATGATCAAAAAAAGAACTTAGAAAGCATCCTTCAAGAAATTCTCAAGGAAAATTGCCCAGATATTTTAGAACCAGAGGGCAAAATAGAACTTGAAAGAATTCACCTATCACCTCTTGAAAAAGATCCCCAAAAGAAAACTCCTGGGAATGTTATAGCCAGGTTCTAGAGTCCCCAGATCAAGGAGAAAATATTACAAGCTGCCAAGAAGAAACAATTTGAATACTGTGCAAACACAATT